>OZ024887.1:67201227-67661227 GCA_964017195.1 Siderastrea radians
GTGAATTTCAATAATTGCACCTTTGTAATCTCGAAAGACTTGAAACTTAACTAAAAAGGTTCATGTATTAGTTTTGTTATTTTTCTCGATATTGTTTTGTAATGAAAAACATTTGCAGATGAGTTTATTGTTGGAATAAATAAAGCCGGAGGGATTTCAATTTCTCGGGACGAGCAAGGTTAAATCGAGTTATTTCTGTAACTCCTTCAAATGAGGGATTTATCTGTATAAATCCCTGAAAGGAGGGATTTATACAGATAAATCCCTGAAAGGAGGGATTTATACGGATAAATCCGTTATTCATATTCATAAATTCAATTCATAAGCCCCGCTCTTCCCTGCTACATAATCAAGCCCTCCCCGGACTTTCAGTTAGTTAACATTCATCAGGGTTGTAAGTTAAATAAAGGTTGTTGAATAACAAAAGAAAATGTGTCAATCATGAAATAAGTGGCTAAAATTCCTAGAAATTGTTTCTTAGCTATTTCAGCCATTTCAAACTGGCCTAAAATCGTGATATCTGAACACTAACCACAGATTAGTTCTCGTAGAATGACTTAAATTGATTAAGTTATACGTATGGCTGAATATATGCCTACAGTAAGTAAATACACCTTTATAAACAGACAAACCAACCGTAGCCACCGTAACCTGCGCTCCAATCGACAGACAGATGTCGCCTCAAGCTACAGCCGTCGATATAAGGTTAGACCAGTGTTAATTTTCTCAAAATTTACATTTCGTGCATTTGGACCTGGGCACTCCTATCTCTTTAACAAGTATTGTGGACAATACTTGGCGGCCTACTATTAGCTTGATTCAAACAAAGACGTTTTTATCACAGTAGACTGGTTATGGAAATGAGCCGTAACATGTTTTATTCAGATGACCCAGTTTGCTCCTACCATAGAAATAAACTCCCATAAAGTTCATTCAACGCGTGAGCGACACCAGTTTACGCCTGGTTGACGAACGATTTCTAAAAGCCAACGAAATTCGCGCGTTTTATTCCTTTGACACACGAAATATATAACTCAAATGCACCTAATCAACATTTGACTTGAGATTTTTCGTTTTCCCACCAATATAAAATTAAATTTATACGCGAAAACCAGTGTAGCTATAAGAGCGTCTAACACAGGCAATGACTGTTGTTGTTGTTTCTGTTGTTTAAAATTTAAGCTTCTTGGAACTCGTAGTTTTTAGGGACGGACCATTAGAAAAGTGATGGGGGGGGTGGGGGATTTTTAGCCTGCCAGAATTTTTTTTTTTGCCCAATTCCTGTGCAAGAATTTTTTTTTTGGCTACAGCCCTATGCATGAATTTTTTTTTATGGGGGGGGGGGGAATATTTTCCTTATGCACAATTTGCTATTGAATTATATATACACGACAGAAAACCTATGCCAAACAGAATGTCTTGTCATTCTCGCAAAGTACACGAGCTTGAATAAAGCATAACTCACAAAGCCAACCCCGGCAACTGATGAGACCCATGTGGAGGGTCGAAACCATGGTCTTGCCTGTACATATTGGCATATTTGAACACGCAGTCAATGGAATTGCTGACCGCAACAGGAGGAAAGATATCTAGCTCCTAGACACGAAACTCAGTTTCAAGAGGAGTTAGTCACACATATTTGACTGAAGCCGAGTTCAGCCATCTATTACATGTTGCATAGCTCTAAAGAAGTTACAACTTCAATTTCTTGACGATATGGGTCTATAGATCACACTCCGTGATGCGAAACCCTACATCCTGCAACAGAGTTTAAAGATAATATTAGCCGGGCCCGGCACTACAAACAAAGAAACTCGTCAAGTTGCAGTTAATATTTCGGATCCTTTATTGTCAGAAATTTAAGCACTAAAGGCTGAAAAACCTATCAAGTCCGTAAACGAGCCAAATTCAACAATCTAATATGCCAAGAGCGGCATTAGAAGTCGCTTTACCGACGATCAAAGGTCAAATATTACAAGCAGGCGTAGAGCCGTAGGAGTCCATCATACAAATAGCAGACATGACCTTTATACAGCAACAGTCCTTAAAATGCGACACCTTAATTTTCGCGGCTCTATTCAGTCTCCATTTAAAAATCCTCCAGATTTAACCCACTACAAAAATACAAGAAGCTAAATTGGTCGAAAGACCGAGTGATCTAAGGCGCGGCTTACAAAGACGTGAAGTAGGAGTCGTGCAGGCCTTCCCACACCTTTTTATATCTGTGATTTTGAGGCCAATAAATTTTCTCCATTGGCTTATCAGACAGGTGGTGTCTTGCATAGCCCCCCTACCCCGACACAAGGTGGGTCCTCATCGAGTACACTTGTTATGACCACTTCCCTTATGAAAACAATATTTTATAGCATCCTGGCAGAGCCCCAGAAAATGTCCAATTTTTTAAACACTGGAGACACTACTTGAGCAGTTTGGCAGAACGAATTATGGTTTCATATCAACATGAGGCCCATCTTGTGCATGAATTTTTTTTTCAGACATTTTCCCTTGCATGAATTTTTTTTCGGGCATTTTCCCTTGCATGAATTTTTTTTTGGTTTTTTCCCCACCCCCCCCCCATCACTTTTCTAATGGTCCGTCCCTTACGCCTGCGAGCCTGATCGCAGGTTTATAGATAGTGCTTTATGCCGGAAAGAAACCACGAGTTGGTTTCGCACGAGTATCTAACGCGAGTACCGTAAATGATCTAATCAACGCCTACTCTCCAACAGACCCCTCCTACCCAATAAAAGCCTCCCCCCACCCCCTTATTAAGTATGTAGTGGAATCATGGGAGATTTCCACAGGTCACGTGATCTATCGCACGAGAGAGGAGTTTTTGCTATGACACCGAGATCCAAAGCATGATTACTGATTCGTTAGACTTCATCTAATCAGAGATTCCAACCCTCCCGATTTGATGTCTTGCTTCCCACTCTACCGATTTTTATCAAATTCTACCGATTTATTATAAAATTTTGAAAACAAACTAGGAAAAAATGGCTGATCTTTAGGAATTTGTGCGATCTGTCACTGTGAAACATTTCATATGACATTTTCTTCTCGTATCTTCTCCATGATGTCAATCAAAATGCAGGAAATGGCACTTGAGAAAACCTAAATTTGCAAAATTTCCTGGGAGGTATACCCCCGGACCCCCTTAGAAGTTCACGCCTTCGGCGCTCCGGATAGGCGCTAATTATTACTCCCTATTTTCCATCAAATGGGGTTGGAATCTCTGCATCTTAGTTTCATTAAATCTACGTTGTGTTGACAAGAATAGTCCCGATCGTACGTCTACAAGTGGGCATTTAGGGATAAACGCCCCCTATCTAACAAACGCCCCCTATCTAGTTAAAGACCATTTCCGAAAAACCGTCTGAATAAGGTTAGCAATCCATCCAAACCTTTATGGACTGAAATTGATATTGACAGTACACACAGCAAACGATGATTTGGACACCGTAATTGCTATGGACTGGTACATTGTAATGTTGGTTTTAGAGCGGTGGGTGCTTTTCTTTATACTTGTTCGGACAAATTTAATAAACACCTCTCTCTAATTAATGCCCCGTATCTAACAGACGCCCCTGTAAGGTCTATAACATTTAATAACCCTGGGCGTTTATTAGATCATTTATGGTATTGATATCGGGCGAATGTCTGATCCTAGCGTTGGTTTCACGATGTGCCACTCGAGTGTTGGTTTCGTCTGAGTGTTTTGTGTAAGCGGAAAACTGGGGAGCCTGTTCCCAGGCTATTATAAATTAGAAGTTTCAAAATAAACTTTTTATGCAGCTTTTATCGACCTTGCGGATGAACATGCTATAAACTGTTTACCTAATCGCGTTTCAAAGTTCTCACGGAAGGAATGTCTTCAGAGGTTGATGTCACAAAGTGAAGATGCCAAGAGGAAGTCTCACATAATTGTACCAGCAGACTTTCCTCGTTTTCATGTGATTATAAGCCCAGAATTTGAATACCCTAGCTAAAAGACGATAAAGCATTGAAAATTTGTCATCTCTCCTAAGAGACAAATACGTTTTTTTTAGAGTTTCTGATCGCCCCCTCCACCTCCCCCCGAGAGCAATCACATCAGTAAAAAGAAATTCTGATCTCTCTAAGAGATTTATAAGTACTTAGAATTTTCCATCCTCCTCCCTTAGAGACAAATCGCCATTCACTTTTCTTTCCGAACCTGGTCAATAACTAGCGTTTTTACAAGTATCTCTAGGAAATTGGCAGGTTTGGGTTGTATGCATTTCAGCCTCCGAAAATGGGGCGTGGTTTCGTTGCACACGAGCCAAAAAGGCCCCCACGGCCGGAGCTTAACTCAGTTTCTGTAGCATGAAGCAACTGAGAGTGTTGCTCTCCAACCCCCCCCCCCCCCCCCCGCCGGATAGGTTGCTAGTCCATCGCAGGGTTACCCCTAGCAGTATGTCGCCGGTAACCATTTATACACCTGGGTGGAGAGAGACAATGTGGGGTAAAGTTTCTTGAGTAAGGAAACAACACGATGGCAGGGACTGGGCGTCGAACCACAAAACTTCAGATCTGAAGTCCAACGCACTAACCACCACTCCACCCCACCCCCACAGGGCGCGGTTCGGGTTGATAAAATAAGAAAAAAACTTTCTCGATCCTTTTCCTGACTGAATTCAGGCCTGATTATACCAGCTTGGTAAACTTAACTTCAGTTTTAAGACTACCTTGTTGTTTCCAGGGGGATTTGATCGTGAGAAGAAAGTGACCGGCGCTTGAGAGTTCTTCCTCAGGGGCAAGTGAAGGAAGCGGTTTCAATCTGAAACTGTTACTAGGACGATGTTGTTTTATAGACGATTACTTTATTCACAGCAAATGCTCAACTTAGTTACAGTTCTTATACACGGTGATGTTACTTATTCCATGCAAGCAAGATAAAAACACAAACTGGGTCCAATTGTTTGAAGCACGACTAAGCTGGTACATACAAGATTAGCCTCTAGCTGAAATTCAGAAGTACACTTTTGCAATAAATGTTTTTCTTTCTCAGTGTTTAATCGTAGCTTAATTCAAGCCGAACTCACATTTAGTGGTTCAAATTACTTTTAAACAAGAAAAACCAAACCTTGTTGAACTCTTATCCCAGATTAGCCGATAGTCAGCTTTCGAACAACTGGGCCGTAATCAGATCACATTAAAGATCCATAGTTATCCTTATGCTATCCATCTATCTAACGACTTATTCAATTCTTTCTCCTCCGCAGTGGCTTCTTTTATTTTCTCATGCGGTCAGGTGAACGAGCAGAGGTTGGGGAGAGGACAAGTTGACCAATCAGAGGCTGGCCGAGTTAGAGAGAAAAATAAGCGCAGGGGAGCTAGACGCGTCCCCATTTTCCTCTTTTCCTCTCAATTCTACCCTTAATTCTCTCTGATTTTCAACTGAAGGAACCTCTGGGGAGGAAAGACAATTAAGTTAATCACAATAAGCTAATTGCTGTGCATAGTGCCTGGCTGCTAACATACACAGGAACTGTGAACAGGTTGTCGTAGCTGGGGTCGGAATATGGTGAAACGAATTAGGGTCGTGTCCGTTCGTGGAATGTTCACCATTAAGAAGCTAAACCTGTTAAAGCAGATCCCTCACTACGAAACTTTATAGTTCAGTAACGAAGTGGTCAACAGCAAACTGTTCACAAATGTGTGGGCCTTAAACTTTCTTGCAATTAGAATAAAAGCTGTGAATAAGAGCTAAATTATTGAAATGATTCAAAGTTCACCAAATAAACTAAGAATTCTAGGTTTAAATACGGTAATTACTATCGGAATAAAACATAAGTAATAAAAACTACAAAAATTGAAATGCAATCGAGACTGCCTATAATACTAAATGATTAAAAAACTTAATTTAAAATGAAGACATAGATTCTTGTAAAGATATTACACACTTCATTATTTTAGCGGGATCTAAAAGAGTGAAAAACGGAGCTTCATAGGAATCAGCGATTGAGATAACTCTGCCAACATTTAGGCAGTTCAATATAGGTTCTTACTATGCTCTTATCATAAGCTTAAAAAATGAACAAACAAGGCGTTTTTATCACTGACTGGCGTGATAAGGTAGCCACAAGCACACAGTTCATCTTACAAGCAAATCGTTTTCCTGTAAATAACAGGACCTTGGTCTTTTTTCTGGTGAGAGGTAGTTTATTAGCCAGTGCTCAGTCAACGACCTCTGTTCAGAGACTCACCCTCCGACTCAGTCAGCAGACAAGATTTGGTGGTGTAGTCTGTATACAGGACGATCTTAGATGGGCTCACGCACAGTAGTGACTCATTGTTGAGAACGACCAACAAGAGAGTATCAAGGATGCTATCCTGAGGTATGGTTTACACACGCCATATCCATCTCCCTCACAGCCAAGGTGCCAAGTTGGCACCTGTTCGTTAAATATGCATGACTTGAACCACGCTATAGAGAAGTCATCTGCATCGTACCCTTAAGGGCTTTTCTGGCAAACTCACAATATTAACAACAGTGCCAAATGCCTTATGATAGTCAGCAAGAACTAAGCCGCTGTCTCTATTTTTGTGGTTAAGGAACAGTTCATCAATGTTCTGAGTAAGGGCCGTCTCTGTGAAAGCGTCCTCAGAAGCCGAACAGACGTTGATGTATTACGGATCATAGCTGATCACTAACCAGCTAACTATAGAGCGCGTCGTGTATTCTGACTCTCAATCACTTTAGATCAGTAGAAATGACATTGGGCAAAAGTTAGTGACATCATTCAATCCCCGACTTTACGAAGGGACGCGACCTTTATCGTCTTCCAGCGATGCGTAACACACCAGTGTATGTCAACCTTGAAACTTTGAAACAAGAGGCCTGTTTGTGTATCAGTGCTTGAGTACATGTTTAGTGACATGTGAAACTCGCTTCTCGTGTACAATGAGAATCGGATGCTTTTTTGACCAAACTCCGTTCAGGAGTCCGACATGTCTTCTACATCCTCAAAAAGAAACACACTGATGTCGCAGAGGTTGTGCCCAAAAGTAGCTTTGAACTGTTCTTCTTAAGGTTTTTCATATTCTGGTACCTGATGTATCCCCGTGCGTTCTTCTGAGCACTAGTACTTGTATCGGTGCAAGAGTATGTTCACACAGCAGGTAATGACAGATGATCTGAGAGTCCTGCTAACGTGGGCGATTAGCTCCTTTTACGAGCACTCAATACGATTAAGATGGTTTCTTTAGTTACTTGATAGATCTTCTTAGTGGTATTTCATAAGCTTAATCGTCCTCCACAGAGTACAAGGCGGGCAATAAACTGCTGGCAATAAGCCATCTTTCTTACTTGAACGAAAATATCGGCTTCCCAAGTAATCTCTAAATCTGATTGCTCCAGATCAGTTCACGTCTAACAATAGGCACTTCGTTCACGAAGACCACCACTCACGCCGGTAAACAGTAAAAGTTAAGAAGCATTTAACAGCGAATTAATGTTTCATTTAGATACATGATGTCTTGAAATAAGGCCACTGTCTTCAAGGTTTCAGTTCTGATTTGGATATCTCGGAGACAGATCTCAATCTTTCTCTCTCCACTTTCAGTTCAACATGTCTCTCTTCATAGTCGGAGGCGTGTATGATAGAACAGGTCTTGATCTTCAAAACTGCTTTAAACTGTTGTCTAACACACATTGCAATGTAGTTCGCGCCCGGCCTAACTCCCAGACTGTCCAAGGACGCCCGCTATGAGGGAGAGATGGCGGTCTACCCTGAGATGACTGAGAATCGCGTTATTTATCTCCGTGTAATCAACTGGTATATGTGTCCTCCGTAATACGAAAGGCAACTACGTAGACCACTAGTTTCAACAAAGAAAGACGGATCTACAATTCAGAGACTTCAGCACTGAGTGGCCCGAAAAAAAATTGAAAAAATAAATAAAAATAAAAAACAAAAAAACGGGGAAGGGGGCTTGACGTGGGTAGATAAAAAAATAAAAATAATTAAAAAGGGTACCGGGTTCCTCATAGCTGAGTCTGCCAGTTTCCATGTAGTGTACAATAATTCCACAGCAGTAAGTGTGGAGAATATGATTGTTCATAAGCTTTGAATGCCCTAAAGAGGGTGTGTCATGGGATGCAAAATGTTGTTCTTTGTTTGGCATTGGTGGAGAGACAACCTCGGACGTGAGTTTTTAATTAGACTTAAATACACAACCATCTTCTCTCTTTGCTTATTTGTATATCCCTTCCGCTCCTTTGGATCATCTTATTTTGATCATTACTGAAGAAGTTAAAAAGTACTTCCTGTTCTTTTAAGCTCCCCCCTATGGCACTGCCCCTGAGTTAAAATCACAAGCAAAAGCTTGCGGCTAAGACATTGTATTCCGCAAAAAAGATACATAATTATGCCAACAGGCTTACTTTACTTACAACTATTTTTCAAAATTATGATCCCGGCCTAACTTATTTTGTAACTTGTTCTTTGTAGATATCGGTAAATACACCCTACATTAAACTAATACTTGGGGAAAGTTATCGTCATGACTATTCTTTTGCAAGACCTAGCTTATAGTGGCTACCGAATATACAATGATCAATTGTAATACAAGTGCTCTAAAAAAATAATTTAACTTACTGGTAATAAACTGCAGAACCGCGTTTTCTGTCAACTTAATGAAGCAAGCAAGGCTAAAGATAACCAGTGAACAAAAATTAAGTGTCACAAATCAATCATGCATAAACAACATGAAACTTGCGTGTTTGCTGAAGAACGAAATAAAAACCAATCCGAATTCTCATATTTAAGACGATTTCCGCTCAACGTTCGAGCAGTAAGTGCAAGAATTAAGTTACCAAAAAAAATATTGCAGCACTGTCACATTTTGAGAACAGATAAGAAGAACTTATCGTTACTTTTGCTCCCAAGCTGACCCCGCGAGAGAAAATTGGATTTGAAGTTATCAATATTTCAATTAAAAAGACGCTTCATGTCAGTTCAAAACAAAATGGCGCCCGTTTTTAGCATACTTTTACGAGATTTGAAATTAATTTTCTGGAGAATGCTTGAGAATTTCATCGCGGGGTCACTTGGGCAAGTGAACTATAGTGAGATGTTTCAAATAGTATTTAAAATGTTACCGTGCTATGAGTAGTTTTTTGGTAAATATTTTTTGCACTTATTGCTCGAACGTTGAGCGGAATCCGTCTTAAATCGTTATTCTCCCGCAATCTCAGTAAGTTTGTCCTTATTAAAACAAATATCAACATTGTGTCTTTGCTTATTTTGGTTTTAAACTACTACAAGACACAAACGTGCTAATTGAATAGCTATTACTTTTTTCAGCTCCCGCTTAGCCCATGCAACCTAAATTGTGCAAATTGCCTGGTGAGAGGTGCAGATATCTTTGTCTGGACCTCTCGCTTTTCTCCTCGACCGTTCACGTACGTAGGTTTACATTTTCAAATGGCGTTTTCTCGGTTAAAAACTAAAAAATTAAAATAAAGATAAAAAACAAAAAAATACTTAGTGCCCAATATTCTCCTCGCTCTTTCCTTTGTCCTGGTTAGTCTCGATCGGTCCAGATAACACAAAGAAAAGAACTCGGCCAAATTTCTACACAATAGGTGCGGTAGATACTCGCCGAGTAGACTTCTTTTGTCTTGACAACACTGCTTCCGCCAAAGTGAACGATTCAAGAGGTTAATTAGAGACTCTTTGTTGAGAAGTTAATCAAGTGAATTCTCTCAGACTCAGAGTTAAACCTTCTCTTATGGATCAGTAGTTGAAATCCCAAATTGTGCCATTTCAAAGAACATTTTGTAGGCTAAGAGCTGCAGTCTTTTCTGTTGGTATGGTTTATTATGCTGCGCAAGGTGCTTTTACAGTTTGACTATGTGGATGAAATCCTAAAGTGTGACCATTCAAATGAAAACTACTGAGCAGTACTTTCCTGTGGTACTGTTTAATATGCTGTGCAAGGTTGTTCTGACTATTGAGTCTATGGATCTATGGATGAAATCCCAAAGTGTGACCATTCAAATGAAAACTACTGAGCAGTACTTTCCTGTGGTACTGTTTAATATGCTGTGCAAGGTTGTTCTGACTATTGAGTCTATGGATGAAATCCCAAAGTGTGTCCATTCAAATGAAAACTACTGAGCAGTACTTTCCTGTAGTGCTGTTTATTATGCTGTACAAAGTGTTTCTAACTTATGAGTCAAAAATAAACCCCAAATCGAGTCCCCCCCAAACTACTAAGTGGTACTCTCTTGAGGTACCGTTTATTACCAAGCACAAGGTGTGGCCCTAACTTTTAAATCAGCAGATGAAACCAAAAGTGTGACTGTTGAAATGGTAACTGCTGAGTTTAATTTTCATTTAGTTCTTTTTGTTTTTCGATATTTTGTGAATTATAAAAAGTTATTTTGTAATCTTGTTTTTCTTGATGGATGACAGGATTAAGGTGTTTGAATGAAAAATAAATGCATGTCAGAGGATTAGGGGCACCTAACGAGAAAATTTGGGCAAAATACTTCAGATTGTTTAAAGGCCTTTTAAAAGGATATTTAAGCTAATACGGGTTGATCTGTTAAAATTTTTTGACTGAAACTTAAATTGTAAAGAGTCATAATCATTGATTTTTTATCAACTATGGTAAAACTCAACAAAATGATAATGGCACAGAGCTAATTAACTTAATGTCTCATGAAATTTCAGTTCGAACTGAAATTATCAGTCACGAACGGAGTATAAGGGGCAACATTATTCTCATTACAGACAAAAACTCACTGTTGAGTTTCGAGAGTCAAAATCATTGTAAAAACAGAAGTACCAAAATAGACAAGAACATGACATGAACAAGCTAAACAAGGGAGCACCAAAGAAATAAGAAATCGAACTCTTACATGGGACTCAACTTATAAAATTATGTGATACTGACAATCATGAATATGCAATAAAGGGATTCATTTTCTGAAGTACATTAAACAGAAAAGGATAGCTCCCCGTTGGCTGAGCGCTACAGTGAAATGTTGTCAAATTTAATAACTTTTTTTATAAAAATTACCCAAACTTACGATCTTTTCTTTATTTCTCCTCTTCAAATTCAAACGTGACGTCGTCACCAATCAGTACAGATGGAGCCCAGTACTTCACGGCACTGAACTGCTCTGACTCTCGAAGAGATTTCATGGCCTGACGGAGAGCCACACTGGCACTATTTCCATCTGCTAGGCGTTGGTAGAAACTCCTCATGAACAGCAAGGTTGCCTCGTCATCAATCGCCCAGAGTGACACCAGAACAGACCGAGCACCAGCACACAAGAAAGCCCGAGCCATTCCGACCACACCCTCAGACTTAACTTCCCCCCGACCACTATGACAACAACTAAGAACAACAAGCCTGGCTCTCACGCGAACTTCTTGCACATCCGACATTTTTAAAATGTAGTCTTCTTCTTTAGGGATCTGGGATTTCCGTTCGGAGTTTGGAGCCAAAGCAATTTCTCCAGTTTCCTGACACCCATGTGCGGCAATGTGCACCAAGGCGACTGACGTGAGTCTTTTCAGCACCTCGCCTTTAGTTGCATCTCTTCCGGTGAGAGGAGTAGTCTTCAGACGTTTTCCAATACATGTTCCAATCATCTCTACTTCCTTTTTGGCGAATGGCAACTGTGAGAGTTTCATGGGAACTTCCTCCATAGATGGATCTCCAACAAGCAGCGCACCACTTTTAAAGTGGTAGTCCTCAGGAGAACCTGCGATCAGTTTTAAAGTTGTCAGCGACGGAACAGTCCGGATCCTGGTAGATTCAGTCAATGCTGAGTAGGGAGCCAAGCAAAATGGACCATCTGGGACAACTATTAACTGATCGCCTTGAAGCAAGTCTTCAATAGGGCAAATGAGAACGTCATATAGCGGGCGCAAAGAATTGGCTAAGTGTGTCGGTAATTGTACCTTTTCCTCGACAACTGCTCTGTTGACTGGCAGGTCATCAATTAGCTCGTCCAAAGAGCGATTCTCGCATCTGACATCAACACCTGCGCCAATCTCTGTTAAAACAGTTTTTATTAACAAAGCGGCACTTCCATGTTCGATTTGCTTATGTTTAAACTGAACCTCTTGGCACTTACTCAGTACCCAGAAATTGATCGTGTTTCCATCAAGTGCCACGAAAACTGTTTGTGTGGATAACTCTTTCAATAAGTAAGAAATACTTTCTTTAGATTCAACTGATGTGGACGGCTGGACGCCAATGCCATATTGCTCCTTCAAAATGTCCATCAAAGCCTGGGCTCTTCCTTGCTCAGCAGCATACAAGGCCTCATTAGTCTCGCTAGTCTTCAAAAGAGTTCGCCAAAGAGCAGCGTATGCTTCTCGCCAGAGATGACGAAAGCTTATTTTCCACAGATCTTTTGATTGAAGAAGTGCTCTTGTCTGATCAAAGAGTTTCACGCTCGATCGATAATTATCAACGGCCTTACAAATACAACCGGACGATTCAAAACTGTGACCTAGCATATAGTATGGGCTTCCCTCTCCAGCTCTGTCCCCCGTTTCTTTGGCAATACTGAGATATTGTTTGTGGTACTTTATGGCTTGTTTAAAATTACTCAGACTGCAGAAAGCATTGCCCAGATTTCCATAGACAAGACCCTCTCCAGCTTTGTCCCCCACGTCTTTGACAATGACAAGACATCGGTTGTGAAACTCTATGGCCTGTTCAAAATTACCCAGACTGTAATAAGCATTGCCTAGATTTCCATAAGCACGACCCTCTCCAACCCTGTCCTCCACTTCTTTAGCAATGCGAAGATGTTGGTCATGGTACTTTATGGCTTTTTTAAAATTACCCAGACTGTAATAAGCACTGCCCAAGTTTCCATGGGCAACTCCCTCTCCAGCTCTATCCCCCACTTCTTTAGCAATACAAAGATGTCGGCTGTAGTATTCTATGGCTTGTTTGACATTACCCAGCCTGTAATAAGCATTGCCCAGATTATCGCAGGCAACTCCCTCTCCAGCTCTGTCTACAACTTCTTGGACAATACAAAGATGTTGATTGTGGTACTCTATGGCTTCTTTAAAATTACCAAGACGGTCATGAGCATTGCCCAACTTTCCATAGGCATGGCCCTCTCCAGCCCTGTCCCCCACTTCTCTGGCTATATTAAGATCTTGGCAGTGGTACTCTATGGCTTTATTAAAATCACCCAGACTATGGAAAACATTACCCAGATTTCCATAAGCATGACCCTCTCCTCTCCTGTCGCCCACGTCCTTTGCAATATTAAGATGTTGGTTGTGATATTCTATGGCTTGCTTAAAATTACCTAGACTGTAATAAGCACTGCCCAGATTTCCATTGGCACGACCCTCTCCAACTCTGTCCCCTAATTCTTTAGCAATACAAAGATGTCGGCTGTGGTACTCTATGGCTTTTTTGACATCACCCAGACTGTGATAAGCACTCCCCAGATTCGCGTAGACACGGCCCTCTCCAGCTCTCGCCCCCACCTTCTTTGACAATACAAAGACATTGGATGTGATACTTTATGGCTTGTTTAAAATTGCCCATACTACGATAAGCATTACCCAGATTTCCATAGGCATAGCCCTCCCCAGCCCTGTCCCCCACGTCTTTGACAGTTATAAGACACCGGGTGTGGTACTCTATGGCTTGTTTAAAATTACCAAGACAGTAATAAACGCTGCCCAGATTTCCATAGGTATGGCCCTCTCCTGCTCTGTCTCCTAGTTCTTTGGCAATAGTAAGATCTTGGTTGTGATATTCTATTGCTAGTTTAAAATTGCCCAGACTGCGATAACAACATGCTAGATTTGCACAGGCACGGCCCTCTCCAGCCCTGTCCCTCACTTCTTTGGTAATACTAAGACACTGGTTGTGATGCTCTATGGCTTGTTTAAAATTACCCATTGCGTAATAAGAATTGCCCAAATTTCCATGTGTGGCCCTCTCCAGCCCTGTCTCCCGTTTCTTTAACAATACTAAGACACTGGTTGTGGTACTCTATTGCTTGTTTAAAATTACCCAGTGCGTGATAAGCATTGCCCAGATTTCCATGTTCAACTCCCTCTGAAGCTCTGTCTCCCGCTTCTTTGACGATACTAAGACATCGCTTGTGGTACTCTATGGCTTTTTTAAAATTGGCTAGGTTGTGATAAGCATTGCCCAGATTTGCATACGCACTACCTTCTCCATCCCTGTCCTCCACTTCTTTGGCAATACTAAGATGCTGCTCGTGGTAATCTATGGCTCTTTTAAAATTACCCAGACTGTAATAAGTATTGCCTAGATTGTCATAAGCACGGCCCTCTCCAACTCTGTCCCCCATTTCTTTGGCAATACTAAGGCATTGAGTATGGTACTCAATGGCTTGTTTAAAATTACCCAGACAGTCATTGGCATCGCCCATATTTGCATAGGCAAGAGCCCCTTCTGCTCTGTCGCCCACTTCTTTGGCAATGCTAATACCTTCGTTGTGCTGTTCTATGGCTTGCTTAACATTACCTCCCAGAATTCCACAAGTACGGCCCTCTCCAGCACTGCTCCCCATGTCTTTGGCAATACTACCACCTTGGTTATAGTACTCTGTGGCTTGACCAAAATTAACGAGACTGCCATAAGCAAGTTCCACATTTCCATAGGGAAGCCCTTCTTCAGTGCTGTCGCTCACCTCTTTAACATCGATGGATTCTTGCTTTCTATCCACCATTTGTGCGTAAATATCAGTGTAGAGGTCCTGTGCATATAGTGTGGAGTCCTGTGTATATAAATATAGCTGTTAGTATTTTTCTTTTATGCGGAGAAAGTACATAAAAGGAAAAAATAATAGTAAAGCCAACTTTACCGATAGACTGGAACCTTTTGATTGTGTTTATCTTTTGATTCTTTATCATCTTTATAAAACAACCCAGCACTCCTTACAGCAATCTTCTACAAAACTGGAGAGTCACTTCGGAATATCAGTGAAAACTTTGATCATGAAAATAACTTACAAGAAAAATTCTGTTCCCTTCTACTCTTTATCAATGGGAGGGTAGGGATAAGCATTTCTGGGTTTTTTTGTTTTTGTTTTTGCGTTACCATTCAGGGAAATTGACAGATACACGCTTTAATCGCGGTATTTGCTACTAGTTCTGTCTAAGATTAGAGGTCCGAAATTTTGTTGCAGTTATATACCTCAGCCCGAGCACAATATCTAAAATTGGGCGGGAAAATTTGCACTGAAAGGTTTTACATTCGAAACACAGTCGGTGCGCATGCCCAATTTCCTTTTTCAGCCCGGGCTGAAAATTTGGTTGCGATTACAGTTCAAACCAGGCTCGAATTTTCAGCTCGCGTTGAAAATTTCTTCATGTAATCGCAATTTCTATTAGAGTGATTTGTTCAGAAAGCCAGGCTGGAGTGTTAGACCGGCTAACCGGATTGAAATTCGCCATGTAACCAGCCCCTGTGGCTATTGCACAAAATCGTTTTTTTAACTTCCGTGAGTGCTTCCACAGCAAACATCTCACCAATATATCTATGAGATATCTGACTCCCCGCGTAACGAGAACCAGTGCTTTTGTAGAAGAGTTTTTGAGGCCATTTTCAAAGTCGAACCTACTAATCAAAGTGCTGGAAGTATTTCGCCACGTTTCTGTAATCGCATTTATACGTTTAAGATATTTAATCTTAGGTAAGGTCTGCCAAGAGAAATGGACAACAGCCATGAAACCAAATTCGTCATCTAAAACTCCTTTGGCAGTGCACGGAAACGCAAGGGACCCACCCCGTTAACAATCACAAGTTCATCACGTGCTCGAGTGGTGGAAAATTACATTGACATTTTGTTGTTGTTGTTGTTGTTGTTGTTGTTGTTGTTGTTGTTGTTGCGTTAACTTTTTTTTGGAACGAACTCTAAGAACTCGTATTTGGAACTCGTTTGTTGTATTTTTTTTCCAACTCATTAGATCAAACCAAGTCCTCGTTGTACTCAACATCAAACCAGAGCAAAGCCAAAAGAAGCGTTGAGAAACCTTGCAGCCAGGCTCAAGTGTATCAGTACCCTTTACCCAAACTCCAGGTCAGGAAGAAGCAGACGGTCCCCCAGTTAAAAGCGAGAAACTTCCATCTGGATGAAGGGCTACGTTTGCCTTTTGTGACTTATCTCGTTGAGATTGATAGCTGAATTTGTTTCCTTTTTCTTTCTTTTGAGACACTGAACTAACCCATATGATCACTCGCTGTGATCGCTGGAAAGAACGTCCAGCAATAGTTGCGATCATATAGAAAACAAATCTTCAGCGATCGTTGTGAAATGCTGTTTTTACGATTGCTACAGTATGGTTTCCATATGATCACAACGATTGCTGAACGTCTTTTCCAACGATCACAGCGATCGTAGCGATCGTAGAGATCATATGGAAACCAGCTTTAAGCTTTTGAAGGCTTCTTTAATCAGGAGGAGAGGGATGTAGTGTATGCCCTCATTTTGATATGCCCTTTTATTGCAGGCGAGAGCACGTGCTTCATAGGGCTCCATTATGAACAGAAATAAAAGGAGTTGTCGTATTCACCTGAACGCAAATCTTTAGTGCTTCCAACGCTACACTCGGCAATTATCTTGTTCTGTAGGAACTATACGCAGCTCGACTACCTGAATTATTACTGGTTCTTTGCCCAAGCAAACGATTCAAGATTTTTTAACTTCCTGGGAACCAAACAGCTGTCTTTTACTAAAACTTGGGAAATCCAATTAACTCCCAAAGCTGAGAAAAATTCAAGTCGGACGTTAATTAGTGAACTTCACTTGTACATCCCGCTTAAAGAAGACAACATAGCTTGCAGGGTCCTTTACAATGGGTCAATGTGATCGGTCGGTATAAACGGACAATATTTATCACGCTTGGCCATTCTAGATGCTTTTTAGTCATTTCAGAAGAAAAATATTTGAATTTTCGCGTGAGGCCGTCACCTCACCCCCATCTCTCCCTGTACGTGCCATTGAGACTGAATTAAAAGCAGAAATTAACCTACTGTAAGGTGAATGAAAGATTTTAAATGTTTTGCCCCCCATTAAAAACGCAAACGTTATCTTTTTAATTAGCAGCTTCAACTTACTGAAATCATAGATTGTTGTAGCCTT
Organism: Siderastrea radians; assembly: GCA_964017195.1. Lineage (NCBI taxonomy): Eukaryota > Metazoa > Cnidaria > Anthozoa > Scleractinia > Rhizangiidae > Siderastrea > Siderastrea radians. Next base: position 67,218,365 of record OZ024887.1, read on the forward strand.
CGCGTTCCCGTACCCTCCTCCCGCTGAGGAGAAAACGTTTTCCCCTCGGCGGGGGAGGGTACGGTTACTCTTTTTTAAACAAATGGGCGGCAAGTTAACACTGCCCAACAATTTTCCTCTTTATCGAGATTGATGGTGACAGACCTCTTGTTGACTAGGGAATTATTTGTTATCTTGATGTGAATATAGGCACATCGATGCTAGCCGGCGACCCGAACTCAGTTGCTGTAGAATCTTAACTTGGTGTTGTTTTTCTTCACAAGGGCCATCTGATACATGTAGTTCAGTATATTTTCTGCTTTCATGTTGACAGTGCAAGAACTGATGTACAGTGCACGGTTTTAGGCTAAATTTTCATTGGCGATGCTAAGCGCAAGCACCGGTGACACAAGCGCCCTTTACCATATTTAACCGTGAAAATGCACTTGATGCAAACACAATTACAAGGAGGAAAACACTCTATTACAATAAGTTGTAGTTTTCTTTGCGTTCGTGTTCACCTGCCTCGTAACTCTTGTGCTTGTGCTATGCGCTGGCGTTTGTGCTTACGTCGCCAGTAAAACAACCGAGCTAAAACAGGTAACGGAATGTGACGAGCTCCATAAATAACCGCACCTATTCTGGCGCAAGTTTATACGTATGCAATAAGGTAATGAAGCTAAGAGTTTGTTGTAGTGTATTGATTACCTTAGCAACATCGTTATGATCACTTGTTACTCTACTGATATTGTGATACATTGTGAAACTACTGCATGATGTAAAAATACTAGTCCTGCCTGAAAGTAGAATTGTGCTAGATATATAGAATGGTTGTAATGAATAAAGATCAGATTGAAAATGTGACATGAAAGGAGTAGTTCTCTGTCTCAGTAATTAATGACTACACAACACACTGGCGACGAGGAGGAAGAAATCCAACGTGCAGAAAGCGCACAAGAAACAGGTCAGAATACCGAACAGTCAGCTGACGACCAACATTCAGAAGAAATTAGAACCAGACAAGCCAGAACTGGCTGAAATACACGAAGCAGAAATGGAGTGTTCTTTGCCAGCGCCCACACCGTTTAACGCGGATGCGTCAGACCTTTACAGTGAGTGGAAGCATTGGGTCAGTGCGTTCGAAATCTACTCGATCGCGTCAGGTCTCTCCACGAAAGCGGACGAGGTCCAGAGAGCTACACTGCTGCATTGCCTTGGCCCGGCGGTACAGCGCATTTTCAATACGCTTCCAGGCGAACACAAGTCCTTCGAGGAAGTGAAAACCGCCCTTGACGGCTACTTCGCGCCAAAGCGAAACGTTGTAGCAGAACGCTACAAATTCCGGTCTCGAGGACAGAGGGCAGACGAGCCCATTGATACATACCTGACGAGCCTCAGAGAACTTGCGAAATCCTGCGACTTTGGGACACTGGAGGAGGAGATGATCCGCGACCAAATTGTCGAAAAGTGCGCCTCCAAGACCCTGCGACAAAAGTTGCTGCAACAGGAGACTCTCGACCTGGCCAGAACGGTCAAGTTTGCAAGAAGTGAGGAGAATGCGACTCAAGACTCGCTCCTGATATCAAGCGGAACAAAGGAAAACGCTATCCAAATTGACCGCGTTCACGACAAGTAGAAAGAACCAGCAAAAACCGGGTCCGTCTGCTACAAGTGCGGCGGGAAAGATGGCCACAACGCGAACGAATGTGGAGCAATCAACTCCAGATGCAATGGCTGCAAGAAAATAGGACATCTGCAGAAAGTTTGTCGTTCCACTGGTTCCAAACCGAAAGGAGCAGATTCCAATTCCAACCAGAACCGGCAAAGACAGAGGTCTCCAAAGAAGCGCCCTAACAAGGTTCGCAGCTTAAGAATTTGGCTTGACGAAAGCTCTAGTGATGATAAGAACGAGCCAGTACTGTCATTCAACAACGCCGACAGCTCAATTACAGTCAAACTAAATGGCCAAAGGACCAAAATGATCGTGGACACAGGCTGTAAGTACAATATAATATCTTCAACGTTGTACCGAACTCAGTTTAAGAACTTTGAACTGTATCCAACAGAAAAACGCTTTACAGCGTATGGGCAACAAGAACCATCGCAATGTAAAGGATATTTTAATGCTAGTATTAGAACGAATAACAATGTTGTCAATGCCAAAGTGTACGTTATAGCGGGTAACGCTGAATCTCTTTTAGGACGAGATTCCAGTTTTAAGTTAAAGGTACTTACGCAGGTTAATTCAGTCAACCAAGATAGCAACAGTGAGCTGGACTCACTCCTCAAGGAATACTCCGATATCTTTGAAGGATTAGGAAGGGTAAATAACTTTGAACATAAGATTGCTATTGACCCGGCAGAGGTCAAACCTGTCAGTCAACACCTTAGAAGAATACCTATCTCTCAAACTGAAGCAGTCAATAATGAGCTTGAAAGAATGTTAGAACAAGATGTTATTGAAGAGGTCCATGAGCCAAGTCACTGGGTTTCCAACCTAGTCATAGTTCCCAAAAAGTCGGGAGATTTTAGGGTATGTTGTGATTTGCGTGAAGTTAATAAGGCAGTTATTGGAGAGCGCTATGTTTTACCAAAAGTTGACGATACATTACATGCTATGTGCGGCTCTAAGTATTTTGGGAGGATCGATGCAAAGAGTAGTTTTTTCCAGCTCCCGTTAACTGAGGAGTCGAGGTATATTACTACGTTCATCACGCCTCGAGTTTGTTACCGTTTCAAGCGCACTCCCTTCGGACTAAGTGATGCGAGCGAAGCCTTTCAAAAAATGATGGAAAAGATTTTGTTTGGCGTCGAAGGTGTGCGAATTTCGATTGACGACGTAGTTATCCACGCTCCGACCATGGAAGAACTTGCGAAACGCCTCCGGCAAGTTTTTTAGCGATGTCGCCAATTCAACCTCAAATTCAACAAAGGTAAGTGTGAGTTCGGCGTTCGACAAATTTCGATTTTCGGCCACGTCAGTGTCCGCAAATGGAAATGCCCCACCCGACGAAAACGGAAGCCATCAAAGCAACGCCTCTGCCGGAAAACGTGTTCGACCTTCGATCTTTTCTCGGGACGTGTGGTTACGCAGTCAATTCCAGCAGTGCCCATCCCCCCCCCGGGCCGAGCCCCGGGCATTAGGATTTTTGGAAAACAAACCGGCAAATGCCCCATGACGGGGACAAACAAGCTGTTTAAATGCCCCGCGGTACAGGTAAAAAATAAGTTGATTTCTTAGTTTTTAAGCTTATCTCCATTCTAATCAAAGCCAAATCAGGCCAAACTAAGTCTCAAATAGGTCTTATTTCTGTGTATTGCTTCAGTGATCATTAGTTCTGTGGATCTACCGTCTCATTTTGTCCTCTTTAGACAAAGTTAATCACAAATTTATCGTCCTTGCCCGATGAACTTGTCACTGAAAGGAAGTGACAGTACTGTGCCGTGAAAATCACAAGACTGTCAAATGCCCCGGGGTAGACTAATGCCCGGCCCCCGGGACGGACAATGAGGAAAAATGCCCCAATAATGCCCGGGGGGATAGGCACCGCTGGAATTGACTGATGCATTACGTTGCGAAGTTTATTCCAAATTATGCGAATACTGTTGAGCCTCTCAGAAAGCTTACGCAAAAGGAACAGAAATGGTTCTGGGGAGAGAAGCAGACTAAGGCATTCGAAGCCTTAAAGGAATCACTGTCTCGCGAACCAGTCTTGGCATGTTGCCATTTAGATGCTCCTACGTTTGTGGTCACTGATGCCAGTCCTGTTGGCTTAGGTGCCATTTTACTACAAGACCAGGGCACTGGTCAGCGCAAACCTATAGCATATATAAGTCGATCACTTTCGCCAACGGGACGGAGGTACTCTCAAATTGAGCACGAAGCGCTAGGTTGCGTTTGGGCTGTGGAACGCTTGCACAATTATTTGTTTGGTGTAAAGTTCACTTTATTGACCGATAACAAGCCGCTCTCAAGCATGTTCGATCCGCATTCGAGCAAGGTTATACCACCGAGGATTCAACGCTTGGCATGGAGATTGCATCAATATGATTTTCGAATTGCGCATATTTCGGGAAATGCCAACACAGCAGACTCGCTGTCGCGTTTACCTTCGAAGCGCGATGATCGCTCGGACAGTGGCTTTGTTTGCGAAGATTACGTACGGTGTGTTTACACTTCAAATATGTCAGTTCTGCAAGCTGTCACTCTTTCAGAAATGAAAATCGAAACGAGCAAGGATGCCACGCTGAGCAAATTATTAGCTGAAATTCAAAGCGGAAAATGGACGAGCGACCAGTCTCTCAAAGTGTACAGTGGAATTAAAGAAGAGTTGTCCGTTTTCGAAGGAGTAATTCTCCGAGGGAATCGCATTGTCGTTCCTCAGCCGTTGCGAAAGCAAATTCTAAAATTAGCACATGAGACGCATCAGGGCATTGTAAAAACAAAACAGCTCCTTCGAGCGCGTTTCTTTTGGCCCGGCATGGATCAAGCTGTTGAAGCTACGATTAAGGGTTGCAGTGCTTGTGTTTTGAACCAGCCGCTGTATTAGTACACACCACTTCAACCGTCACCTTTACCTCGTGGTCCATGGGTCAAAGGACGGATCTCGTGGGACCTATGGATGGTAAGTACATGCATATTGACACACATGGACTACAACTATTCTTCGTACCCGGAAGCATGCGTCCTCAAAGAAATAACTTCTCGCGAGGTCATCAAAGCGCTAACAGATATTTTCTCCAGATTTGGATATCCGGAAGAAATCTTTTCTGACAGCGGCAAACAGTTCACGAGCGCAGAATTCGAAGCGTTTCTAAAATCGTGTGGAATCAAGCATATTCGCGTGTCACCATACTATGCACGTAGCAACGGAAAGCTGGAAAGATTCCACCGTTATCTCAAAAAGAATTTCCGAGCAGCAATTGCAGAAGGTAAGTCCTGGCAAGAAGAATTGCCTAAAATTCTTATGCTCTATAGCGCAAGTCAGCATCCGGTCAGTGGGAAATTGCCCGCCATGCTGTTGTTCAACCGCGACCTTCGCATGAAAGTGCCTCACATTGAATCACATGCGAACACAGCACTCGATCGCAAAATGGTTTGAAGGATTATCACGATGCTAAGCAGCACGCAGCTCCACATGATTTCAACATCGGTGACATTGTGTACTGTGCGAACTTGAAGCCCAACAAATTGGACTCGAAATTTTCTCCGGCGAAGCACGTTATCATTAAGTCACAAGGGAGAGACACGTTCAGCGTCGTCAACGTTACTACCGGTGCCACTCTAGTTCGCAACGCAAAATACTTAAAGTGCCACTGAGACGAAAATTTGTAGGTTTATTTTCGTCAAATTCTGTCGCAGAATATCGCGTTTTGTGTTTATATTTACCCAGAAAACTGAACAAGAAACCGTCCATCCTAATATTTTTTAGCTCCAAAGTTGGGTAAAATGTGTCCGCCATTACTGAAAACGTGTTCCTGGGTGATTGCGCAATTTAGTAGCTTGTGACGTCAGAGGCTCACCTCAGTCGCGTTTCCTTGTGTTTTGACTCAAGATGCCTACCGTCGACTGCGAAACCTCCGAAGAGTATTTCTACGATTCGGAACAGTCTTTAGCTTCCGAAGAATCAGAGGATTCATTTAATTCGGCAAATGAAGAATTTTTCTTACCGTACGATGAAAGAACTGATGTCAGGAGATTTCAGCTTATAAGCTTGTAAACAAACTGTTCAAAGCTGTTTTTCTCGCCGTATTGGCGGGAGTTCAAAATATGCGCGAAATAATGCATCAGTCATTTCCAGCAGTGCCCATCCCCCCCGGGCCGACCCCCGGGCATTAGCATTTTTTGAAAACAAACCGGCAAATGCCCCACGGCGGGGACAAACAAGCTGTTCAAATGCCCCGCGGTACAGGTAAAAAAGTAAGTTGATTCTTAGTTTTCGAGCTTGTCTCCATTTTAATCAAAGCTAAATCAGGCCAAACTAAGTCTGAAATAAGTTTTATTTCTGTGTATTGCTTCAATGATCATTAGTTTTGTGGATCTACTGTCTCATTTTGTCCTATTTAGACAAAGTTTATCACAAATTTATCGTCCTTGCCCGATAAACTTATCACTGAAAGGAAGTGAGAGTACTGTGACGTGAAATTTACAAGACTGTCAAATGCCCCGGGGTAGACTAATGCCCGGCCCCCGGGACGGACAAGGAGGAAAAATGCCCCACAATATAATGCCCGGGGGGGATGGGCACCGCTGGAATTGACTGATGCATAATGCTTATACAGTGATTACATTTCAGGCACAAGTTGCCCAAAGAGCGGATAACTCTTATCCAACGGATAAATGGCTGTCCAATATTCGAAAAATTGATGTTTTAAGCTTTGGATATTTAGACAAAACACCTATAAAAACTCCAGAAGTTGATGCTCGCGAATTCTCAAGCATCGGTCGATCGATTTTATTGTTCGCTTCGTTCCTTGGAGAAATAAAAGAAGCTATATTTTGTTTGCCGTTGTTTATATTCATTATATATTGAAATTATGAACATATGACATCCATATATTTGAACTGCGGAATGAAGAAATCAATGTAAAGAAGATCCTCGCAGTTATTAACGCATTGAGATTTTTGGCCATTCCCAGCATAGTATGGGAAACTTTCTTAAAGAGCTGTAATGCTGTAGTCATCTGGCAGTCAGCTCATGAAGCTTATCGTGTCCATCATAGTACAGTGGTCGCTTAATTAATGCATTGAAACACACGTGCTTGGCGTTTCTAAATATTTTTAACAGTTTTTGTAGAATTCTTAACTTGAGCCAAAAAAAGTGAAATAAACCAAGACCTTCTTTTAAGGTATCAGGGTACCCCAAATGACAACATTGCGTTTTCACGGTTTGAGCGTCAGGCGTTTCACAAGGACCCTAACAAACTATATATTTTCTGAAAGCTTAATAATTGAAGATTACGCAAACGTATTTACATAAAGAAAAAAGACAACTGTGTCGAAACTATAGACTACGTTTTTAAAAAGTACATAGTTCACAAAATCGGTTCCGCTCCAGTCGAGAATGATCTGGAGAGAAAGACGAACATCGCGCCGAATTCTTCACACCTTTGTCTCAAAAACTGTGTCTCGGAATTTTTGTATCTGGCCTGGTTTATTTTCTGCACTCAGTTAAACTTTGAAGTTCGAAGAAACACCTCTCCTCTTTCTTTTACGGATCATAACTTTTGAATGAAAGCAAAAATTAAAATTCGGAGACACGGTTTTGGTGTCAAATTATGTGGCAACATTGTCGCCAAATTTGAGCTAAAATGGTTGAAAACTTGCTGAACGCGAACTTAAAATGTGCACCCAATTTCTCGAAAAATTAGTTTCGAGAAAAAAGCCAAAATATGATTTGGAAACTTTTTCCGGTCTGAGGAGATTAAAACACTTAGGTGTCAGGATAATTACCTGCGGTTGACAGAGGGGAGGCTCAACTTACCGCCTTATAACAATAACACAGTACAGCAATAACACAGACAAAAATTCTGCGTGTTTTTATGTTGGAAAGCGACTTTCGTTGAGTACGAGTGCCGTTCAAAGGGTCTTCAAACGCAATAAACGGAAATTTTAAATTCATAATATCACGTCGGCTGTAAAATGCCGAAGGCATCATCATCTAAGCTGGGTAAGAGTACCCAAGCTGCCGGGACCTGAAAGACGAAAGGAAAGCACATTGAAATCTGCAAAGAAGCCGCCACGTGTTCCGCTCAAGATCTACGAGAGAACATCCTGTCAGAAATGCGAGCAATAGGGAAAAAAATAAACTTCTTTATTACTGGAGACAAATTCCGTACTTTCCTGGACATGCCATCATTTGCGCCAAGTTGATTCTTTGATACATCTGGCTTTGTAGAAATGTTATGGAGTTTGAATGGATGGATTGTTTTTCACCGTTCGCGTTACGAAAAGCGAGCTGGCGGTCGAAGCTTATCACACTGACAAGCGAAGAGTCAGGAAGCGCAAGTAATTCCTCAACGCTCGATCTTTTCTCTCTCTCTCTCTTTCACAGATATGATCGAAGCCACTTTGTAGACACACTCGAAATAAGCGGGAACTGCTACGCAATCGATCGCGTGTCAAAACATCGGGGCCCTGTTATGACACATGCTATTTTCAGCGTTGTTGACAGACGACTGTCAACACATGATTAGAGAAAATTAATGCCACAAATCTTTTTTCGTCCATAACTTTGCGTAGAAATAATCTTTTTTTCTGAAACTTTTTGTAAAAGAGAGGTTTGAATAATATCTATCTGAAAATGACAGAAGTGTATTTTTCGAAAACATGGTCAATTTTGGGGTACCATGATACCTTAAGAACTGGAGGCCTTGTGTGAACGGAATCTAAATATTTGTAGTGCAAATCAAAGCCATAAGGAAAATTTTCTGCTGCTCAACAACAACATGCGGACCGCCAAGGAAACGAAACTTTCACTTGCTTTATTCACTGCGTAAAAATAATAACTTGATATCTAATCATTTTTCTTGGTAGTTCATTTACTAAGATTAATATGACAGTTAAAAGGAATAACATTGTAAAACCCTTAAAAAAATAGTGGCGTGTGATATTTTTTCCTAACTTACAAGACGAGCCGACCTATCGACATGATCGAAGCCTCATATATTTCGAACAATAATGTCAGTCGACTCTTCAGCGACAGGGAATAAGGAGAAAAGTTTCTCGACATTCAGGATGGTAGACTATAAAATAACTGTCCATGCTTCTAAGCGATTACTGCATTGAAATTAACACACGCGGAATTAAAAAAAAAAAAAGAAAAAAAGCTAAGCAATTCAAACTATTGGCGTAATCGCGGCGGTCCTGCATTCGCCCAGGATGCATTTTATGAAGACTACGCCGAAGATCTTCGCACTAGCAGACGGCAGAACTGAAAGGGTTTTCCACAAGCAGAATAAATATTAAAATACGTTAAAAGAAAATAAGTTTTGCACAATGGTGGATGCGTTGAATAAGAAACAAACTATCACTTCAACTGCATTAAGATTAGGTACCTTTCGTCTCGTTTTTTCCAGATCTTTTTTCCATGTAGTTAGAATGGACAATGGAATAATCGACCTCTGGGATCCTTCGACATGAACAGCCCTCTGGAAACACTCGTCCGTGAAGTGATCAGAACAGCCGACAAAAATACCTCTCGGGTTGAAATTTGCACTGTATGTGAGTTCGAACGCTATCCATTTTTCCATTGCTGGTCCGCTCGCAAGGCTTTGATGAAGCGAAATACCAGATCGGTGGTTGGATTTATTGTTGTAGCATTGTACAACACAAGTAATACCCTTCATAACTGCTGCAGCAACGAAAATTTCAAGGCCGCACAGCAAACAGTTGGCACGAAATCTTCCCTCGACAACAGTTACATTTCCCGCGGCAAGTAACCGAATGAAGCCTGGCTTGGTTTGAGGTGAGCCTCTAACGTCACTTCCGCTAATTCGCAAGCCAACTTCCGGAACAAGGGCCAGTAATGGCGGCCGTAAAATCTCGACAAAAACCGTCCGAAAAAAGCGACTTCCAGTTATCATAATGAGTTGAAATTTGGTATGGTGACTAACAACCTCAGACTATTTTCAAAAATGCAAAAATATGGAATACCAAAATTCTGGTCCCAGTGGCACTTTAAAGCGCGCGCCTACTTGCGAAAGTGTAACTAACAGCAACAACCTAGAAGAGAACGTGGGGATAGAAAATCCTGAAGCTTGTGCAAATAGTGAACCTTCGGTTCATGTTGAGGAGCAAGCCACTCAGGATGATCAAAATGAAGGGACCATTACTACTAGGTCAGGACGTGTAGTTAAGGACGATAACTTTGTTTATCACTGAGCTTATTTGATTGCATCTATGATTTGACTTAGTTTTTCAATACTGAGTATTTGATTATTGTTTTTGAACGTTCCTGGGGAAGGATGTAGTGTATTGATCACCTTAGCAACATCGTTATGATCACTTGTTACTCTACTGATATTGTGATACATTGTGAAACTACTGCATGATGTAAAAATACTAGTCCTGCCTGAAAGTAGAATTGTGCTAGATATATAGAATGGTTGTAATGAATAAAGATCAGATTGAAAATGTGACATGAAAGGAGTACTTCTTCTGTCTCAGTAATTAATGACTACACAACATTTGTGACTTAGGCAATCGCTTAAACGGGTAAAGACGGCATGATGGCAAAAAGAAAGTAAGAGAGGACGTCTTTCATAATATCACGACGTGCACCATCACACATTGTGATCTGAGTTAAAATTTTGCATTCATCAGCTTGAAACAATAATTTTCAACACCTGCCGAACGTTAACTGTTACTTTGTTACTTACCACGGGGTTAAAAATTCGCTTTGAAATGAAGCTTTGGTCAGAAAATTCAATAAACAAGAGGCCGAAACAGATTGGAAGACTACGCTTAGGAAACTGATAATTGAATGTTGAAGTCATGCGGAAGCCGTTGTTATTTTGATCTTGGTACGTAATTGCCACGCAATCACAAGTTTGTATAACATGCAAGGCATCCACCGGGCTGAGACAGATCGCACGATTAGGCTGAGGAAAGCGTGATTTAATGTTGAAGTTACGCGGAACTTGTTGTTCACCGAACCGTATTGCCGTGCAATCAGGTGAAGTTTACTTTCAGTATATAGCTTGCATATCATCCGTTGTGGTTAAAACACTTCAAGTCATTGAAATTAGAATAATGTGAGTAATTCTTCAGCTAATTCTCATTAGTGAAATTAAACTGTATTATCATAATAAATATAACTGAATTAGATAGCGCAAAAAGGCTGTTTGAAAGGGATACCCGAGTCTTCATTAATGACCGGGATCTTAACTTGCAAAACGTCTTTTCTGGTTAGAATATTTCAGATCATCGATTTCTCGTGATAATTAATGAGTATTAATTATAACGCACAAATAATTTTTAAGAAACAATGTCTAGGTATTGAACTTTTACATCATAATAATTTCTAGCTATAAATGTAAGAAAAAAGTACAGATAGAGTAATTTTTGGAAGGGGAAAGCCCCTTCGTCAGTGCTGCAAATGACCTATTATTAAAATTTAAAACGCTGCCCGCACAGATGGTGCTTCCACGTTTATTGTGCTTTTTGTGCTTTTATATGTTCAACCAGCTGTCACTTCACCGTGTCGGCTCTTACTAACGCCACGTCCACACGTATCCGTTTTCGTTTGAAAACGCAACTTTTTCTTTGCACGGGTTGGCCTTCCGTCCACACGTATTTGGTGAAAACGGTGACCGAAAACGCTCTCCAGAGTGGAAATTTTTGAAAACTCTGAAGGCGAAAACGAAACTTTTCGAAAACGAAGACGTCACAATGTTGGATCCAGCCTACCCCGTGAGAAAGCTGCACAAAAATAAACTTAAATGCAAAATGGCGAATGATACTGTACTACAAAAAGATCCAGAATATCGGAAAACTTTGTCTGGCATGATTCCCAATCGACATTTTCCGCGGTTTTAGAGAGTTTAGATGCGGTTGTAATATTAACAGTCCGGGCCATAACCAGAACTGGATATATGGTGACGTCATCAGAAAAGTCAATATGGCCGCCTAAGCCGGGCACACTATATTTAGTCATTTCTGAGCTCTTTTCTCGGTCGTAAAGGACCCTTTTCCCAAAAGGCTTTGCACACAATAGCGATAGCACAAAGCAATGAAGATGCAGTCGAGTGGGGAACTAATGGCGTCGTGTAACGTGTTGAGGATTTTGAGCACGAGAACCGTCGCGAGGCTCGCTAAGTTTTATTCGATTACATAGCGAGTGGGCATCAGATAAGTGGAAAAACAAGGTACGTAGCATTTTTTTCGTCTTTCCAAAAAAATATCACGAATATCTTTATAAAATTTGCCTTTAATTGATGGTATTTTTGTATGGTAACGCGGCTGCATTGTCGGTAACACGGCTTTCGAAGTAGCAGTGGAGTTTCGGCTAGTATGTTGGCCGATCGAAGGCTGCTGTGACTCGAATTTCATGCTGTGTTCATTTTTCCTGTGCAGTCAAGGAAAAGCACCGTGATTGTAGATTGTGTGGGAGTAAAAAAATACAAAACTAAAAAAAACATGGGAGACAAGACCCTGCAAGCTGTAGGCCGCATCGGAAACGGTTCTCTACTGTCGTGAGAAATTAGGATTATAAAAGCTGTGTGCAGCATGCAGAACAAAATGTTATCATATTCTGGCAGTAGAAATATAAATGGGCTTTTAGATGCTCATTTCATCATCTATGTCAAATGTGCTTTTTGGAAAATATTTGTGGTGCTTTCTTGCAGAAGCAGCTGCAAGATGTTTTTATTCACGACCTAAATTTTTTTCTTCCACATAAATTTTGACATATTTTATTTACTCGGTCAGCTCTCACTTCTGGCACTGCTGTAAACTGGTGTTGTTTTTTTGTTTGAGGCTGATGTGATTTGAAGACTTGGATCATTTTGTTTTCTACTGTCTATTTAAATCAATTTACTAATTTGCTATTACCATCATAAGACAATTAAGACTAAGAAAAAAAGTATTTGCAACAACATGCTCAGAGGTTACTTCAGATTTAACAACAAGAGTTGCTTTTTTCCAGGTTATACAGAGCTGCTTACCCAGAAGAACTGGCACAACTGGAGTGTTTTGATGGAAGATGTTTGCATAAATAATAAATTATTGTCAAAAGAAACATTGTTAGTAATACCTTTTCATTATTTTTGTGCAACTATAATAACCGTGTGGGGTTGCCAGGCTGGGAATTGAAAATGCAGAGCACTGGGGAGTCAAAGGAAATGTTGGCATCCCTCGAAGGGGATGATACCTATACTGCCCCCAAAACTACAGCATGCACTGTAAGCATTCCCAAGTTTAGCCTTCAACCTTCCCACTGCTCTGCATGCCCTGCTTAATAGACAAGCTAGGGAAGCGGATGGGTCTTCTCCCCGGGGAGATTAGAGTAACATTTTCTTACATGATGACAGTAGTGACATTCGTTAGACTTTTCACCTGTGGCATAACTCCAGTGAGTCAAGAATAATATTGCTCTCCAGATTTTTTTAAATTGTAATCCTAGAGGAGACCAATCTGGACATGACAGAAGTTGACTGCTTTAAGATCCCATTATGAAACCTCTACACCATGCTCACAACAATGATGGAAATATTTTTATTTCTTCAGCTACAATCCTAAGTAATACCATGATGTATTACTAGTATGACTAGTATGTATTATTATGTAGTATGTATTATCAGTATTCCATCCTCTCTACTCAAAAGTGATATCCAAATCAGCAGTTTACAACCCCTCTCTCCTTCCATATGAGATTACGCCCTGAGTGGTTTGAACACTTTAACAGTGAAGTTGAGTGATCATGGGGTGGAAAAATTTTCCTTGAATGAAGTTGAATTATTCCCTGCAATTGTATCAGTGCTTATTGCTGTTTTACATAAGTGTTTGCAAGTCATATCTTGTCACAATATCAAAACTTTTATTAGCAATGCATAGCTTATCACAACTTAAAATGTACTTCCTGTAAAGATATTGGGAGAATAAGATCGCCAAACAAGATTGAACAGTTTGCATACACTTCTGATCAGTGTAGGTTACTTACTACTTGGATAGTGTCATTCAGCAATGAAAGTGATCTTGCTAGCCATCTGAACTGGATCTATATTAAAGAGATCCTCTTCATTGAGTTGTGGAGCCAATTCAGGGGCTTGTTTCAGTTGGTTTTTGCATTTACACTAACTATTCAAACTAGTACCCTCTCTAATAAGTGCTCTGGGTTGGATGGGACTATTGCATTGCTCTATCTCAAATAAGTGTTATGTCTTGTTTATGTGCTCACTACAGGGCCAAAATCCTTGTATCCTTACTGGTACAGTAAAACATGTACCTTGGCCATTAGTTCCTATCCTGTAGAATTTTCAATTGGTTGAGTTTATTTGATGTGAAAGAATATATTATATCTGCTTTATCCCTGTATGCACAAAAATAAAAAGCAATCAGTTTTAACATCAGCCTCTGAGGCCTCAGCAGTGAAAGACACCTTTACCATCTAAGGATGGCCACTGGAATTTTAAATTTCATTGATAGTGGATTTTCCACAGCTAACAATTACAGAGACAGCTTTCAGCACTGGATCAGTTTATTTGTGACCACTGAATTTTTCTACACAAGCAATTCTGGGTTATCCTGGGTTATCCTGAACATTTTATACAAGCACACCTGAAACACTTATACAGGCATGGCGGAACATTTTCAGTGCCAAATCTGACTCTCTTCTTTGTTTATAAAATTGCACGGAATCCTCCCGTCGTATATAGCCGGGATATAGGTAAGCTTATGCCTGCTAAGTAAAACAGCTACCGATAAGCAAAACAGAGCTACCGAGAAAGATTATGAATGGTACCGTCCGCCTTCAGTTTAGTAAGGCGCAAGTCTCACAACAATCCGAACCACACAGCTTCGACTATGCTAATTCTCTGATGAATGAGTACTTTAATTTAGAGACAACAAATACCGCGCGTTCTGCTTTTATAAACTCGAGTAGAAAATTATTCCCGGCGCAATAGAGGCAGAAACGTCTTCGTTGATGGTATAATTATATACCAGCCGTAAGCAAGTTTTCAGGACGCTTCGGCTGTCCTAGCTAATACTTGGCGAATAAGACCTCATCCGAATGAAGAAAATTGTCTATATATACGTTTGCACTCTTTCTTCAACAAGACCTGCGAACTGAAATCGAAAGCTTTCGATCTGTTTTTCGCTGTACTCTCTCCTGGAACTTAGTCCTTTCGCGGTCAAGGTAATGTTTTGGTCATGTGTGAACCAATCAGATTACAAGAAATTTTATATCCAGTTCTGGTTATGGCCCGGACTGATTAAGAAGCAGCTCCACTTCGTCGTCTGTCCAAACAAACGAGTCAGCCTTGCACTTGCCCCCAGAACTACTGACTGCATCATCTTTAAACTATTTCCTTGCAACTTTTCAAGTTCTTAACGAAGGCATACACGAGAAACGACGAAAATGGCGCCAAGCACATGCTTCGTCAGCGGTATTAGCGCGTGGATGAGGCCCGTACTTACTAATGATAGGGCCGGGCTAACACATAAACAAAATAGGCTTGGGTAAATTCTGCTTGTAAAATGGCTTATTCTGCTCGAAATTCTGCTCGAATTCTCCTTGGTACCTGGAAAATTTGCAAGAGAGCCTGGGCCTGACCCCTAAATACTAATTCGATTTTCATTATGCGTAGCAAAATTGCAATTCATCTCACTTTATATCACTAATATTAGACAAAACAGTGAATTTTTTGCTAGCATCTCACAAAAAGGAACATCAAACAAATGCATAAAGACTCAGTGTAATCATTTTTGTATTTTTTGTATTATTTTGTTTTCTTTTTTCTTACAACTGTTATGCATATCATTAGTGTCACTGATTTTCCGTTATTCTGCTCAAATTTTTCTCGAAAATGCCTAATTCTGCCGGCAGAATACTCGCCTCAAAAATCGCTTATTCCGGCTCGAAATTCTGCCGGCAGAATTTATCCAAGCCTAAGACAAAAGCGTGCGTGGCTAAAATTCTCCTCACGATTAAAATATTGAACGCGAAGAAAAGGAAAACGAAACTGTAACTTATCACAGGGAAAATTAAGAATTAAAATAGAACATAAATGGATAAATAAATTAAGTATGAAACTACTCAGTAACTAACCAACTAACTAACTAACTAACTAACTAACTAACTAACTAACTAACTAACTAACTGACTAACTAACTAACTAACTAACTTAATAAATAAATAAATAAATAAATAAAAAATGCGTACAAAAAAACATACGTTCCTTTTAAAAGTAAATAAAAAATAAAGAAACAATATTCAAAAATTAGAATATATAGTCTATTTTGATCCTGTGTGGTGATAAGGTTTTGTGTTTGTAGATCCGTCCCATTTACTCCGCATGTCGTTTGGAAATTGCACGTTTTAGACAACAGGCGCTTTCATCTCACGGAAGGACTTCTGGACCGCAATGTGACATTCCCAGCTGTGGTAAGAGCGATAAGACGAACAAGGCGCAAATAAACTCAACGAGAGGAGCGAGTACTGGGAGCGGGTCGTGCCCCCGGGGGGTAGCGTACTCCCAGATATAAACGCGTGCTTCAAGTTTCCACGTGACAGGCGATTTTCATTCGCTCACGTGTTCTTTTTGCTCGATTACCCCTGAGCGGAAAGGGAGATTGCTCGTACTATAATATATAAGCAATATGGGAGTGTGCCGCCGAATCCAGTTTAGTCTGGGATAAGTATGAGGAATCAGAGAGTTTCAGGCAGGATTCACTTTCAACGAGTCTGAGGTGGGTTGGAACTTTTTGGTGTTTAGTATAGAGTAGAGTTACATATTGCAGCTGAACATGGTCTAGAATACGTATTGCGGAAGCCGATAGGGATCACACGTTGTTGCTTCCAAGTTGTCGCTTCTAAGTCAGTCGTTTCCAAGTTGTCGCTTCCTGATTTGTCGCTTCCGCGTTGTCGCTTCCGAGTCGGTCGCTTCCATAATTTCATAGGCTAAGGGTCTAAATGAGTCTCCGCCGCATAGCCCCACCCAAACATTTACGGAGTACCCTTACGAGAGCCGTAAGTGGGTGTCCTGTTGCTATCTCGGTGTCGACTCCATTAAACACGGCCTATTTAACAAAGAACCATTTTCCCTGCTTCAGGCCGCATTTTTTTTTATTGTTTTGTTAAAGGAACTGTGCCAGTAAAGATCCTGTTATTTTGAAGAACCAGCATTTTTCCAAGTTAATAACAACATGAAGGTTCTTATAACGTTTTTGTTTTCTACTGAAAAATTAGGCTAGTTGCCGCTGCTCAGAAATCTTATACAATATGGTGGTGATTCGATGCTTTTGCGCCCTATACGGTCTACAGTATAATTTTGTTATGAGTAAATACGTTCTGAATGCTTTAGCTATAATTATTTGAGCCCACAACTTCTTTACTATTCCAGGTAATAATCTGTTTCAATGTCTAAACCACAACAGATTCTTAAAGCTTGGATATCTAGATGAAAAATTTTATCCACTAAATAAGTTAGAGTTTGGTTTTGTGTTTACTGTTTGTTTTGTCGATCCGAGGTCGAGCGGAAACTGGTGAGAATAAAGGTAATGGTCAGCGGACTTGCGTCCATAGCAACGTTTCAAAGGAGAAATAGACATGGCGGATATGTGGGCAAGGTTTCCTCATTTTGTGCATGTTTTGGCCTAGAAAATGGATCAATTTGGTACTCTTGAACTGGGGTAAGAAATATTTCCTTCTTTCTTAAACAATGGGGTGGAAAAGTACCGCACAGATTGTTGAGAACGGATAGGATGTTTTCGTGTTCACGCTTTAAGCATAAGCTTACATTTCTGCTGGTATATGAATTGAGATCTGAAATCCCTGTTTAATACAACAGAAGTAACTCACGTCGAAGCAATGTCATTCGCATATTCTGTAAATAGTACGCACTTTATATATTTGGTTCTGTATAACTTACGGCCGGTCGCCCCTTAGGGGCTTCAACTCCATGTACTTCAGTTAGTGTACCATCTGTAAAAATGTCTGGCGTTTATCAATGCAAAAATAAAGGCCATTTTTTAGCAAAAATAGTAAGGCTTAGCTTTGAGCACTTTTTTTCTCCGAATTTGCAGAAATGCTTGTAATGCCTTGTGAAATATGTGTCTGTAAGTGTTGATTTTGGAAAATAAGTACATGTACCCTAGCTAGAAAATATTAAAATACGTGTAATAAAGCATTTTGCTGAGGCTGTAGTGTAATGCAATGTAATTGTAGTTTTCTGTTCTCTTCCTCTGACTAGGTGGGCCCAAGGATACGATGGTTCCCCTTCCTTGTTTGTTAACAGGGACACTATCTGCTTTGTCTGTGGAAACAATGTTAAGTTTATAAACACAAAAGATAAGAGGGAGTCAGTTCTTGCAAGTCCTGGGGATGGAATTGGTGCTCTTGCTGTGAATCCTTTGTATAGCAATGTTGCTTTTGCTGAGCTGAAAATAAACCCCAAGCTATTTGTATATGTTTACCCTGACTTCTCAAGACCAAGAGCAACTCTGGAAGGTGAGGAGCTTTCGGTAGCTTTTTGTTGAGGATCAAAGCTGAGAGTTTTCAAACCAGTGACAAATGAAATTTGCTGTCAAAGTAGGTGAAACTTGTTAGTTCACCTGAATGATCTGCTGCCAACACTGAACTAAATTTCTTTGAAACTCAGATAACACTCTATCTGCACATTGTCAGCTTACTTTACTGAATCAAACTGAATCAAACAGGGATGGATAACTTGACAAGTTTAAAAATATCTTGATAGAAAAGTAAAAACCACTGTTGCCTTTTTGCAGTCCAAAGTTTTGAAGTATACTTAGCTGAGTGTACAAAATGATATAATTTATATATTACTTCATGTTAGGTGGAGCAAGACTGAGTTATTCCTGTGTGGTATTTGCTAACAATAGCACAATATTAGCAACACATTCTGGCATTCCAGACTTTCAGCTCACTGTCTGGTAAGTTACTGTTTAGTGATATGCTGTTCATAATTGCATGTACATATGTACATTATATTCCTGACCTTTCTTGCAAAAAGGGATCAAAGTTACAGGTGCTAGTCATGTACCCTTCGCATGCTGTTTCACTGTATTTTGGCTTGACAAAAAATACGACTACAGTATTGACTTTATTCTTTTGAGACTGATTTGTCAATTTGCTTGTTGCCTACTGGGTATGTGAAATTTCTAATTATTAATTTTCAACTACACCTAGTTGAAAAAGTAATTATTACTCTGTCATTAAATGTTGAAAACAAAACTATTCCAGGAACTGGTTTGAAAAAGTGAAGCTGTGCTCCATTGATGTGGGAAGACAGTTATGTACTGGGCTGTCATTCAATCCAACAAACTGGCGGCAGCTGTGCACAGTGTCAAATGATGTACTGACACTCTGGAATGTTGGCCAACTCAACACCAAATATTCCTTAATCTCAAGGTCAGTATCTCAGTTCTTTCATGAGCTTAGATTTCTGCAATACTTTGGAACCGATAGCAGATTCTGATTCTTTCCAGTTGCTTGGTTTTAATCCCATCAGAGAAAATATTCTCAGCAACTATTTTTTTCTAATTATCCTCTTTCTTGCCTTGGTTTGTACCCATTCCTGGGCAATGCTTTGTGCTTTTTACTCCTGTTGCCATGAATGAAGCTCCTATTTCCTAGACAGACTCACTATCCATTCCCTTGAAGCTTTCAGAATAGATATTATCCCTTAACCCTTTCCCGTCCGATTTTTTTCCTTAAAAAACGCATTTTTTACCGTTAAAGCGGTTTTTTGAGTGCTATGTTGCCAAATGCCACTAAACCTTGCTACAAAAGCGTTTTCTTACAATTTAGCTAGATTTTGAGCCAGCTTCTGTTGTAAATTGTACAATATTTTGATTTCACGCATGCGCATAAGCCAAAATTCATTTCCAATTTTTTTCTCGCTTCTTTTGCTTTCCTTTTTCTCTCCCTTTCTTTTCTCTTTATCTTCTACACCTTATCCCCTTTCTATCCACTGGAAAAGTTTTGGCCTCAGTCCTTCAAAAAACCTGGAAAGGGAACATTGATCAACTAGGTGACTTGGCCTATTTTCCCCCAACTTTGCACCCAAAATTGGACACGTTTTTTCTGGTATAGCTCTACCAGAATTTAGTCGATATTCAAAATGGACACACATATTGATGGATCTGTCCTTGCTGTATTAGCTGCTTATCAAAACAATTTGGTAACGTCAAAAATGATGACATCAGGAGTGGTTCAATGGTTCCCGACGTTAACGTCGGGAAGATACTAGTCTTGACGGGAAAGAGTTAAACTAAAATATCTCAAATCGTTTATCATGACAAATCTTACTCGTTTGAGACTGATTTTGGTTGATTTATCAGGTTTCATGAAAAAAAAAACATATTTGAAACAAAATGTCCTTTTCGTTAACCCTTTCCCGTCCGATTTTTTTCCTTAAAAAACGCATTTTTTACCGTTAAAGCGGTTTTTTGAGTGCTATGTTGCCAAATGCCACTAAACCTTGCTACAAAAGCGTTTTCTTACAATTTAGCTAGATTTTGAGCCAGCTTCTGTTGTAAATTGTACAATATTTTGATTTCACGCATGCGCATAAGCCAAAATTTGGACTTCTTTTTTTTTTTTTTTTTTTTTTTTGCTGATTCATTTCCAATTTTTTTCTCGCTTCTTTTGCTTTCCTTTTTCTCTCCCTTTCTTTTCTCTTTATCTTCTACACCTTATCCCCTTTCTATCCACTGGAAAAGTTTTGACCTCAGTCCTTCAAAAAACCTGGAAAGGGAACATTGATCAACTAGGTGACTTGGCCTATTTTCTCCCAACTTTGCACCCAAAATTGGACACGTTTTTTCTGGTATAGCTCTACCAGAATTTAGTCGATATTCAAAATGGACACACATATTGATGGATCTGTCCTTGCTGTATTAGCTGCTTATCAAAACAATTTGGTAACGTCAAAAATGATGACATCAGGAGTGGTTCAATGGTTCCCGACGTTAACGTCGGGAAGATACTAGTCTTGACGGGAAAGAGTTAAGGGCTATAATATTCGATCCTTTCAAGGCTCTCAGGATTGGATTAAATCCCTCCAAAGAGCACGAGGAGAAGGCAGCAGCAGAATTTTTAATTTTTTTTGCATAATTTTATGTTGTTACTAAAATAATGTACTTGTTTTAATTTTCAGTTCTCTGCGGTTACCACCTGCTGATGGCAGTCCAGAAGATGATGAGTTTGAAGACTTGGGTCCATCGGTTAGCCGTATGAGTCACCCTGAAGGATACAGAATAACAAAAGCAGCTATTGCTGGCTTAGTTGGTGAGACAGCTAAGGGTTATGAACCAGGTTAGAAATCAGAACAAGCAATTTGTATACCTTGATTTACAATTATTATTAATCAAGTGTCATTATTATTAATTTATTTTAAGACGGATTCCGCTCAACGTTCGAGCAATAAGTGCAAAAAATATTGACCAAAAAACTACTCATAGCACAGTAACATTTTAAATGCTATTTGAAACATCTCACTCTAGTTCACTTGCCCAAGTGACCCCGCGATGAAATTCTCAAGCATTCTCAAGAAAATTAATTTCAAATCTCGTAAAAGAATGCTAAAAACGGGCGCCATTTTGTTTTGAACTGACATGAAGCGTCTTTTCAATTGAAATATTGATAACTTCAAATCCAATTTTCTCTCGCGGGGTCAGCTTGGGAGCAAATTAAAGTAACGATAAGTTCTTCTTATCTATTCTCAAAATGTGACAGTGCTGCAAGTATTTTTTTGGTAACTTAATTTTTGCACTTACTGCTCGAACGTTGAGCGGAAATCGTCTTAATCTTTCAAAGTTGTTAAAATAACGTTCAAAGTAAGTTAAATAAATTTCAAAATACGAGAAAGCCAATTTAAGTGTCTTTTTTTAATCAGCCTGAGTAGAGACAAGGAAATTTATTCTTAGTAAACAAGTCAAAGAACTGTCTTTTAGCTGAACAAGACTTTTAGGATGAAAACATTTTGAAAAAGGCCAAGCTTCTCTCAATCCTAAGTGAGAGTAAAATATTAAATGAAGTTCAATGTTGTGGAAATATACAAGAAATACTGTGGCATCTGTGCTTTCCTTTGTGAAGAAATACACGCACTTTGCATGTATGAATGATAGAAGGTTTCATCCTTTGCCAAAAAACACGCAATTCAAGTGTAAGTGAGATGCATGTAAGAGCTCATGTAAAATTTTACTCGCGTGTTTCTTGCGTGTAACTTGCATGTATTTTGCATGTAAATCCGCCATATTGCACTGCAATCCCTTTGGCCAGCCCCTTTGCTTTGAACCCATTCATCCCTCTGAAAATTCCAGTTTAGCTTCATAAACTTTCTTTTAAACCCTTCCATTCCACCCTCTTGGAATTTCCATTGACCATCCACAGGCTGGGTATGGATATTTTCTAGAGTCAATATTGCAAAAATTATTTCATTTGCTTCAACAATCCACTCTTTGTTTTCAGTTGACCCTGCTATGAGTCCTTCAGTTTGTTTTCTTCAATCTAATTCTGTATGTTCTTCTTTGTTGAATTTTTACTGTAGGTGAGAGAAAGGAGAGATGTCAGCCTGTAAGCCACTGCTGGACACCAGACAGTAAACTGTTCTGTGGTTGTAGAGGAGGTCAGATCATCTCTATTGACACAGAAACCAATAAAGTTACCATGGTTTTGAACCCTAGTGTTGAAGAATCTGGGCGAGACAGGACAGAAACTTTATCACTGCTCAGGAAGGCAACCATGGAGTCTATAGCAGAAGCAGAGGAAGAGCAAAGTACTGACATGTCTTTCTGGTTTTTAATATATATGTTGCAGTTAATTTTTGATCTCAGTTAATTTTTTTTTCTAACTAGGTAGTTTTTTACTAACTAGATAGTTTTTTTCTAACCAGGTAGTTTTTTTCTAACTAGCTGGTTTTTTTTTTTAACTAGGCAAATAATAATTATACTAGATATATTTTTATAACTAGTTGAATTTTTGGGGAATTAGTTATTTTTATAAAACCATTTAATTCATTTTAAAGATGATAAATTATGTTAAGGTTAGCTTTCTGTTAGGGTTAGGGGTTTGGCTGTTTGAGTAAGGGTTGGTTTTCTTTTAGGGTTAGGATTAACTGTTTGTTTTACTTAGGGTTGGGTTCTTTTGGGGTTTACTGCTAGCTATTTGTTTGGATGTGGGTGACCACTGGTTTTCCCATTCAATGACATATTTTCAAGAACTGGGAAGTAAATTGTTAAATTGAGATAAAACAATAATACATGTTATTATGAGTATTCATTCTGATAACAAACTGAATGTCTTTTAATGTTCATATAACACTTACAAATAGGAAGTAAATTGTTAAATATTTGAGGTGTCACAATCATACATGTTATTATGAGTGTTTAATCTGATAACAAACTGAATGTCTTTTAATGTTCATATCACACTTACAAATAGGAAGTAAATTGTTAAATATTTGAGGTGTCACAATCATACATGTTATTATGAGTGTTTAATCTAATAACAAACTGAATGTCTTTTAATGTTCATATCACACTTACAAATGGGAAGTAAAGTGTTAAATATTTGAGGTGAAACAATAATAACATGTTGAATTTCTTTTAATGTTCATAATCACACTTAGGAATTACTGGTCCATCACCATTTTGCATGCTTTGGTGAATGTTATTTCCTTGTCTTCGCATATTTGCATATTTGTTGCTTGGCATTTAACTAATCTAGCTGGGGAAATAAGGGTGGAAATGAGTCCAAATTTGCAAGCAACTTTGGCATATTCATTTTCAAATGCAACTATTTTCCCCCTTCGCACATTTGGATGAAAAGGTGTTTTATCAACTGGGTCAATTTTGATGCTAACATAATCTCCAATATTAAGGGTTTGAGCCTTTTGCCTGGACTTCTTCATCTTTTCGTTGTACTCAGTTTGGTGGGAATTGGCTTCAATTCTTATCCTTTTTCTGCTTTCAACTTCAGAGGTGGGTGCGGTTTTTCGTTTTATTTGCCCATTCTCATTTTCCATCTCTGACACCTGATCCTCTTCTTGTTCCTCTTGAGTGGGATTCTCTTTGTTTTCTTTTTTGGGATCAATTCCAAAAACAAGTCGATATGGTGTTTCCTTGACAGCTCTGTGGATGGTAATGTTCTTCTTGTACGCTGCTTCCCCAAGTCTTGAACACCATGTTGTGAGTTCAGCTTGGTTCTCTTTCAGTATGTTCGTTAAATTTTCTTTAACAGTCCTATTGTTTCTTTCCACAAGTCCCTGTGTTTGGGGTTTCCTTGGTGCTCCATGTACTTGTTTAATGCCATGCTTTTGGCAAAATTCCTGGATTAGTTTGTTTTTAAATTCTTTACCATTATCAGTGTGCATGGTCTGGGGAAATCCAAAATGCCAAATTAACTCTTGTAATTTTGCTAACACCTCTTCAGCGGTTTTGTTGTGCAAAGCAAATAACCACGAGTACTTGGTGTGGTGGTCAGTTACATGAAGAACCCACTGATGGGGATTAGTACACGAACATTTCACATTTCTGAAATCGATAAGATCGACTTCTACATGAGACATAAATGTTTCGGCACTAATTGGTTTTGTAATCGCTTGTTTCTTGTGGTCTGTTATGCTTCTTTGTTGAGCATGTAGTTTGCATAAACTAGTAAACAGAGATACCACTTGTTGTGGTATTTCAGAGTAAATACCTTTCACGTAAGTGTTCGTCTTGTCTCTTCCGCGGTGTGCAGTTGACGAGTGACATTCGCAGAGAACCTCGTGCAGCTTACTTTTCGGAACAACTATTCTGTTATCACCAGTGACAATGTTTTCATCCTTTAGAGTCCATCGTTTACGTTTTATAGTGCTGATTTCACTTTTGGTCAGTTCGGCACGTGTTTCATCTTCTTTGCCTTGCTGAAGTTTCTCAAGATAATTCTTCGCGTTGTGATGTAGTGAATCGCTTAGATAAACTGTCAGTTTGCTTTTTCCAGCCTTTAAGGTTTCTAATTTGTCGTAAAAAGTTTTTCTGTCGACACAATCTTCCATTTCTCTAAAGCGAGTCGAAGACAACTTCGTCGAGTGGTCTCGTTTTCAAACTAATGCGCATGCTCGAATAATTGCATAAATTAAAATTTTGGTTGACATAGGTCTGGGGCGAATAAGAAATAATTAAAACAAATTTTCACCAATTTGGTATGAGCGCTTGTGTAGTGTAGTGGAGATCACGATGTCCCAAGGTCATGAGTTCAAGGCTCGGTGAGTAGATATTATAAAAAAAAAAAATTAATGTGGAAAAACAAGGGGGGGGCTAAGGGATAGTAGAAGAGAGGGCTAGTGAGTGGAATAAGAAGAAAGAGAGGGGCTAGAGAGGCAAATAAAGTGCAGCACTCCATTTTTTTCTCTACTTTTTATTTATTATAATTTTTTTTAATTTCTTTTTAGACCCCCCTAAAAAACCACGCCCCTATTTTTTAACCACACCCCATAAAATAAAATCCCTTTTTAGACAGTTGATGGAAAACTACCTAGTTAGAAAATAATTACCTAGTTAGAAAAAAACTACCTAGTTAGAAAAAAAAATTAACTGAGATCAAAAATTAACTACAACATATATTATAATTCATTATCTCAGTACTACAAATTAAAATGATTATGATTGTCTGGTTAGCTCAATTGCCTGAGAAAAAGAGGTTGTAAGATGTACTCATAGCTGCCCGGCTAGCTAGTCCAATTATTCCTTGTCTCACAAGGCTCGAAGTACATGTAGCTTTTGAACTTCAGAACTGACTCGTGATAAATCAGATTTTATGTGACTGCATGACCAAAACAAATTTTTGCCTGTCATTTCATTATGACTGTATGTACATGTAAAAGTTAAGTCAAAGTTTTGTTTTCTGCAGAAAACAAAAATTTTAAAACAAGCAAAAGGCTTGCTCTCAACATAACTTTCCAACCTGTCCATGATGGAACATGTGGAAGGAATGTTGCATTAATTTTTGTGTAACTCGTGGCCAGCCCATTTATAATTTGATTTCATACTGGTACTCATTAGAGGCCAAACTGGCTAGTGGAAATAAGAATTAATCTTATTATTATTGTTATAAATTTAGCTGGTTGGCTATGGTTGGTTTCAAGATGAGCCTTAATTAAAACAACTGAAAGAGGGTGCAGTTGAACTTTGATTATCGAGACTCGTTAGGGCCACCAACAATAGACTCTCCAGATAATCAGGAGTCTGGGTAATTGTGTATTTACAACAGTTTTAATAGCCACATGCTTGACTTCATCTTTTCTGATCAGTATTCTTTTTGAATTAACAGCTACAGGTCCTGACAATGATGAGAAACCCAAGACAACAGATGTAGTGGATATTGGACCAGGTTCGGCAGACTGTCTAGCCCTGCACAAAAAGGGACTCTACATCGGTGGCCAGGTACATGTAGTACATGCTTTTAACCTGTTACAATTTTGCACGCTGTAGTGTAATGTGTGGTCCCAGCAAATACTCATGCTTCCCACATGGATGGTTTTTTTTTGGGTTTGAACCCTACCGCGACCCCTCTGGAAATTTCAGTTTAGCTTAATTTCTAGCCTTTAAAAATTTTGGCTTTGGAGACCCCTACCCCATGGGAGTTTCCAGTGACCATCCAATTGCATGGGGTGGCTATGGATTTTTCTGGAGCTGCACAGTAATAATTTTCTGCAGACAAACTATTTTGTTAGTTTTGACAACTTTTTTAGATTGTTTTGAAAACTTGTAAGTCTTCTGTTTCCAGTGGAAATCAAAGAACACCATTCATTCAGCAAAACATTTCATTGTGAGATTAAAAAAACTGCATGTGATGGATGGTACAGCATTTTGCAGTTTAGCCACCAGTAAAAAAAATCTTGTTGCATTTACAAGTTTTCCACTCTAACCAGATTGATATGCAATTGATTTTAATGGCTGGACAAATAAAAAACCTGGACCAACCATCTGAAGTAAATTGTATAGCCAAATACAGCCTTCAAAAGCATCTGTTTTTTGGCTAGTTATTTCACTGTCAAGAAAAGACTGGCGGTGGAAAGAAAAGCCAAATAAAATTGGATGAGGATCTTTGATGGTGAACACAAGAGTTGCAATCAATTTTATGAGGTGTTACTTTTGAAATTTTATGGTAGTTTAATATCAAGAAATTCATAACAAATTTGTTCATTTTGGAAATAAATATTTGGTAACAAGTAATATTTGTTGCCAATTTGTTCTTCTTACAATAATTATTATGCTGTAGAATGGAGTATTAAGATGTCTGGACATTACCAAGCCTGAGCCTAAAACACTGGAGCAGATAGACATTGGTTGTTCTATAACTAGTCTCAGCTGGTCACCAAACTATCATACAATGGCTCTTGGCAGTTCCAAGGTAATGGGATATAGTATAGTATTTAAACCTACATATATAGGTAATTTATAGTGAATACCAAGAAAGATGAATTTACTTCAGAGTCCACAAATATAAATTTTTTTGACCTGGGTAGGCAAAATATTCCCATTTCAGACCATAACTGACATCAAAATGGATAACATGTATATGGCCTGGACTGCACATGTGTTACATACACCTTATTCAGTATTTTGGTAGATAATATTTTACGAGTTGCATAGCAATGAGTAAAATATCCTAGTATGTTATTGACGAAAATGCTGAATAAGAGGTTTGTTATTCAAAGTTTTGCATTTTGTTTTTGCTTCGTCCTCCTTCAGCAAAAAACCAGTAAAACCGGGATTGTACAGTGTAATACGCTGGCATATTTTGTGTTCTCTTACCCTTATACAGTAAAATGATGCAACAGGGGAACAATAAAGACTGTTACTCTCCCTCATCTAAATTGCCTTTCTTAATTCTCAAATGTCATGCATTTCTTTTTACAGGGCTCTGTGTATCTGTATGATTCTGAGGGAGCTGTGACTGAGCTATTTGACGTTCATAATTCAGACTTTGTTGGGGTTGATTGTCTGACTGCAGGAACTCAGTATTGTGTGGTAAGATTAACATTTTTTTTTTGATGATGATCATGATGATGGTGATAACTATAAATTTCATTAAAAATTATTATAATACTGTTCTGATTTTGTAATGTACTATATTTTTAGTCACTCCAGAATCAGTACTGACATGTGAAAAATTGTTCCTCTTTTGTAACTTAATTTTTTTATGGCTACTTTTTCTTCCTGTTTTCCAGAGTTGCAAGGCAGATGGCTTGTTGCAAGTATGGGACATAAAAACTGGCCACCTAGTCAGCAAAATCAATTTGGATTGTCAGGTACATGAGAAGTGAACTCTATTTTGAGACAGGAGAAAAGGAACTTTGAACTTTCTATTGTACGTCTGGTCCCCTGCCCCTCCCCCCTCCACCTGGTAGCTCCCATCACATTGTCCTTTACTAGAGAGTGAGTTGGGGGGGGGGAATACCCCATAGTAGACCATACCTGGAAAGATTGTGATCGTTAACTTAAACTCAGTCACACTAGAAAAGTATCTGAGAGCTTTAAGAAAAAAGCTGAAAAGATCTTCTAAAATGTTTGGCTTGGTTACCCAATGTGCACATGGTGCATTGTACCTGCAGTACTGGGTTCCATGTAAGTATCTCCTTGGAGAAAATAAGGGGTTATTCCTCTCTAAAAAAGAATAATATGCAACATTTATTATTTTGAAAGGTGATCCACTTTTTCTTTGTCTTTGCTTGACTCTGTTCATTTCGTACGTTCAATCAGACAGGGCTGTCATTAAGTGCTGTAGCCCGTAACACCTGTAAGAGCTGAGTTCAGTTGATTTTTCAAGTGATGGTAAAGTGAAAAATACAGTCTACTCCTTGAGCTCAGGAAAAGAAATTAGATATTTATTTAAGCTTACATGTATAGACGTTTGTCTTCTGAAATAATGAGACTGCTTATCCGGTGTGTACTCATCCTTGATTGTTAGAAATCTTCAATGCAGAGTTGTGTAGTCATGCATCATGAAAGCAGCATGGTCAATTATGATAAACACTGATGATTTTGTCTCCCCCTCACAGGCTTCATGTATGCAGTGCAGTCCGTCCTCCAGTATAGTAGCTGTCGGTACCCTGACTGGTCATGTGTACTTTGTTGAGATAACAGATGTTGAGAAGCCACGCCTCATTTACAGAAGTCACCTTCACAATGGACCAGTGCTACAGCTGAGGTGAGTTCTTAACTCCTGGGGTTAATGGGAGGGGGGTATTTTAAAATTCAGTCAGAGAGGAGTACCTTTCTTGGAATTGTCCCTAACATCGATTATTTGCTTTACAGTTATGACTGGAGTGGTCAGATATACGTCACGGGATCAAATGACGGTCATTTGTTTGTTTGTGATGCAAGAGTCAGCAACAACTTTAAAGTTCTTGGACATTTAGGTCAGTACTTAAATGTAGTGTCATACTTGTGTTGGCTAAATAGGCCATTTCCGAGATGCGCTTCACCCCTGTTTTAAAACGAGGTGAAGTGCGAAACCTTTCACATTTATATTAGTTTCCATTCACTTGCAAATAAAACTCAATTTCATATCAATGATTTTACACGAGGCCTCGCTTTCAAACAGAGGCTTAAGGCAACTCGAAAATGGCCTCTTACTTTAATATTCATTTTTACGCTCCTTTAAGCTGGAGAATCGTGATTTGCTAGGATTCGTTTGACCTTTCTTTCTTTTCAACTCTCATGCGCTCTCGACGACTCTCGTTAACACTATCATGCGTTGCAATTGTCTTGGGCTGCAACGATACATTTTCCCACGATACGATCATACATGTATCTCGATACAAGGGCCACGATACGATACACGATACGATACATAACTGTGCGCGACAAAACTAGTTACCAACAACTTGCACTACTTTGAAATAATTTATTTCCATAATAATAAATTTAACACAGTAAGAACACAACATCAAACCGCTAAAATGTAGAGCTTGAGTAAGGAATATGAAAGATGTAGCATACTTAATTGGATGGTAATATCGCGATATCTTATTTAAATATCGATATTCGTATCGTTGGAAAAAATATCGTGGTTCACCAATGCATCGGTGTATCGTTGCAGCCCAAGCGTTGTCATTAACTCTTATATGCTATTTCTCATGAAATCCTTTTTTTTTTTGTTTTTGGTAATTATTTGAATACAGATTTGCAAGGTACAGTGTGCTCAATAACCACAATAAATGTCCGTGAAAAGGACAGTCAAGGTCCTTGGAAGATTGCAGTGGCGTACCGTACAAGCGATAGCAAACCATTGGCAAGAAAGCTGCTGGAGTTTGAAGTCACTATGGAAATCTTGAATGGTAAGTAATAGAGTAAAAACAGAATGAATGCCTACTTCTAAGGCTAACTTTAGTTTGGTCTTCTTTATTTACCGAGATTCATCTTATTTGCAAACGAGAGTTTCATCTTTTTGACAAAGTGCTATCTTGAACAGAAATAATTTCGCGGTTCCAGTTACCCCAGCGACATACATGTACTTGGGCGCAGTGTCAGTGCGAAAATTCTTCAGATTTTGTATTTTAATGAACCGATCAATTTTTTTTACATAAGTATTTGGGAATAAGAATAATGTTGCCTCAGGTTTTCTTTTGTTGTGAAAAGTTCTTGTTCTTTTGAGAAACTTAGAAATGGCCTTGTTATGTGAATTAGCCCAATAAGACACCGTGAAGAGTTTAGTATGTCATGTAGGCGGGTAGATTGTGTCTCGACGGAGTAAAAAATCTAAGACTGCTTGTCTGACCGATTTTGTGATGTAACTTTTTAAAACGTCTCATCGAAATAAAAGTTTGGAAGAAAACAGCTCTTTCTAGGCAAAAAAGCTGATTTCCAGTTCTGAGGGGAAGTCATGAGTGATCTTTCTAGATCATCAGAGTTAACAAAATTTCCGAAAATGTTTGCTTACTGAGATGGGAACCATTCAACCAGAAGTCGAAGGACAGGAAATCGAATGGAACGGAATTAAATTTACGGGAAGAAAGTTTCGGAAATATTAATTTGCTATGTCATCTTTTTTCGGAAATTCGGTAAGACCGAAAATTTCTTTTTCGTTCGCCACGAGATGTTATCGGAAATTCAAACTGGACTTTTTTGTCGACTAGAAAGCATCCCCAACCCCTTCCCCTTTTCTCTTTTATCTGGAACACTAAGTTGAAGCAACTGACGTTCTTATATTGATTGACCAGGTGCCCAGGAAGCGTTTTTGAACAAGACACTTTTGTACAGAGATGAAGCAGTAAAGAAGTGCATTCATCAGCTGGCATCACCATGCTACAGTGTGGTACTGACCAGCCCGCAGACCGCTTTTTCAGTGGCGCATGCTCGAAAAGAGATGATCAAACTAACACTTACAGGGGAGGACAAGGTAACGCAACCTTCAAAGGCATTTCGGTAGACTACAGCCAGATTACAACTGTCCTTATACGTCGGTTTTTTTTTACTTTTTTTCCCTTGAAACGAGGGATCGCAAGTTACTCGCCGCTTAGAAACTCTTCTTCCCGCGCGTTGAGTTTGCGGCTTGTGTTGGGTAACCACTAGTTTTTCAGAGATAATTAAGCAACCATAATTGTAAAAAAATTCGTAACAATGTATGGTATTTTCTTTCCAAATTTAAGCTCAATCATCTCTTTAAAAACAGCCCTTGCTAAGATCTGCTCAGTTTTCCCGCATAGTCATAAGCCGCGCAAAAATACCTTTATATTCATAGGTACCTTCCTGAAGAAACCCGAGTTTCTCAACCATCCCGAGGTGCGTAGAACGTATGTGCAGGAACAAAAGAAGACACCGTCCTTAACGTTTCCGATTAGTTATTCAATACTTGTCTACGTGAGCCCTACGCAGCATTCGTTTTTTGACGTCTTAAATTGCGGAGGGTTCTTCAATTGTTGTGTTTTTGGTTTCGTTCACTTTCACTCGTACAGGGCTTTAAAATTCTAATAACTCACAATAATAGAAACTAATTGTTCCTCTCCAGGGTGCTCCGCCAGACTCCAAGTTAAAGGCATCTGGTTCGTACCCAGGCCACGAGCTGCATGGTGGTCACGTGACTTTGTCCCCTCACTTGAGATGGCTTGCAAGCTGTGCGCCTGATGGAAAACTTCTCCTCAGAGCTGTTGGGGCATTGGTAAGACTATTGAAAATAAGGTGTTAAATTTGTCGCGTTCTTTTTTTTCGCCTAGTGATGCTATGTAACTGCCATTTTTAAATATAAATCTTGTGTTGAAGTCTGTAAAGTTTGCGATTCCAGTTCATAATTATTTTAGCAGTGGTTTTGGAAGAGCTGAGTCATAGAAATCAGCGACTAGAATTCACAAAATACAAGACTTTACAATGTAATAACATAGTTACATTGATATTGATGAACGCATCCGCGTGAAAGTTGTTTTGAGTTGGTGCCTTTCACATGGTGGTCTCTACAATGAGTTCAATTTCAAGGAGAAGGCATTTCTGCGGGGCATCTTGTTTTAACGAATCGCAAAAAAGGTCCTTAGGTCAGTTCTTTTTTCGATTGCAGGACCGTACATTGCGTGTCTCAGCCCATCATTACAAGCGCGGTGGAGCCACACACGTTTGTTTCAGTGGTGATTCCCAGTGCGTGCTGAGCACAGGAGCTGATGGCGTGCTGGCTTGCTGGGTGTGGAATTACTCATCAACAGGTAACAAAGCCTCGAACAGCACTCTTGCAGTCAGCTATTACGTCCGCAGGATTTTCACTGTGTTCTACTCTGCAGACGATTTGGAACCACCGACCTTCAGATCTGAGGTCCGACGCGCTAACCACTACATCACCGCCCCCCCCCCCCCTGTCAATAAGAGTACAAATTCACAATAACGGAAACAGGGCCAAAATCCTTTTTATGTTTCCTGACAGAAGATTGTTTTTGTCCAGGTAAAGGAAAAGCCACCGCGGCCTTAGACGCTGCGCGCGCACGTGCATCACTGCTGACCACCATAAGAAAGGAAGAGGACAGTCTGGCGGCTCAGCGGGGAGATTACGTAGCCAGGCCTCTCTCGCCAGTTGAGAAGGCGAATACTGAGGCGAGTGAGAAACAACAGAAGGTTGTCAAGGATGGCATATACACCACCCCCACACCCACCCCCTCCGAAGATGCAACCTGGCTTGAAAAAGCTGTCAGTGAGGTATGGAGATAATGTAACCGTAACACAGGGAGCCCAAATGGGGTTGCCTGTTGTTTAACTTTAGTTTCCCTTTTTACATTGTATGCCTCCTCAGATTGCAAGTACCGTATTTTCTCAATTAAACGCCCCCGGCGTTTATTTCAAACTTGGCATGGTGGACCCGGCGTTTCTTTGAATCAGCAATTTATTTTGGCCCGTCCTTCTTTAAGAAAGGGTTATTGTTCGTTTTTCTTGGCAGCCATGTATCCTTACGTCTATTATCTTACGTTTATTATACAACAAATAAACATCTGAGGGGCTAATTTAAAATTCCCTCTTTTATACCCGGCGTTTATTCGGGGCCTGGCGTTTAATCGAGAAAATACGGTAGGTAGGAAGGTAAACTTTATCTAGGCAGGGTGGCAACGGGGCTGGTATTCAGAGGGACCCTGCATATCCGTAAAACTGACTATAGCTGAATACAATACCGTATTTTCTCGATTAAACGCCAGGTTCAAATAAACGCCGGGTCTACAGGGCCGAGTTTAAAGTAAACGCCCCCGGCGTTTACTCGGGGTCCCGGCGTTTATTTGAGGTCCCGGCGTTTATTCGAGATGGGTATATTAAATCAAGATTGTGTCGTAACTGCATAGTAGTTCTCTTTCTACCATTATAATTGAATCGATACACTAATATTCAAACCACGCTACCTTTTACAAAAGTACTTCTCACTAAAACAGATGAAACAAACGACGCATCAGGTATCGTGTCAATCTCTTTTAAATCTAATAATTTTTCCGCGGGCTTGTGCATCAAGCAAGTGTCTCTCCAGTGTTTCTGCAGCAGTTCCTTCCAATTGAATCCTTCCATAATTTTGCTTTTCTCGGAACTGATGGAGAAGGAACCTCGCCGCCACCTTATTCAAAATTACTTGCACAGTACGTTTGCTGTCGAGCAGTTACCGATACACTTCCTCCGTGTTTCATGCACGGAGAAACGTAACGTTGAGAAGAGTTCAATCACTGTTTCAGTCAGTGATGTTTTTTTTTTTAAATAACTTACCAGATTCACTTAGATGAGACAAAGTTGATGACATTGTTTCACATTTTTTAAACGTTTTTGTTGAATTTTGGTTCTTGGTTCAATAAACTTCCAATACTGAAAAATTCATTTAATAAATAAACGCCGGGCCCCGAATAAACGCCGGGTTCGAATAAACGCCGGGTCAACGAGGCCGAGTTTTAAATAAACGCCCCCGGCGTTTAATCGAAAAAATACGGTATGTACGTTTAAGTTTCAAAAATTACCTAAAGTGTTTGCAATATTGTGATAAGAAGTAGTAACACAGAAAGAACAAATATGCAGTATCTGAAATAACTATATGGTTATACCTATACTAGATCGTGGGTTTGGGCTGATTGTGTTAACCATTTTAGCCCCAATATTGACAAGCATCTAATTTCTCCTCACAGTGTTACTACTTGATCAAGCATAGAGGACATGAGAATAAAGGAAACAATCAAGCAAGACAAAATGTCTTGATATTCAAACAAATTCTCCTAACCTGCTTCAAAAGAAATTTAAGAAGGCTAGTAAGGAGAATACGAATTTTGATTTTGGGACTTAATGGGTTAATTAGTAAACGTAATTCTCCCCCAATTGCCCACTAAGGAGCCTGTTCACAGGCTTTTTTTCCCAACTCAGTTGCTGAAATGATTCTGGTGTTGTTTTTCAGACCCAACGTGAAGAGGCCAAAAAGTTCGCCGAAATAAAGCGGAAGTTACGTCATGAGATAAAAGAGTTACGTGACACGGTGTTACAAATGATGAGCGACAACCAGCAAGCACCGGAAATAGAAAGACTCGACAGACACGAGTACAATTTGGATGTAGATCAGCGGCAAAAACTGGTTTTAGAAGGAGAAGAGAAAATTAAACAGGTTTGATTTATAAATTGTTTATGAAAGTTTTGAGATTTAGACCCTCGCCAGAGCAATAGAAATCCCCAACGAACGCATTTTATTGTAGTTTTTTTTGTGTGTCTTTCTCCTGCTTCGTAGCCTGTTTCCTTTTGCGCTCCCCTGCAATTGACACGCCTAGAACATGCTACCCAGTTACTGGAAACGCCAATGGAGGACGGTGCCTCCTTTTGTTACTGCGCATACTTTCTGCGCATCTCGGAATATTCGGGTTTCTTAAGCCCCCTGATACAACAATATTTTTGTGCGGCTTATGACTATGTGGAAAAAACAGATCTTAGCAAGGGCTATCAGAATCCAAAAAGAAAATTGGGGGTTACCACGCATTTTTCTGAGATAATTGAGCTTAAACTTAGAAAGAAATTGCCATAAATTCTTTGTATTTTAACGCTTTTCTAGAATTATGGTTGCTTAATTATCTCTGAAAAATGCATGGTTACCCACATTTTTCTTTTTGGATTCCAATAACCCTTGCTAAGATCTACTTTTTCCCCGTAGTCATAACTTTTGCAAAAATATGTCTCTCTTAGGAGAAGTTGGAAACGGACGGCTCGCCGAACGAAACGTGCCATTTCCGATTCTTTACTTGCCCTTTACTATCCTAGAACAAAAATAACTTCTGCTGGTAGTGTACTGTTTGTTTCGGCGAGCGCTGTTCTATAAGTAGGAGTATTACTAATCTCCTCCCTCCCCCGATTTTTACTGGATATTTATGGTTTTTTGTGCAATGTCGATGGTTTAAGGTTCAACGTTAGTCTCTGCATCGTGTTATTTCCCTACAAAAAAATAAAAATTTACTCCACATTATCTCTCTCTACCCGGGTGTAGAAATGAGTACCAGCGGACCTTTAGGGAAAACCTTACGAGACGCAGGGGAAAGGGTAGCATCCCGTCCAGGGGTGGAGACTCCTAGTCGCTTCGTGGTACAAAAACCGGACCAGAGCGCAAGCCCTAAGCAGCCATTTGATTCATTAGAGCAGTTTTCAAATGAGTATCGAAAGTAATGTTGTGATTGCTTTGGTTTCGCTTTACTTCGCTGTCTGATTGGTTTAAAAAACTCGTGCCACTTTCTCAACCAATCAGAAGTCAAACCAAAACCAATCGTGACTTGCTCGCTTGCGTTTTGCCGCGCTTGACGCTAATAACTTGTATTTGCTTCGATTTCTGATTGGTTCATTTTGTTTTGTTCCTGTTGTGATTGGTTAGAGAATTTATTTTGGTTTTGGTTTTACGACAATCATTTGAAAACCGCTCTAAATCTGTTGAATTGGTCTTACTTAGATGAATAGAAGCTGGTCCACGAGACCAACATTTTTGAGGTAAAATTTTACATGAGCCACAGGACGACCACGCGGCTGGAGCTTAACCCGGTCTTTGTAGCTTGAAGCAACTGAGAGTATTGTATTACTACTTCCCCCTGGATGAGATGTTAGTCCATTGTGGGGGGAGGGGGGTTACAACCTGGCCAACATTATGTCGGCGGTACCCACTCGCTCCGTCCTCTTCCCCAGTCTACGCTCGCTGGCTTATTTTCGCGCTTTTTCCCCACCTCGGAGCCTGTTCACAGGCTATTATATGCCTGGGTGGAGAAAGACAATAAGGAGGGAAACTCTTGTCTCCACAAATAACACGATGGCAGGGACCAGGTCTCGAGCCACCGACCTTCAGATCTGAAGTACAACGCGCTAACCACTGCACCACCGCGCCCCCACTACCATGTGTGTTGTTAGGTAATCACAAGCTTTTGTTACAGGTTCGCGAGGAGATTGAACTGGCCAATCTAGCTAACCAGTACCTACGGGACATGATTAAGAAAGAGTGCTGGGACGCTATGGTTGTGAAAGGACGATCAGTGGACGCCTTTCATCTTCCTCTGTCTGTGTCCAACTATCCGATGAAGGAGCGAACTAAAGCAGAACTGGAAGAGATTCAGTACGTCACCAACCAGAGGAAGATCGAGCAAGCGGAAGCAGAAGCCAGTAAAAATATGCTGTCTGGTCCGACATCAGCTAGGAACACACCCATTGTTGGTAAGAGGGCGGCTTAACGAAGTGTCCATATACCAACTTAATCAATTTTAGATGCTTTCTTTTTTTCAGCAAGATGATTTTAATAATTTGGCCTGGTTGTTTTCATTTCTGTCATGGTTTAATTCCCTTGATTCCGTTTTGACAGATGAACGTCACGAGCTTGAAGACGAGGATGCACTGGCCGAGGACGATGGAGAGAAGTCTAGGGACAATCCTGCTACATCCGGGAGTCGCGGTACTGCTTATGGTGGAGGCAATGAGCTTTTTCAGAGTCAGTTCCAGCTCCACACGGCTCACCAGAAACTCAATCAGATTGTTTTGCTTAAGGTGGGGAAGAGTGATGTTACTTGATACAGTAGTACATCATTTTTTCTGTATTGTGATTATTTGATTAAAACAAAAATCACCCGAAATACTAAATAGACCGTTTCAGATGATCCAACATGGGTTGCGGAATGGGGCGGGAAGCGGGATACTATGAATGTAAAGGACAGAATACGGGATGAAAATGCCACGGTTGGAAGCGGGATGAACAATCAAATCTTCTGTCTGCGGAGTTTATCGAAATATCTAGCGAGAAGCGGAATTGTAACATCAACTAATACGACAGCAGACAACTTGCATTACGCAAAAACTTCCTTGTTGTGCCCAAAGCGAAGAACGTAACTTGCGCAGGCGTACTTGCACGGATACTGCTACTTTTCTGTGTAACAGCCTACCAGTCAAACTGCGTCTGGAATCAGACCTTTAAACTTTTAAAAAGACTTTGAAAACATCTTTTCAACACTGTTTAAGCTTCTTAAAGTGGTACTAAGATAAAAAAAACAATCACTTATTATTTCTTCGGATTTCGAAACTGTGTTTGCTAAACACTTCCCAAGCGAAATTTTAAGCCTTAATTTTGAGAAGAAGGCTGTTTATTTAAGCTGCAATTTTCCGATTTAATGGTCCGCCATTATGACACCAGAAAGGATACAATGACGTCATTCAATCACGGGCGTTAGAATGCAGTGTGTGAACACAGCTTACAAATTATGCAAAACACGATTTTGAGAGTCTGAAAAGTCAAGGCTCCCGTGCTGCATACTAAATAAGCCACTTTCACACATGCTGCATTCCATTTGACTGAGGCCTTGAAATTTGGCACATTTGGTTCTGTAGAAATTTCTTCAGTTTTCTTCTTATTATTGATTCGATCGATGGCAGAAGAAAACGCCATTGCTTTTCAAGGTTTACAGTTCAGAGTGTCCTATCGAAAGGTGCAGTAAGTGGGATTAATATCCTTGTTTTCCTTTTCACCAGGACGCCATTTACAGAATCAAGGTAGCCTTCAACAAAGAGTTCGACGACGTGTTCAAGCAGAAAGAAGCAGAGATCAAAAGAGTCAAGGAAAGGAACGACAGAATCAGGAAAATTCTGGGAGACCTGGATCTGGACGAGAAAGTGTTTGAGCCGTCCATGAGCGTGGATGAGAAACCCGAACTGCTGTTAGAGGTGAAGGATGAGGAGGTTCCCTTTGAAAAGTACATCAGTCCTGAGGAGCAGGCGAGACTCGAGGAGCAAGCCAAGATTGAAGAAGGTTTGTAACAAGCGCACAAGGATTTATGCTACGCTCACCACTGCCATGCAGTGAGGGTGGGTCGATATTGATACCAAATACTAGATACACCGACAAGGTTAGTCGTTCGGAACGCAGGCTGCGATTGATAAGCCAAAATTGGGTGCCAATTCAGTTCTTTGGGTGCGTTAGGCTCCTGTTTATAAGCAAGCCTTGGACAGTTTGCTTTAGAGGTAAACCAGAAGGTTGTTAGGGACGGACCATTATTTTTTTGGAGGGGGGGGGGGGGATCCAAAATCCTGAAAAGAATTGTTTGCAAAAGTAAAAAAGCCCAAAAAAATTGTTTGCAGACATGAAAAGGAAAAAATAAAAAGTTTGCAGACTGGTTGATGGAAAGCTATTTAATATAAGTCATGAGTACGTAGTTTGATTTGTGTAAGTAAATATATTTCTATTTTTTAAAATGCAAGATAACAATGCAAGAAAATGATTTGCAAAATCGTGATTCATCAACTGGTTTGATACGGTTAATTAGCCACCACAAACTAATTCAAAAGTTGACATTTTGAGTGTTAGCCATTCATTAGGGCAAATTTAGCGCTAAAACATCAGTTTTCCTTTCTGGTTGCTAAATTAAGAAATCGACTTGGTTGATAAATCCCAGTTTCTGTTTTTTACTTCCCAACAACACATTACAACACTAACTCTTGAAAGCATTTGGATTGCATGTATTCACTAATAGTCACACAGGCTTTTCAGCAACAGGGTCCTAGGCCGGTTTGATTGTGACATTTAATAAATCATCACTTAAACAGCAAGCAGTCTCCTATTTTCCATTTGCAAGAAGAAGGCAAATTGGATCCAGTCTTGTATAAACTACAAAATAAAGTGCAAGTGTAGGCAAGGGCTGCTTCATTTGGCTCCTCAGTCCTCTCTAAGATCAGGGAGAAAAAAGGTCGTTGGTGCAGTTCTATATTATTACTTGCAATTACGTTCACATATTAATATCTCAGGATACTTTCGTGTGAGATTTTCAATTTTTTAAGAAACTAAAGAAGCCATGGTGAAGTTACACTTTTATAAGTAAGAGATAAGACACGGCATTCAGAATGGAAAGCAGGCTTAGGCAGTTTTGTGGTTAGATTACCTGATGTATTTTAACTGTGTATAAATAAATGTAATAATAATAATAATAATAATAATAATAATAATAATAATAATAATAATAATAATAATAATAATAATAATAATAATAATAATAATTCGGTAAATTGTGATCGTCCGGGTGAGTGTAGTCCCGAGAAGGACTGTTTGAGGTGACATTGACTGACGTTTCGACAGCCTGAGCGGAAGTCATCATCAGAGTCATAATAATAATAATAATAATAATAATAATAGCAGAATTCACCACTGTATGTTAAAAGCTAAACTTGCTAAACAGGGCGCATACCGTAACCTATGAGCCTTGGAGTAAAAGAAAAGAAAAAAACAAGAACCACAAAAAATTTATTATTATTATTATTATCATCATCATCATCATCATCATCATCATCATCATCATCATCATCATCATCATCATCATCATCATCATCATCGTCATCACCACCGAGACCACAAAAAAAAAATTGTCTGCAGAAAGATACAGCCGCAAAAAAATTGTTTGCACAGACAACAACACAGAAAAAAATTGTTTGTCTTGAAAATATTTTCATCCCCCCCCCCCCTCCAAAAAAATAATGGTCCGTCCCTAATATGTACCTCATCTCCCTGTAAGGCTTGTGGGAGCAGAGTTGTTCAAAGTTAGAGAAATAAAGGACATGTAATTTCAAGACTGAGACGAACGGAACCAAAAAGTTGTTTTAATTGTTCTCTGCAGTCTCCGCTCTTTTCTCTTTTGTCCGCAATTGACCAACAGTGCATGCCCTTAACTTAGCAAAAATTCTTCCCGTTGACGATGACTTGAGGCCACCACACGTAGCAACCTTCAGTTCCGACTATGTCGTCGTCGTCAAAATCATTATTTGTTTCTTAAGCTCCCAAATATCAAGGTATCACAAATATCAGTAACAGTGTATCTATTATCGCCAGATTTCCGCAACCCAGGATTTGACGTTGTGCACGAATTATTTTCTCTTTAGAGCGGCGCCTAGCTGAGAAAGGCGACAACGCGCGTGAGCGAGCACTGATGATGATGATGCAAGGACGGCTTGAAGCCAACCCTGAGGACGAGCTTAAGAAAGATCTGGTGCCGCCCGACTTCATGACCAACAAACCACAAGAGGAGTGGACAGAAGAGGATCAGAAAGCTGCCAAGGAATTTGAGAAGAAGAAACAACAACTGCAGGAGGACCGAGAGAAATACCGCAAATCACTGGAGACGGAGCTCAAAAAACTCCAGAGCGGAATCTCTGAGGCGACAGCCGCGTTTGACGAAAAACTGAGTCAGTTGTTTCAGAGAAAAGTGAAGACCGAGATGGTCATTTACCAGGTTTGTTGTCGCAAATCTAAACCCGCTGCTACATGAGCGATTTTTGTTTGCACAGATAATGCTATGTTTTTTAAGCGAGTCGCGTTGACACTGTGTTTTAATTAGCGAATGTGAAGTTCACTAATTGCAGCGGCAGCTAAAAAATCACCTAACAAGGTGGCTAACAATGTTGTGTTTTGTCCTAATATTCGGTAGTGTATCATCGTCTCTACCACTTGCAGACTTAACCGCGCGTTGGTGCTGCTGCGTCTTTGGTTCTGCCTTTTGAGTTTGTGGATGAAGTCCTTAAGTGAATAAAGTTCATATGCTGCTGTTTCTTTTTCAGTATTTCTCAAAATTATTTTTTCCCTTCGACACTTTTTGGAGTGAAAAGTCTCAAACTTTTCATTTGTTGTATTCTAGGAGGATCTGAAAATCCTTCGTTTGATGGTGTCAGTGCTGACTGAAGGCGAGCTTGAGACTCAGGAAGGAGAGCTGTCTCGCCGCATGAATGAGACAAAGGATAAAAAGACGCAGACTGCTGGTGCTCTGGCTGAAGCAAAGCGAGAAGTGGATCATTTCCGTGACTCGTACGAGATCGTGTTGGCTGAGGATAAGGCTCTAGATAAAGCCTTCAAAAAGGAGTTTGCAGACCAGGACTTGCACACTGTGGAACAGCTCTATAAGCTCTTCAAACGAAGGCCTCGGTAAGATTGGCGAGATTTAAAATAGCCAGGAAGGCTAGGGGTTAGGGTAAACGGTGGAGGGGTGGGGGGGGGGAGGAGAAGGAAGAAGGGGGAAGGGTTGGGCTTGGAAGAAGTGGAGGGGTCCCTGTGAGGAAGGAGGTAGGATAAGTTGGTAAGAGATGGGAAATGGGAGAGGTTTAGCGGAAATAGCCTGCGCAGCAGTCGTTTCCGTTTCCTTTTAGCCAAGCGAGGAGCGTTAGCCAAGCAGGATACGCGCGAGGGCATGGGGCGAATTTCGCCCCATGCCCTCGCGCGTCTCCCGCTCCCGTAGTTCGAGGGTTTATATGAAGTTTGAACATCAAATTTCCGAGGGAACCTATCACGCATAGGGCTTGAGACAGAAGAACTCTATTGGTTTTATTGTACAACGCTAAATTTTGAACAAAAATTGCCAAAAACGGGCACTATGCGCTGATAGGCGCCCGCTGAGGAGAGACACTATCGCGTCACGTGATCGATTTCGATGAATGGGAGCACGCCAAAATTTAAAGTTGCACTATTGGCTACCCTACTCGCTATCTATTCCGTGATAGATAGTGAGTAGCGAAAAGGTGAGTGGCAGGCACAGTCTTATACTTCAAAATAACAGTGCAATGATGTAAAACTTTTCACTTTAGTGGAATATTAATCGAGATTTATACTAAAACACGAAGGCCTCATCAACTATCACGCGATAGAAATCGAGAGCGAATAATCTAATTGTTAAATAGAAAATTCACCCCTTAGTCTTATTGTTAAACATTGTCAGATTTTTATACCTTTACCAAATGTCAACTAAAGTTATGAGTTTTGGTACATAAATATATTTTTTCTTAGAGGACAGAAGCAACTCAAGGCCGCCACTGAATCACACGGAGACCTCCCAGAGAGTGGCAGCCCATTTGGTCCCAGGCCTTCGTCTTCGCGCGCTAATTCCGAGGCTGTGAGGAACCTGGAACGCGCAATGGACGAGCTGGATGACGAACAGCACATGCCTGAAGGGGTAGAATCCGCTGTCTGGCAAAGACTGGTTCAAGCCAGGAGGCAGAAAGTAGACAGTGAACAACAAGTACGTTACATACGAGGAGTGCTTGTTTATTAAAGTGTTTTTTAATGGTTTCGTAAATAGATTCGAACACTTCTTTCTAACCAGTTATCGCAAGACTAATTTCCGATGTTTCCGATCTACGTTTTCACTAACATTTAAGACTATTGGTAAACAGTCAGCATCGTGCCGATAAAATGCTCGCCTTTAAAAAACAATTTGGAAAGTAGCTCTCGAAGGCAATAAAATTCTCCATCGCACCATGTATACCTACGCTGGGCCTGTCGTTCAGTTTTTTTTTTCTTTTTTTGGGCGTATGAGTGTTGAATTTTTTAGTGTCTGCACCGTCTCGGATTCTTCACGAGCCCTTCTCCCTTAGGTTCCCTAATCCAAGATGTGGCTTGAAATGCCGAAAGAAGATTTCGGCCTGCATTGCAGGCTAACGTAAGCAAAGCTGTAGTACTTAAAATCAAACGACTGTATGTAAAAGATAGAGCCGTTGTGATCTGTTGTGTTGTTTGTTCTGGTTCAGGTTAAAGCCAAAGCGCTTGTATTAGCGGAAATGAATTCCTTCATGCAAAGGAGAACTGAAGAGGATGAAAAGGTCAACAGGGAACTAGAACGCATTCTTCAAGAACTGCAAAGGTAGAGAAGATTTAAGCGCTTTTCTGTAAGCAGAATAACTGTTTTTAGCAAAGAACACTGAGCAAGCGCAGGGCTTCTGGCAAGCGCTAGCAGTTACGAACTGTTGTCTTTCCCATGGACCTTTGCGCTCCGCTCCCGTGCTTTTTGGTAGCTCAAGCGATAGCTTCCGAAATACGTTAATGTTTAGTACTCTTTATTTATTGGCAAATTCTAATTCTTCTTTGCGACCAATCAGCTTATTTACTTACGTTAAAAAAGTCCTCAAGTAAGTAAAGTTTCCCCAATTGTTATTTAGGTTGAGAGATGAGAAAATGAAGTTCCTCATCAACTTAGAAGTCCAACTGTTGCTAAAACAAGGACAGGTTGGTCTCTTTTCCATGTCAAGTTCTTTTTCCTTCAACTAAGTCAATTTAATTTTGCGAAGGCTTAACAGTGTTGACTGTGTATTTTAGGTGGAGGTCGCTCCAGGCTCCTTCATCACGGACTACACGGAAAGTGCTCTAATTCACCGCTCAGTCGTTGAGGATCTTAATGCTCAAATCACGGTAAGGACATTACTTCCTCTTCCTTCCATCTTCCATGTGTTCAATTTCAGGAACAGCTTTCTTCATAGTGGTTTCCACGCACAAAAAAAGTGGTTTAAAGTGGTCAAGAATTTCTAATGAACATTGAACGTTTTTAACGTATAACAGTAAGCCTGATCAATCACTAATTCCAACTCTAAAGATTTTCATTTTGAAGAAAGTAGTTTTGCATTCAAGGTAACAGAGGGTGCCAGATGTTTTTCCCGCGCCTTCGCGCACGGCTCAACATTGAACTGCCTGTGCCGGGAAAATCTCCGGAGCCCATGGTGTGCGAGGAGAGGGTAAACTAAAGTGCATTTTTTGACTTTGTTTTTATGTTTACTTGTTGCTCATTAGACTCTGGGAAAAGGGAAGATTGCGACCATGGAAGACAGCAAAGAGTTTAGGAAAGGAATTCATCGACTAGAATGGTAAGCGGCAAACATTTTATTTTCTGTCATCATTGACTGATGATTGATTTCAGGTTTAGTTGCCGCCTTAAGCGATGAGTGGAATTTCTGAGGCGAAGGTGATGCAGATATTGACTAGAAGTGTATCAACAAGTTTATCCTTTTTGCAGAAATAATTAACGGGAAGGTGTTTTTGCTTTATTTGAAGGGAACACAAGAAGATGGACATGCAGACGGAGGATCTTCAGGCCAAGATTCGTGACATTCAGCTTCTCAGAGTCACCAAGGAGCTACAGCAGGTTAGAACCTGGCGGGAAAAAATACCACAATCTAACCAATCGCAACGAGCCTCAATTAACTAAATGAGCTAATCAGAACAACTTGAAATCGGCAGGAAAAAGGTCCGACGGCTACCTGTGCCAATCGCGGAAATACATTCAAACGCTGTCGACTGCGCGAAACCATGCAATAGGTGCCAACAGCGGGAAATCGTGCAACCGTTTTTATCCGCGGGAAAACA
This sequence comes from Siderastrea radians, assembly GCA_964017195.1. Taxonomy (NCBI): domain Eukaryota; kingdom Metazoa; phylum Cnidaria; class Anthozoa; order Scleractinia; family Rhizangiidae; genus Siderastrea; species Siderastrea radians. The sequence continues at coordinate 67,263,112 of OZ024887.1, forward strand.
TGCAACCGGTAGCAAGCGCGGGAAAACTTGCAATCGGTAGCAAGCGGGGGAAAACATGCAACCGGTAGCAAGCGCGGGAAAACATGCAACCGGTGCCAAGGGCGGGAAAACATGCAACCGGTGCCAAGGGCGGGGAAACATGCGGCCGGTGCCAAGAGCGGGAAAACATGCAACGGGTGCCAAGAGCGGGAAAGCGTGCGACCGGTGCCAAGAGCGGGAAAACATGCAACCGGTGCCAAGGGCGGGAAAACATGCAACCGGTGCCAAGAGCGGGAAAACATGCGACCGGTGCCAAGAGCGGGAAAACATGCAACGGGTGCCAAGGGCGGGAAAACATGCGACCGGTGCCAAGAGCGGGAAAACATGCAACGCGTGCCAAGAGCGGGAAAACATGCGACCAGTGCCAAGAGCGGGAAACATGCAACGGGTGCCAAGGGCGGGAAAACATGTGACCGGTGCCAAGAGCGGGAAAACATGTGACCGGTGCCAAGGGCGGGAAAACATGCGACCGGTACCAAGAGCGGGAAAACATGCAACCGGTGCCAAGGGCGGGAAAACATGCAACCAGTGCCCAGCACGGATAAACACTGTAACCGGTGCCAAGCGTAGGAAAACGCGGAAAGGCGAGATATTATTCGTTTTGGTCTTATAATTGCTTCTGATTGTTTCGAAAAAAATCTGCGGCTCATCCCGCAAAAGTGTTTGTTTTTCAATGAACAATTGTGGATAGTGAATACCAAAACAAACAATCTCATTAGGCATTTGAAAAGTGCTTATCGTTTGCACGTACCAACGCCAAAGTAGCATTTTCCGTTTAGAGCTCCTTTTCTTGTAAATATTCAAGCCGACGATTTTTATTTTTAGTGCGTCACGGTTTTTTTTTCCGTGTGTTAACTTCACCTTGTTGTGTTGTTTATTATGTTGTACTTATTGTCAAGAAACCCCAAAAGTGTGACCATTCAAATGGAAGCCGGACCGAGAAGTACTTTGTTGTGGTGTTCATTGTGTACAAGCTAGTTATAAATTTTGAAGTCGGTGGACGAAATCCATAAGTGAGGCCATTTCAAATTTAAGGTGATTCCGTTCAATTCCATTGCGCATCCTTTCTGGACATCATTTTTTGCGTGATGAGCGCGCGCACCAGCGCGCGCACTTTCGGAACTTTTCTATAAAACTGAGTTGTTTAGAGAAATAAATGGTCGTTTTCTCCTAATCAAGCACTGTGACCCCCCAATTTTTATTGTATAAACTCAATCAGGACAGTGTTTCCAAAGCAAAATAAAAAGTTAGCAAAAATCTATGATCAGATTTTGCACAGTTTAAAAAAATCCTACGAAAAAAGCCATTTAGGGTAGAGGACCGCACATCAATCTACCTTCGTCATCGTCTACTTTTTGAGTTTCCAGTAAATTTGAAGCTTTTCGGCCATGTTTTGTACAACACAGATGACTGTGCAGTTGAAATATTGAGCATATTGGCTTCGCGTGTTTATCGCCTGAAAGTGCCTTTAAACACTGTATTCGTCAGCAGTATACCACTAAAACGAGCACGGTGACTGCAATTTTGGACCCTACATGACTTGTTGAATATTTATGCCAAGTTTCATTACAAATCTATGGCAGATTCTTTTTCCGGGGAATCACCTTAACTTGCTGAGCAGTATTTTGTAGTAGTGCTCTTCGTTTTCCAATGTTTTGGAAAATCATTTTTCAGAAAAATTTCCTTATTTTAGGTTCGGCTGGTGCTGTTGGGAACAAAAAAGGCAGGGGTTTTATGGTATTAGAATTCGCTGACTGCACACAAATAAATCAAATATCCGTCTGTTTCTTCCATGTCACAGTATCTCTCAGAAGGAGATCAACAGGCCAGACAACAGCAAGAGATCGCAACACTAGAGCAGACTCTTACCTTACAAGAAAAAATGCATCACCGTAACGTGAATGACCGCAAGGAAACAATAAAGAATATCAAAAGATTGATTCGGCGCAAAGAAAAAGAAAATGAACAACTCGATGCTGATCTGGAAGAACTTGCCCTCTCAGTCGCCGAGCGAAGGAATGTGAATGAAGCAAATGGTGAGTGAAACGTTTGTGGAGTTGCGTGCTATGTTTGGAAGTGTCCTTCATAACATCGAGATTAGCTGTCCTGGAAAGGCTACCAGAAGGGAAAATAACAGTTCTCTCAGTAAAGAATTCTCTCAGATGAGGCCATTTAAACTTAAAAACCCAGGGTACTTCGCAGTTTCATTCATCTGATTGAAAAGTCCCTCCTAAGCAGTAAAAGACCCTTCCAGCATCGACTTTCGAAAGTGAAGTTTTCTATCACATAGAGAAATTTAGACTTGCCACAAGTCGACTGCGAGTGAGCCCACCAAAACCACCAAAAATGGACTTTGAGAAAGTCTAGCAGAAATTGTACGAGAAGATTTGACAGTCAACTAACACAGTGGTATTTTTTGTTCCCTTTCGCAGCGGCTGGTCGTTCAGACACTGGGGCCGAGCGACGCCTGCAAGACATTGTGGCCCGGCGCAAGTTGGTGGACCTCGCCAAAGCGCAAGCACAAGAGGTAGCAGTGCTGCGGGCTGAAGTTGAACGACTACGCATGCGTACCTTTCCGGCTCTTGTGCAAATTGAACACTAGAGACTCGCTTGACTTGTAAATAGAGAGCACACTGATATGTATTGGGCATATATTTTTGTTTTAAGATAATAATTTCACTGTTATTGTATGTGTATTTATTTCAATTCACGTCATTTAAAAATCAAGGAATGCACTACTTTTAATGTGTTATCAACTAAAAGGTAGCAAACATTCTCATCGAAACACAACTAATCTTCAGTACCGTTTAGGTAGTTCATGACATTTACTAGTTTTGCCTGTGGACAGCCTTTTTACCCTAATGTTAGATGTACATACATGTATATAGTACTTACTTGCAGGTTGAATTAAACCAAGGTGGGTGTTTTAAATGTTGCCTTGCTTGTCGATTCCTTTTGTTGTTGTTGTTGTTTACGAGTCAAGCCGTACCCTTCATCTCTGAGGATTATTGGCTGGGAGACGCAACAAAGGAGTCCAATGAGCAATTCTCACTGTTAATGGAGGGAGATTATTACACTGTGTTGTTGTTCTTGGAAAAAAGAAGAGACGCTCAAAAGGCGTAAGAGTTTGAAGAGGAAAGAAGCTTTGAGGGTGGATGGACTTGTCTTCCTCTGGAGAGGCCGCAGAAGACTTTTATTTCCTCAGAAATAAGACTCCGCGTCGTCATCGTTGTTGTTGTTGCGACAGTCTGAATAACTCCGGTTTCATTTTCTTACAATGCAAAGAAAAGTGTGATCTTCACCAAACGTATTACAGCGTCAAGCGCAAAATAGACTTCCTCTAAGTCCTTTTTTTATTGTAAACGTCTATGACTGCAAAATGGCGGCTCATTCCTGCTTATTGCGACACCGTCGAAACGTCGGTTCCCTCCCTATTGTCAGGGTTGGCTCCCGCCTCTTTGCACTTTCTTTTGATCGCGAAATATTGCACAATGTTGCGTAAGTTTCCCCTGTCTCTTCCGCCTCCCGCCACCTTGGGAATCCCGATTTCCCCCACCTCTACTTCCGCCTCCCGTACATCTCCCGCCCTCTTTCTCCCGGGCTCGCGCTCCGCTTTCCCTCTGTACACTGCATGAGACCGGTTTGACTCAGGCAGCCGTGAACTTAGCGCGGTACGCGCGGAGTGTTAACGTGAGACGGATGTGAAAAGTACTCAGTCTAGGCCGATTCCCATACACATTTAATTTGTTTCTGTTTACATGTGACCGGTTTGAAAATTCATCTTGCTTAGTCTGGTTCGGGAGCTGAACGAACACGAATTAGTCACTCGATTTATTCAGACCGGTTTGGTGGTTTTTCCCCACTATCTGGAGATCTGGAACAGGTTAACGGTACTCGGGGACCGAGTTACACCGGTCTGAGTGATTTACGCCTTTCCCCACTATCTGGAGATCTGGAACAGGTTAACGGTACTCGGGGACCGAGTTACACCGGTCTGAGTGATTTAACGGAGCCGATGGCTTACCGGGCCGGCTTGTCGCACGTTTGTCAGTTTGCTCCTTATTACCCAAACCAGAAACTATTAACGTTTACGTTGTTCTGGAGCCCTGGTTCTGTAGTTTATCGATTCCCGGCCTCGGTCCTGAATACTTCCTCCATGATCGTGATGATACACATAACAATTATGTTGCAGGAGTTATTGTAGTCTGTACCTTAAATTTCCAGTATTTGTGGTTTAACTTGACACTGAATTAATGGGGATCATCCTCGGAGGCCAAGGTTCACGTAGCTGGAGCGGTTGAAAGTTTAAATGCAAGGTGTATAAATGGACACCAGCGATATATTGCTAGGGTAACCCTGTGATGTAGTCCCATGCAGTTGCTCCATGTTACTATATACTGTACTTACCAATCTTCCAATTAGAAAACACATTAATTGGCCACCCCTAGCCTACGAGCAGGTTTTCTTACCGAGTTATTGGCTAGAAATCGAGCCGAAAAGTTTTGGGGCTTTTGAGAAACGCTCGCCAGGTCTGAGATACCAGAGTATTCAAGTTGTGGACTGACAAATCCCATATAGACTTTGCCGGATATTTTGGAAGAATTGACTGCTGGATTCCTTTTAATGCCGCGAAAGCGAGAGTTGCCTTTGCGGTAACTTCACTAACTTAGTGTACCCACTTGAGGTCTCAGTTCAGAGATATGGACTCCCAAGACATTTCGAGTGATCTCTCCTTTTTAAGCGATGATATTTAAGTTGTAAGTGAAACTGAGGTATTTATAATCCAGCACACGAGACAAACACGGAGAAGTTCACATTTGCTGGTCTTAAAGAGCGTTTGCCATCCATCGCCCCACTTCTGCAAAGTCAAACTGGAGCTTCCTGCAGTCATTCACAGTTGCTGATAGTGACTCACATAATGGTATCGTCTGCAAACAGTCTAACAGTTAGACTTGCTCCAAGTCGACCTCTTAATTTGCCCTGTGTTTTGGTGTTTTGCGAGTACAGCGAGCGAGCGAGCTTCAATGAGGTCGCGAAGCGACTGAACGAGCGACGAAGTCAGCGAGAGTCTACCAGCAAGAAAACGAAACTTCCTTAAGCTTTATGGATCAACAGGCTTGCGACGCTATCTTAACCAAAAAAGAATGCGCGGAAGCCTTAAAATGTATGGATTTAAAACACCTGGCACCGACGGTCTTCCAGCTGAATTTTATAAATTATTCTGGAATGACATTTCTACTTATTTACTCTCTGCCCTCAACTTTGCCTTCGAGTCCGGCTGCCTATCCATTTCTCAAAGGCGCGGAATCATTAAACTTATTCCAAAAAAAGACACAGAACCTTATTTTATTAAAAATTGGCGTCCTATAACTCTGCTCAACACGGATTACAAAACGCAGCAAAGGCCATTGCAAACCGTCTAAAGTCCGTAGTTCCAAAACTTATAAATAATGATCAGACAGGCTTTATAAAAGGAAGGTTCATTGGTGAAAACATACGACTTATTGATGGCATCATCCAATACGCTGCACAACATAATGTCCCAGGTCTCCTGCTTTTTATAGATTTTGAAAAAGCCTTCGATTCACTTGAATGGCCTTTCATCCTTGATACTTTGCGTTTCTTCGGCTTTGGTCCGTCAATTATTAAGTGGATCAAGACCTTTTACTGCAAAATTGAAAGCTGTATTCTTAATAATGGCTGGTCAAGTAACTTCTTCCAGCCTCAAAGAGGTGTTAGGCAGGGCTGTCCCCTTTCGCCATATTTATTTATTCTGGTAGCGGAGACGTTGGCCAAGACAATCCGGAGTAACAAGAGAATAAAAGGTATCTATGTAGATAAAAACGAAGTTAAGATAAGCCAATACGCGGATGATATCACTCTTATCTTAGACGGGTCAAGGGAGTCCCTTGTCGCAGCCCTACTAACTTTAGAAGATTTCAGCAAGATCTCCGGCCTCAGGCTCAATGATAGTAAAACGGAAGCTCTTTGGATCGGCTCTAAGAAAGGGCAAGAAAAAATCTATTTACCAGGAAAGGACTTAAAATGGCCAAGATGTAAGGTAAAAGCACTTGGTCTATGGCTGTCAACCGAGCCAGACCTGGCGATGATATTAAATTATAAAGGAAAAACTGAAAAAATTAGAAAGCTATTAAGTTGCTGGCAATACCGTAGGCTTTCGCTGCTAGGAAAAATCACCGTAGTTAAGACACTGGCCGCATCACAGTTGGTTTATTTATTAGCGCCGCTGCATTCTAACCACCATGCTATAAAAGAAAGAAATGACATGTTCTACCATTTCCTATGGAATGGCAAAGGTGACAAAATAAAGAGAAAAGTTATGATCAACGATCCCAGAAATGGAGGTCTGAAAATGATTGATCTCTGCTCTTTTAACAAATCTCTTAAAACAACTTGGGTAAAAAAGTACTTGGACACGACCAACAAGGGAAAATGGAAACTCCTCTTCGATATGGAACTCAAGAACTATGGCTGTGAAAATCTCTTTCCGGGGTAACCTTAACGTCAATGACACAAAGAAAATGATAAAGGTCACGGATCCCTTCCTTAAGGAAATATTAGAATACTGGGCCGAAACCAATTTTGAGCGCCAAGTAACTTCTGAAATCAATTTTCGCGAACAGAGTTTATGGTTCAACTCTTTAATAAGGGTTGATAACAAGCCAATTTTTTTTAAGGATTGGCTTGAAAAAGGTATAACAAAAGTTAAACACCTTCAAAGGACGGAAAACAAAGGATTTCTGTCCCTTAATGCTCTTGCGTCAAAGTATGACATAAAATTACGTCCTCTTAGTTTCTATGGCTTACTATCAGCTGTAAAGTCCCTTCGAAAAACCGCTACCGGAGCTGCTGAGATTAGAGGAGGCAACTCTGAAACACTCTGCGATAAGATTATAAAAAGTCAAAGACCAGGCCCGATAATTTACAAAAAGCTAATCAATACAAAAGGTCTAACCCCAAGCAACAGCCAAAACAAATGGTTTCAGGATTGCAATTTTTTAGATGAAAAAACTACTTTCAACTGGGAACAAGCGTACCTCATGGCTCCAAGTTGTACTAAAAGCACCAAACTGATCGAGTTCCAGTTTAAACTTTTGCATAGATGCATACCAACTAACAAGTTCCTTTTTAAAATAGGAAGAAAGGAAAACGAAAATTGCACTTTTTGTCACAGTGCCTCAGAGTCATTAATCCACCTTTTTTGGTCATGTCACGTTACATCCTCCTTTTGGAAAAGAGTGACTGACTGGCTTCAGGACAACCTCTCGATAACAGGCGAATTCACTTTATTGAATACAACAGCTTTGGGCCTGAGGCCGGATCCTCATTCTAAATATTCACTTCAATTAAACTATATCTTGTTGCTAGCGCGGTATCATATATGGCAAGCCAGATTAGAGGAAACCTCACCAAATTTCACATCTTTTCTACGTCTTGTTAAATCAAGATATGTATTAGAGACAAAAGCGGGTGACACAAAAAAATGGATTCCTTTTGCAGAATGTTTATAAAGAGTTTATCTCCTGTCCCCCTGACTGAAGGACTGTTATGCTCATATTTAGAAAATATTGTTTAAGTATATTTTGTATATGTATGTAACTATGGCAAACCCAAATAACTTTCAAAATGTTACTTCCCCTCCCCTCGACTGACTAACTCTTTGTAATTTTGGTAATGCGCCTAAACCATTGTAATTAGGATCACTTACTTTTTACTCTGCTGTATTGCTTAGTTATTTGCTTTAGTGTTTGTATTGTATGCGTTGTTTTCTTTTTTGTACTTGCAAGTCATTAATAAAAAAAAAAATAAAAAAAACATAAAAAAAAAAAAAGAGAGTCTACCAACGAGCCTACCAACCTGAAAAAAATTAAAGGACTTGGGAAAGTCTATCTAACAGTCGGCTTAATACCAATTGAACGGATCGGTAATGTAGAGGAGAAAGAGTGCAGGACCAAAAATAGAGAAAAAATTACATTGTACATGCAGATTGACAGTTATGAAAGGTAAAACAAAACTAGGAGTTTTAGTGTCATTCACTATCTAAAATTTTGCGTATATTTTGAATCATAGGCAGTCATTCACGGGGCCATATATATCAGTGGAATATCATTGAAGGCTAAGGGAAGGATATAAAACTCCTGCTATATTTCTTGAATCAAAAAGAAAACACGGTTTAATTATTACATTTAGCGTTACTTATGTATTACATTTGCGGTTAGGTAAGTTGCATTAGCGCTAAAATTTATTACATTTACGGTTGGTATTACCATTACATTTAGCGCTAATTGGTATTACATTTACGGTCGGTATTACATTTAGCGTTCGGTTGCATTTAGCGGTGATACATAGGCCTTCTATCCTCAACTGTTTTCCGTTTCCGTCGTCTGACCGACCCTAGGTTTAGTCTTAAAAAATGAAATTGTTATTTTGAAACAATACATAAATGGCGTTGTGTGAAGAAAAACTAATGAATGACAGTATCCCGTTGCTGAGAGCTCACACTGCCCATAAGGAACCATGGCCAAACACGGACGGCGACCGACAGTGATCAATTATTTCCACGTACGTAGTCGATCTTTCTCTTTTCAAAAAAGTCTTACAATACTATTTTTTTTTTCTTTTTTGGTAAGCAAGACCAATTGTGATCTCCGATGCAGGACCGTGCCTCCTGATTCCAGACCTATTCTCTACTTTTTTCATTTCTTTCCCTTAACGTATGATTTGGTTTTTCGAGATTGTTTATACTGACAGACCGATCTAAGAGGCAATATTTAGCGACAGTGAAACGGAAAAAAGTGCCTTACATTAAATTCAGTCGACTCTACTACAAGACTGTCTTCTGACACTGATGCCCAAGTCAAGAAGCGGAGCCTCTACGTGGCTTAGGTTATGAAGCTCGTTTCGCGATCGGTCGGCCGGCTTACTGCAGTAGTCATTCGCCCATACCATTAACAAACATCAGGTATGAAATCAATTTCCGTTTTAAACTGGCCGCAGAGGAAAACTCAGGAAAGACGATACTGAAAGACACCGCAGCTGATTTCCGGCGAGTTGAATGTCGATGTTTATTCTCCTCCCTTCCTGCAGTACTTATCATAAACTTTTTTAAAAGCGACTTTAAATTATTTACTTTCGTTCTGAGAAAACTACAAAGCTACGACCTCAAGATGCGCCTGTATTTGAGCAGGCCTGCCACCTCGATGAGGCAGATGGCCCTACTGAAAAGATACCGAATCAACAAATTAAATATTCATCGGTAAAAATCTTGAATCTTTCGCTTATAAATTTTGGAAGCAGCGCCTAGGGAACGGGGGACAACTAGCAGATAATTATGAATTTCACATGTATCCTCCATACTATACACATTAGAAATCTGCCTTAAAGGTTGCCATTGAAGAAAGTTAAGAAAAGGACTGAAAAAATCAGGAGATTGAAGCTTCATCGGCTGCTTTTCGTTCAAGCGCAGCAGGTCGCACAAGCAAGAACAAGTCACCAGTCGTTGACGCAGACGGCGGATTGGTTGAGCGCTCTAAACTAGTGACACCTTCACTACAGATGTCTTCAATAGCCCATTGTTTGTAGTGCCAAACTCAAGGGCATTTGAAATGCAAAACTCCGGTGGCAGCCTATGAGGTCTAAGCAAGATAATACCCGGTGTTTTCACGTCCTTCCGCGGTGGCAGGTTTTGATTGACAAGCGAGGCTGCCGCCCTTGGAGTATGCACGGATGTTGGTTGCTGCCGCGTAATCACTTTCGTCAGCTTCAAGTCCGCGACAGAACTGAGAAGGAGCCTAATTTAGTCGGAGTATTCCTCCTTCTTTGAAATAGTTATCACTAGGTGAGTATACACATAAACGTTTGCCTTCGAAACAACCTTTAGGCCGCTCAAGAGGCGAGAAAATTCTGGCGTAAGGGGCACAGTCGTAGCTCTATTGATAGTGGCAGCTGTACGTAGGCTTATCCCTCGGCCTATATCGCTCGGTGTGTAGCCGCTAGAAGCTGTCTTCATCCAGGCTAGGAAGGCGTGAAAGACAGATACTTTCCCATCTCAAGACTGTAGCGAGCCAACCCCGACATTACATCGCAGTCGTTGTCTTCAAGACCTCGACAAGACCTCTTCGCGACCTTCCTACCGCGCGTATTGTATACGCTCACGTCGACAAGGAAATTTCTAAATCGCCATCTACCTTTTTGTGGCGGCGTTACGACGAATGATAAAGTCAGTTAAATTTAAGAAAAAAGATTTGCTTCTTTTGTCAACCGAATCCCAGAGGACGGTGAAAGACAGACGGCATTTGAATACAATTATCGTAGACTCCTCCGTCGTAATATCAAGACATCGTTGTTTGCGGGTACGTGTGCGGTATAAAGGCTTTCAAAATCGCTTCCAGTTTTCTCTTATTCGCGTGTGTGAGGTAATTTTGAAAATTGTAAACGGCGTGTAATTACTATTGTCAAAGAAGGACAAGTCGTTGTTCGTCTTCAACGAATTAAATCTGGCAAATTTTTGAGGATTGAAGAAATCGACGGACCTAATTCCTTCCCAAGTCGGCCATGTGTCAAGTCGCAAGGCTCCGGTAGCCTTTTCAAACGCTCCGAGACTTTTACGAATCAAGAAAACGAAATTCTCTCAAAATAATTAAGCTTACATTGATGGCAGAAAACTGAAGGCAATAGAAAAGCAATTTTGGTCGTAACAAGCGAAATATTTCGAAATCTAGCGAAACCAGCTGCAATTGTGGGTCTGTTTGTCGCTTCGGGGGGCAGGACTTTGTACTCGTTCGTTCTCGAGGGATATTTATAGCTCTTGACGTAAGATAATAAATTCTTTGTTTATTTGTTTGCCATTTTCCGACCACAGAGTTTAAAAAAATTGTTTTTGGTAATTTAAATATCAATAAAATCGACATAGATAATGAACTCTTTTAGGGCTGTTAATTTTTTTACCTGAGAATGTCTATTTTAAATTTGTTTTTTGCATAATTATTGACGCACAGTAAGCTTATCTAATTTCCACCGCGTGAAATCGAATTTTGTATTAATTTTATTTTCTCCCGTGAATGCCCCGGACCTTGACATTGATTTTTTGGTAAGTTGTTTATCAGCTGTTTAATTTGAAAAGTGATAGAATTAATTTTGTCCTGGCGTGTACTCGAATCCTTATTTATTTGCTTTGATGGGTCAGATTGTTATCAATCAAATAACCACGTCTGGTTTTGTGAATTTTAATTACTTTTGAATGAAATTAGAGGCTGTTAAGAGCTGCAGGGCTACCGATTTTAATACTGTCATACCCTCCTAATTTTCAGCAAATATGCATATTTATTTAGTTCTTTGTTTACAAAGTACTTTTTACTTGTGTTGCTAAGAATAGTACATCAAGAGGAAACTGACCACAACTGAAGAGCTTGATGCAAGCGGGATGTTGGCCAAAAAATTTGAACTAACTTGCCTAGATTTGTATGCACTGCCAGCTGTTTGTGTAGAATGTAGATCTGCATTTATTTCTTCTGAAGGTTTTCATCACAGCAGTTGGTCAGTACAAACACTTGAGCCGTTGCTGTACAAGGGTGTTGCCTTACAAGTGGCAGAAGACAGTCAAGGGACAGAAGGGGGGTGGGGAGTATATTGGGGGCAGTAAAAGAGGGGGTGGGAGGCAGCAGAAAGAGAAAAAAAATTACACAATGTTGAATCTCTTTCCTCCGCAGAGGCTCAAAGGGTTTTTTGTATGGGGAGAATCCGCTGAAAAAGCGAGTGCAGGCGTCTGCGGAGGAGAGAGACGTTGCATAATGTTTTGCAATCAGAACAGCACATAGAGGTGGAGCCATTAAAATTGGGTGGGAAGCAGGCAGTTTGGACCCGCTGTCTCTCCCCTTCCATCCTCTCTTCCTCATAATTAACCAAGGAACTGAAACAAACACCTAATTTTTTTGTCTCAGGCACCTAAGAATTCACAACCTTGGCTTGATTCTGGTCCTCCAGGACTTTTTCTTGGGCATCATCTTTGCTGTCCATGATAATGCATATAAGTTTTGCTTTTTATTAACAGCTTAAATCGTCATTGTTTCTCTCAACTAAAGTGCATGCATGTACTGTACGTGGTAATGGGTACAGTACTCTTGGTGTATTTTGGAGAATTTTTGTGAATATTAGCTTTCTTGATTCTTGTTTACCCAGGTTTCTACTAAGGTTCAGTCCAGAGCACAAGACATTTTGGCTGCCATGATGGCATCCATGGCCGCAGCATATCAAGACTTCTCCAAGTTAAACCAGGAACCGGTGATGCGCAAATGTACACCATTCTGTGAAAAGAATAAGGAGTGCCCAGAGCATCATGAACTGTTAGTGGCTATCGTCAATTGTACTGATATGCTTGGTTCATTATCAAATCTTGACAACTTAAAAGAAAGTGTAGACAAGTACACAAAAGCTGGATGGGGTAAAGACGATGATGTTCCAGATGCTGTCCCGGAAAATCGATTTCCGCTCATCCATTGGGCTGCAGCTCTAGGGAAATGTAATGCGTTAGAGTGGATGCTGGCAAGTGGGTTTTCTCCCGTGGCTAAATCATCTGGAAATGGCGAGACAGCCCTTCATCGTGCCATTCAACTGTTATACAAATCAAGACCAAAGTTTACGGTCAAGGAACTCAATCCAAAGTTTTCAAAGATGGTTGCACTGTTAAAGGAAGCACTGTTGATCAAGGATGAGGCACATGGAGAGACGCCTCTTCACACAGCGGCAAACATGCTGGTTAACGGTGATCATAAACCTAATTTCTTCTTGGCCTGTGTTGAGGTCATAGTAAACAAAGGCAAAAAAATGGGTGACTACTCGGATGCTATCCTGAATGCAGTTAACAATTCTGGAGAGACAGTACTGCATATTCTAGCACGCGGTGAACGACAAAAGGTGGAGTACTGCACTCAGGCCATAAGGTCCCTTATTGTTGCTGGTGCCGACAGGAGCATAAGGAATAATGATGGGCAGACGGCGTTGGATATTGCTCTTGCTGGTGGCACAGAGTCTATTGTTGAAGAACTTATCAGGGTAGGTTCCTTTTGGCTTTCATTTCTGTACTTATATGACATTCAGTCTTTTGAAGGCCAGCTGATGTAGCCAATAGAGCATCAGACTTCTGAACAGAAGGTTGGTGTGGTGAGGTTATTCTCTGTGCCAGGGTTTTTGCCTTGAAAGAGTCTTAACTCCATGTCATCTCTCTTCCCCAAGTGTGACTGAGGTAACAAAAAGGTGGGGAGTCACCCAGCAATAGCCTACATGTAGCATCCCATCCAGGGGGAGTTAAAATGCTCAAGCAGTGTCTTTATGGTATGGAAAGTGGACCTAGGCACTTGCAACCATCCTCTCTCATTTAATCTGTTGGCTTGGACACAGACTAAACCTTAACTACCTACCAGAATTAAAAGTGATGTAAAATGAACAGCCATACCCATTCACATAATACTGGTATGATAGTCCCGATCAGCGTAGCAACCGGGTCAACTTGAACTGGCACTGTTGTGAGACTTGCACTGTTGTGAGATTAATTTGAACAGGTGCCATGCAAATGAATACAGCGCCACAGGAGGGATGAACTCGTACCAGAATGAATTAGTCATACTCGTATCATGTAAACACCCCCTTACTTTCAAATCCTCTCTTCACTTACATGTAGTTGTTTAAATGGATTCATGCACATTGTCAGATTGATCTGTGGTGGACTGGTATCCCAATGAAGACTGCGAGATAAAAAGCAATGCTGCCAGTCATTTTTTAGGCAGAATCTGAAACTACTGTAAGCATCTAAAATGGGTGACAGAAGGATTTGACTTGATACCAAGGACATCTCTCTAGACAAGAAATCATTGTAGAGAATTTTAATGCTAACAAAAGCAATTTGCTAATTTGACATCATCATTCAACTCATCAGGTAGTTGAAAGTGATGAGTCTGTACTTGATAACATGTCTGTTTCTGAGAGCACTGGAGAGCTGGGATACTCTGGCCTTGTGACACCATCACCTCCTCCAAGTCTTGACGGACACTCACCTGCCAGTGCAGCCAGTGTAGCAGTGGACAATGAAGAAGAAGATTCTTTGTATCCTCGCATTGCACATGTGCAGTCAGTGAATATCAAGGTTGAGCCACTTGACGACAATGAAGACCCTGATCAGGTATGCATCAGATTGTTGTGCCTGTATATCATGTTTGTGTGTGCTGTGTCGCTGTACAGAGCTCCCAACTCCTTCACAAACAACTAGGAGTGTGAGCGTGAATTTCAGTGGTTGTATGAGAGCTTTTCAATTTATTTGGCCGGAGAGGGTAATGTCAAAATATGGCATCAGTGACAAACAGCTGTGTATAATAAAATTATTTTAATGAGGAACATAATTTCCCTTAAAATTTCCCCTTTTTACATGCGCAGGATTATCAGAACAGATGGTTGATGCAGGGGAGTGAAAAACCACTTGCACATACATGTAAACTAGTCACTCTCATCAAAAGTTTTGACTGCATGATTCAATGGAAATGTTAGTTGTGGCCTAATCCTATGTGCATTTGCAATCTTTTTTACTTGTAGTTAACAGGTGTGTCATCATTTTTGCAGCAAATTCAGCAGTTGCAGGAAGAACAAGCTTCAAGTAGTGCATCATGTTCAGGTGAGTTCATGTACTATCATAATGTTAGCAAGCACTGCTGCTGCTTTGAAATGCACTCGCAGTTAATTATGCACGGCTGTACCATACGTAGGTTAAGTTGCAAAAGAGTCACAGGTTGCCCAGACAGCCAGATTTTAACCTGGTTTCTATCACATGACAAAACTACTTCCCCCTGGAAGTGCTGAACTGCTGAAGTGCTACTTCCTGCTGAGTTGGGTGCTAGTCCATCACAGGATAACCCTCAGCAATCTACTTTAATTCACCTGGGTGAAGAAAGACAATGTGGAGCAATTTAAGGAACCATGCAGGCCCAAAACCACTGACCTTTAGATCTTAAGTCCAATGTGCTAACCACAACACTTCCATGCTCCACCCCCAGATTTTTATATACCACATTTCCTAGATCATGCTCATTTACATGGTCCAGCTTGAATTTGAAGCAATTTATTGTGCCTGACAACATTGAAAACATTGTAGGAGATGCCTAGTAGATATATATAGGTGTATAGTAGATGCTAGATTTCATAGCGTTAAAGTGGTGCATATTTGAGTGATGGTGGTCAACCACAAGAGGCCTGCGATGTGGTTATATTTATTGAAGAAAATTAGTAGTATGCCAAGAGACAAAATCATGTCAAGGTAACAGATTTGTCACTCACTTTTGAAATTATTGTAGATGAAGTGTTGTCTTTCCCTATTTTGGATGTGAAATTTTCATTCCCCTCTCCCTGACTCCTCCCCCACCTCTACTTATTGATTGCAAGGCTCATAACCAGGCAACACTTGACTCATTGAATTCAATTCATCCTCAGAATTTCTGGGTAACTCACCGCTGCTGAAACACCTTGGAGAGGCTGGTTTGTTGCATGACGTCTCAGCATTACTAGCAAGAGCTCGTAGTAGAGATGAAAATCACCTTCGGAAAGTACAATCTCAAGCAAAAGGTATACTTGTTTTGCTTCCTTTGTTATAAATTCACAAAACAATCCTTGGCTTTCTGGTCACCTTGTCACTGCAGGAGAGATAACTCATTTTTCTGATTTAGTGCTGATGGATGTGACTTTATGGAAATAACAATTTGTGGTTGACAATCCTGAGAAGGGGGTGGCTGACTTTCTTCCAGAAAAAATGGCACAACAGCCAAATAAGTGAATAATTTTGGGCCCATCTGTACTAAGCTGATTAAATTTTATTTGCCGCTACCAAATTTAAGTTATTGCAAACCTATCCACTTTTTTCTAACAAAAAAAAATTCTAAAACTACACACGACAATTGAAATGAAACGGTTGAGGTCAAATTTACCAGATTATGGTGCCTTTGACCTTGGTAAAAAAATTATTGTCGCGCTCGAGTGGCAGGATGTTGACACTTGGTAGGAATTAAAAATGGCATCTGCACTTGAAAACCAGCATTTTTGACCACAAATCTTGCAGAGTAAATAAGAATTGGATGGGTTCTTTGTCAAGAGATCAGCAGATTTCACAAACTGGCTATTTCATTTTCAGTGACCAAAAGAAACAACTTTTTGTGATTTTTTCTCAAGGGCTATTAACCTCAAAACTTGAGATCCTTAAAACTTTTACCCTGCGAGCAGAGGCCCTTCGATCTTCCTAGATAAGTCGGGAAGAGGAAGGGACCTCTGCCAGCCGCCGCGACTTTCCCTGTTGAGCATGCGCTAAATTCAAATGTAACTGAGCCTTGTCGGCCTCGCTTCAATTGACATGTTTACTGAATGACAGCCGCGTCCACAACAAACTATTCTGACTTCGGTCGTATTAAACACGAGAGATTTGAGGAAAGCTTAAACCGTAAGGCTGAGAATAATTCTGTTCGAATTTATGTCACAGTTTGAAAACTTGTCAGCCTCAAAATATTTTTGCTGATCAACTGTCAACATGTTGTTACAGTCCAGTGATTTCCAATTAGCGAGTCACGGAAAGCTCGCATAGAAATCTTGGTCTTCGAGATATTTATTTTGTTTTGTCCCTCTTTTTGTCCCTGTCATTCAGAAGTATTTTCGTGTTGAGACTCTTTCGTCCTCAACATTCTCGGCTTTCATTCAACAAAACGCATTTGTGTCGAGTTTGTTTCGTATTTTATAAACTTCTCGGCCGTCATGCGGTAAATTATATTTTGTACTGAGACCGTTTCGTCTTCAAAATTACCGGCCGCCAGTCAGCAAATAATTGTTTCTCTTGCCGTTTGCTTGTCTCGCCGTTGACCAAGATAAATGTCATTTCGCCATAAAAATAAGCGTTAAAGTGCTCATTCGCGTAGCCCTTCGCATCGATTCCCGCTCAATCCAAAAGTAAAATTTTTTGGTCCGAAAGCAACCGCAACCCAGATTCTTTTGTTCCAGTTAGTAAATTAGCGATTTGCCATGGCCGGTTGGCAAACAGACAAAAGAATCTTTACCACACAGAAAATAAAGCAAGACCTTCGACTGGCGTTGTGTGAGATTGCTTATTCCATGAGTATTCACTCTTCCCAGTGCACTTTTCACGGCTTTATCGAAGACATCTTTCGAAAGAGAAACGTCCGCTGCTGTGAACTTCACGAGCGCACCGAACGCACCGTGGGCGCGTATTTAGTCAGCAATTTCTAACAAGGCACATGCGCACTGAGCAAAAACGGGATAAACAGGTTTCAAACCGGACTGACTCATCCGTTTCCGTGGATGAGCGGCAAATCAAAGAAAGTCGCGGCGGCTGGCAGAGGTCCCTTCCTCTTCCCGACTTATCTAGGAAGATCAAAGGGCCCTGCTCGCAGGGTATAAAACTTTGGGAGGGGGCCTTTAACAAGGTGTCAAAATCATTAGCTTGTTGGCCACAGTGGAACCAGGTCTTTCCAGTGACCAAACTGTCAATTCTTTAAATTTTTCTTGTGAAGCAGGCACCCTTAACAGTTTGATCTTTTTGTTCAGACTGTAGTTTTATTAACAGGCCATTTCCAGGTTGTCTTGTATCTCGTTTTCGAACTTAGCGAGTGTTGGTGCATAGCCTTTCGTATGAAAATGAGTTTTCATATTTCAGATGCAGATAAAACTCATTTTCTTATGAAAGGTAATTTGTACGAGACCTCTCTGAAAAAGAGGCTCAAGACTATCAGAAATGGCCTATTTTTGCGACCGTAAAACTGTATTAAAGTAATTGTTGTTCAACTGTTTTCCCTTGCAGAAATTGACTCTCAAATTAACACAAAACTAAAGGAAATTGAGAGAATGAAACTTGAAGTTTCCTCATTGAAACTGAAACGGAAGCGGTGTGACGTTGAAGTTGACAAACTCCACAAGAGACTTGTTTCATGTGACAATGCACTGAAGGAGATCCCAGGTTCTTCTCACAGCTCATCTCCCACAAGCATGCAGTGATCTTGTCTTAAATCTCTCTCTAGACCAACTGTTTTCAGTTTCTCTGTTTTCTCTGGACATGGTCCCAAAGAGGTTTAGGGCTCCAGGGCTCTGGCTTAAAACATGCAGGGTTTTGTGACTCCAAGACTGAAAAACTGGGGCTCTAGGGTTCCATCACTTCACTCTAGGTCTCCATTTACCTAGCCGCAGCATTTTTGTTCAGGCTCCCAAGACAAGAAAGGTTTTGGGCTCTGGGCTCCATGACAAAAAAAATGAGGCTCCAAAGTGCCCCCGTTTGGAACCCTGTCTGGAGATTGTTGAAAGAGAAGAAGAATGACTGATTTTGAACAAAGAAAATCTATTATTAATTCAAGTCAGCAGACTTGCACTAATAAGTTCATGAATGGTTTACTTAGGCCCTAGTCCATCTGACAAGTCACTTGACCAACTTCAAAATCTGTATGATTTAGATGACTGGAAGGGATTGTTGTTGAGTCCTGCATACTCCATGGCAAGCACACCCATACATATAGTTAGGGAGCAATGACAGTGGACTCCGTAAAATTTAGGGAGGGGGTGTTCCACTTTGCCATATGTAGGCCTGCCATGTGTAGCTCTGAAATAAGGACTATACAAAATATGATTTTGTTAGTCCTTATTTGAGAACTAAGCCCTAAAATCTGTACCCCATTACTGACCAAAATGGCTTGACACCATACATAATGGCAATGACCTCCGCCCCCCCCCCCCCACCCTCATCTGCTGAATGATGAGTACAAAATGTATAATAAAGATGTTCTCAAGAGACTAATAGCAGTCTCTTCTTTTCACCAGAGGTGGTTGTTTTGTGGTATTTTCCATGCAAACATGGTGTGATGTGCTTGGCTCTCAGCTATCCTTGTGGAAAGGGGTGACTGCTGTTAGTCTAGTTCTCAAGCTCTTGCCTAATGGTGTACTGTGGCAATATTTTTTATGTCTAACAGTATGCTGTAGAAATATGCTACAATGCAGAAAATGGGATAAAATACATCAAAACTAAGTTTACTATAGGCAAGACAGAAGTCATATTGCATATATTTCATTGTTACAAAGTATTTTAATTTATATTTATTTAAATGGATTCCCAGTACAAAAAGGTTTACAAAAGAAATACTGGTTTTCATCGTTGTTTTACTAATTTTATTCTATGAGATTAAAATTCCACACCATGGTGCTACCTGGTATTTAGGGCTTGGTGGAAATTGTTAAGTCAGTAAAGGCTGCTACCAGCAGTACACTCAAATAGCTGCCTATGTTGATTTGATTTTCACATTTAAAAATGCTGTTGAACACTTTTGCAGATAGCCTCTTACTTTGGTAAATAAGCCTGCATGCAGAGGTCGTCTGTTGCTTTAACATCTCTTCACGTAGGATTGGTTAGGTCTGATATATACTTTAAAAGTTATTGAAAGCCCCAATAATCATACATATATGTATAATGTAGAAAGCAAATTTTGTAGATACTCAGTGGACCTATTCTTATGTCATTCTTGCAACTAGAAATTTGGAGTACGGGATGGGTTGAAAATCTTACTTCCTGTACTCCTCTCCAGGCTCTTCCTTGATAGCTCCCACCTTTTAATGTCCTTTGTTGCTATTGTTGGGATAAAACAGCGTAATTCCTTATATTGGCAAACAGCTATTAGAGAGCTCTATGAAAAAAGCAAGGACCTTTACAGCTATACGTTTGCCTATTAGAGGAATGGGATCTGTACTTCCCACTTTATCATTACAATAGTGCTTTTGCTGTCAACCAACTCTAGGTTTCCGCCCCCTATTCCGTTAGTTTCCCATCTCCTGCCACTCACCCACTAATATGCACTGAAGGTAGCTAATGTGTATAAAAATATATTCAGAACAACCAATTGTTTAGCTGTAGGCGAGATTTTTGGACTGCAGTCAAGCAAGTTCAATGTAAATAAAAAAGAAAGTGTATACTTATAAATTTTATTACTCAATGCGAGAACAAATTAACTTACGGAAGAAATAAAAACATCCTTTCAGAGCAAACTTAACATGTCAGCTTTTGTGTAAATGGCCGTAAAAAATGTCACCCAGGGCCTGGTTGTTCGAAAGCCGATTAGCGCTAACCCTTTGTTAAATGTTGTCCAAGGTTTCTGATTCTATTTTTAAAAGCGCTACCGCTGCTAATTTTACGTGGCAATTTGAAAGCAGCCAAACTCAAATTGTTAAGTAAAAATAATTAACTGGAATCCGCGTCGTTGTTGATTAAAGTGAATTAAAAATTGACGCTAATCCTGGATTAGGTAAACCGGGTTTTCAACAACCGGCTCTAGAACGTTAGTTCTTTATTCTCGGTCCGAGTTCGCTTACCGCCCCCGCGTTGCTTAACGCAGGATCGGCGGGGGTATACTGGTTTCTGAGGAGTCCAAGTAACCAGAATCTTCATTTCTGTCCCAGTTCCAAGCAGAGGAGTTAAAACTTCTTGCTCCGTTCTCCACAGCCGAAATGTCAAGGCTACAGGCACAAATATCAGGGGCTTTCAATTCTTAAAATGCGTTCTGCAAATCCCGTATCCCCGATCTCGTCCCCTAGACCAGTCTTAAAGCCCCGGCTAAATGATCAAACATTTTCGTCCAACATCGTGTTGGAAGAACATGTTTTACTGTTTAGCAGCCTCACTCAACTTTGCATTTGAATGGTCAGTTTCATTGTCAAGCGTTTGGTGAAACATTGTTTGCCCGTTTTAGCCACCGAACATTTTATGTGACAAACACCACGTTGGACGAAAATGTTTGATCGTTTAGCCGGGGCTTAAGCGTCGTCACAAAGTCAGACATATCGCTTTTGCAATATTGCAATATTGCAATATCGCTTGCTTCCAGATTCTTTACTGTAGTTAATCAGGCTTCAAAACGAGTTCAAATTTATTTATTATTTATTTGTTTATTTATTTATCTATTTTTAACCTACAGGCTCGAAAAGATAAAAACTGATTCCCGAATCATAAGAATACCCAACCTTATTACAGAACTATGCACTGAATAACCTCTCTCTATCGTACCATTATCCAGACAGGTTTGTCCAGGTAGCAGTAACCCGCGATACACTTGGTACCACGTGCTTGGTTGTTGTCTGAAGCAACGTAATCGTTCGAATTATCCACCTCAGACCACAGGTTGAGCCATTTATCACTCCCGTCTGAGCTTTCCGAGATTCCGTATGATGAAAATCGGAGACGTGAAATGGATGCAAAGCCCGTGGGAGGATTTCTCTCACCGCCATCTGCAGGGCTGTATTTGTAAAATCCGTGCAGGTTTGCAGGCCTGGAATATCTGGAATACGATGACACTGATCCCATCAAAAAGCTGTCAAAATGGTTGGTGACGCCAGGCCTACTTCCCTCTTTCCAGCTATAAATGACCCGGATGTTAGTGACGTCACTAAAACGGAACATTACCTCCTCCCAGTTTGATCTCATGCTGGAATGAATACAGCTACCAGCATCCTTATCAAGCGTTGCCGCAGCAGCTTCCGAGAAACTTGATTTAATGAAAGAAGTCATTGAAGGAGTGACTTTTGTTGCAACCAGTGTCCAACCTCCGCTCTCTGTGCTCATATCGCAATAGGCTGAGAACGAGTCCGTGGGTGAGCCGCCATTTGGGTCGATCCAGTACACCCCATCGCAGAAAAGCGAAGCAAAACCTGTAAGAAAACATCCATGAACAATTCAAATAAATAATGTGAATTACAAGTAAAAAGCCTTACCTGATTTCAAAATATCAAGACAAGTGAGACCTGGGTTTAATTTGTCATAACCCTTCCCAGAAAACACTATAGCCAGCCATACACTGCCGTCACAGAACTCCAGAACACGCTGGGAATGGTTGAAGCGAAGCGAGCCTGCGTTTGATGCAGTACAGTTGTGAGTGGTGGATCCAATCTGTATTATGCCAGACAACATTAATTTCCCTGGCGGGCCAACATCACCTTTATCCCCCTGTACAAGCGAAGGAAACTCAGTGAAATTTGAACTTCAATTTCAACAAAATCTTTGTGCTGGATAGCAGTGAATTGAATTCAGAATCTCTTCAGACACTACGCTATTCTACAAGATTTGCTGAAATGAGTTTTATCGTCTGCCTCTTTGATTGGCCGGGAAGACCTTACTTACCAGCAACATTTTTACACAGATCCTTTAAAATTTTCGAGCATTTAAATCATCTGCATTAAACTCACTTCTAAACGTTAGAGGCCTCAAACTTGGGCATTCCACTAACCTTGGGTCCCAGTTGTCCTTTTGGTCCCCCCTCTCCTTTGGGCCCTGTGACACTTGAGCCAGTTGGGCCTTCTGGTCCCTAGCAATTAAATACACTTTTCAGTAATTGTCAAACCAAAAAATGCAAATAATGATAAGAAAAGAACGAAGGAACCATAAGTAGTGAATGATAAACATAAATAATGAGAAAGTGAGCTCTTAAGTAGAAATTTACTCAGAAAAAATTCTGAGTCCTCCCAACGGGAATCGAACCCATGACCTTCCAGGTGCCGGTTGGATGCTTTAGCCACTTAGCTATGGGAGACTCGTGGTGAGTGAGATCATATAACTAAGTTGAAATGTGACACATATCCTGTCTAACTGCAGGCATAACTATGTAAACAATAAAGTGAGAAATGAATATATGATAACTGAGTGGAATGGCGGCATTCCACTTATCATAGTGAATTATACATGTTGATCATTTTCTTGCTGCAATTTTTGATTCGATCTTTAGGGAGAAATGTTATGGCACTTTGTAACAGCTAACACAAGGCTATGGCTACTTTCTTGACTTACCACTGGTCCAACAGGACCCACTGCTCCTTGATCACCCTGAATAAAAAGAAAACGGAAACACATTTGACCTTGTGATGTCTTTTATAACTTTTTTGTTCTCTGTCTTACGACTATAATCGGATAGAAATCGTTTCCAGCAAAGAAACTCACACCTATTTTTTTCCCCGTGCCTGTCTTCGTTTTCGCGTTTGAGGTTACGCGCTACAAAGCTATATAACGTCTGTCACTGATCCGATAACCCTTTTTTTAGATCATGTATTTCTAGTTTTTTTCTGGAAAGATAATGTCAACGTGTTGTTGACACATTTTTGGATCATGGGCGCTTTTTGTGCACTATACAGGACGTATGACCTCTGGTATTCATTTCAATAACAAATGAATAATGGAAAAGCTTCAAATTCTACCTATTTATTACAAGAATTTGGCTTTTCAACAAAGTCGTCTATGGAAAGGAATCGACACAAAAGTTTCACTTCCTTATAATGTAACCATCTTGGATTAATTCTTTCTTTTCTCCTTCTAGGGTGTATATTAAGTGCACAAAACAGGGGCAGAGCAACACAGTAAAGTATTTCACCTTTCTAAATTTTTTCAAGCGATTAATTTCTACCTACAATCGATATGTCCTCAAAAAATTCTCCAAACTATAACAACACGATGTAGAATTGAGCATTTGGGGTACCCCACCCCCTGGGGAAATGTTTAGGATCTTTGATATCGCAATTATGTGATTTACCCTCTTGGAGCTAGGGACTCGGGGAGTTTTGAAAACCGTTTCCTTGTATTTGACGTTTATTTCGTGGAATTAACCCGAGTTACAAACACAACACACGACAGCAAAACTGACCAGAACCAGAAGCACAAGTTCCTTATCAAGTATGGTGTCTGCGTCGATGGACACCAATCAGGTGCGCTTTCTTAGTACTTGACACCAGAAACTTCGCAGTCAGACTATAGAGTGGTTAGGCAGGTACAAACATATACTTTACCTTGGCGCCGTCTCTGCCATCTCTGCCATCCCTTCCAGGGACACCGTTTCTTCCGTTTAGACCATTAACACATTTACATGAGCGTGCCTGTAAGAAAACTCAACTTGTTAACTCATAAAAGAGAGTTCAAATGCAAATTTGACAAAACTTCTGAAATTTAATACCCTCTCGTACACACCGTACCGGAAAGAACTGCTCAGTAGCAGTCACTTGATCATGAATGGTCCCACTCTAGGATTTTACCCACAGACTCAAAAACACAACCCAAGATTTGCTGCTAAGAGGGAAAGGGTCTAGAAAAATGCATTGAAGAACTCGAGTCTGATCTAGCTTGTCAAGAATGAAAGACTTACTTGTTTGCCAGCATTGTCGCGGTCATTGTCTTTGGAAGTTTACTTTACTCCGAGATGACAATTCTACCAACTTAGCCTGTGAAAACGCCAAGCTAAGAATGAAGAACCCCAAATCACCACTTTCATTTTGGTAAATTCTGAATCTCGTCTTTGCACAAAGTGATACAGCATTTAAATGAAACATAAGCTTATGTGTTTGTTAATAAAAATAATTCCAGTAAGTCGATACCACACAATAGCTTTCACTGGTTGTGTATAAACAGGTCTTGACAATTAGCAAATTTTTTTTCGCCGCGTGTATCAACAAGGAAAACAAACTGGGGCCCTACACTGAGTAAACGGGTTATCGGTAACTCCAAAAAAAACCCTAAGACAACAGGTTGAAATAGAAGATGGATGAGGAATATTTGGGGTTAAACTTTGGGGTAATAAACTGAAATTAAAGTTTCAACAAAGAAATAGTGAAAGAACCGTGTGTTGTAATTGCAAGACAAAACATCGCAAAAAAGGATCGATCGAACTAAGGTCATCTAGCAAAAATATTTTGGGCGCCATACGGGGGACTTGCTGTTATGTCTGAGGCATGCAGATCATTGTAATCCGATTGGTGCGGATTGATAAAGTTGTCAGGGCTTTTGATAAGCTTTTCGTGAACTGATCAAAACTTGATGCGGCCTTCGTTCTCTCTTTTTTTACACACCTTGTCATGATCATTTACTTCAACATATGTGATCTTTGACCACTGATGCAGTGTTTCAGCTGCTAGTACTTTCAGTTTCTCACGCAAACTGATTCGATGCCTACTATCAAAACGAATGGGAAAGCTCAACTGAGTTCAAGATACAAAGAAGAAGTAGAATTGTCTAACAGAGCCTAATCTTCTGACAACCTCGTTCCCAGGGTCCTCTAAGAAAGAGGACTCTGGAAAGGAGGACGACTGAACTAGACAAAGCAATTCTTGGTGGTCACGATATTTTGGTTTAGTGTCTCAAAATCATAATCCCTATTGCATTGACATTGTTTGCAAGAGAGCCCACTTGTACATGTGTTGATCTCATGATCAGCACGGTCAAGGTTACTAATTTTATAACGTGAAGCAATCGTTCAAGTGTGTCTCGAATTACGAAAACACCAAAATAACAGGAATTTCACTTCACAACAGTTTTAACAGTCGTTTTTCTGATCATTGTACTACAATTGTACAGAAACGAATCTTACCCAAGGGGTGTGGTTTTGGGGCCGTTTCAGTCTGAAAATGGGTATGGATTTTAACGAGTTTGGCCTTGAAGTCTGGGTATGGGTTTTACAGACTTGCAGGGCTGACAACAAAGCGGGTATATGAAGTGCAGAGGGGAGATCTGAAAAGAAAAAATCTTCAGCCAGGAGCCCACACTACTTGGCAGCTCCTGCTTCAGCCTCAAATATCTTAATATACAGTCGAAGCTCTCGTAAGCGACCACGTAATGAAGCAATAGAGGGTGGTCACTTACCAGAGATTTTAGCCCGAAACTTGGGAAATGATAATGGCTACCACGTGACCATTACTAATGGTAATGGGATCCTGCCGGTTACTTGTAGTATAACTATTACTGTAAAGGGACTATATCAGCTGCCGTAGAGTCCGGTTGGTCGCTTTCTGTGAGGAGTATTCCTAGGTAGACTTGTTTGATTTCTACAACCAGAATCACTTTCCGTAGAACAATTTTTCAAAATCATTCGATATACGTTTACACTTACAATTAACCAATGCAATACAACAGGCGATGCAAGCCGGAGTTTCTGAAAGAAGCCAAATTGACTGAATGAGGGCCAAACACAAAAACATACAGTGCGAAATTTGCAAACGTTGCATCCGTTCACGAACTAAAACAATTTTTGCTTGAACACTATTCGGAAATAAGGAAATACCGTGTTGTTCCAGTACTGTATGAAAACAGTCACTCGCTGATTATGCAAATGCAGTTATAGTGTACGAACACTTCCCAGAAAGCCCTTGGGTCTCACCTGCTAAGGTTTATAATCGAGTGTATACTAATATTCAATAGTGTCCGTTTTTTGTCAATTTTTCCTCAAAATTTAGCGTTGTACAATAAAAACAATAGAGTTCTTCTGTCTCAGGCCCTATGTGTGATAGGTTCCCTCGGAAATTTGATGTTCAAACTTCACATAAGCTCTCGAACTACGTTCTCGGGCTAATATTCGTTAAAAACAACGGAAAATTTCAAACCGTTAGCCATAAAAGTGGTCGCTCACGAGAGGTGGTCGCTTACGGGAGGTTCCAACTGTAGCGAACTGACGGGGAAAATTTTGGTATTTTGGAAAAGTAGTCGCTTACGGGAGGTGGTCGCACAGGGAGGTTCAACTGGATTACAGAAATGATCTTCAGTTATCTTCCTAGAAGCCACAATGGACTTGCAGAATAAGAACAAGAAAGCGAGAGGGGTATGAGGAAGTGATGACGAGGATCGACTTAACTTAGGGGGACACGTACTTGATATAAATCTCATAATGTATGGCATAAAGTGGGGAGCAAAGCCAAAGGTGTTGAGGCTGATCAAAGGGTTCATTGGGCTCCTGGTAAAATCCACCTGTTGCCTTTCCCTCATTTGCCAGTCCTATCCATCAGTATTATC
This sequence comes from Siderastrea radians, assembly GCA_964017195.1. Classification (NCBI taxonomy): domain Eukaryota; kingdom Metazoa; phylum Cnidaria; class Anthozoa; order Scleractinia; family Rhizangiidae; genus Siderastrea; species Siderastrea radians. The sequence goes on from OZ024887.1 coordinate 67,289,993, forward strand.
TATTGTTTAATTTTTTGTCCCTCTACATTGATACACAGGGAGGAGTGTTGCTTTTCATAAGGCATCGCTTTCACCGAATCACTGATAGATATCGCACACGATTGCCAAAAGAGGGTTTTACAGCGGTGTATTTTATCATCACGCAATCCCACGAACAATTGTTGCGTGACCAGCAAACAACGCACCCACACTGACAGATTGCGCAAACGAACCTCAAGAGTACAAACAGCTGAAGAAATGCCGCTTTTGACCACAGTGATCGGCAGTTTTCCAAAGCCTACTTACCTTAACATTCCTGACTGGTTTCGGACAACTCATTCAGGGCCGTTCACAGAACAACATAACCGTTTCCTGGAGAAATCCACCGAGTCGGAAAGAGAAGAGGCGATCAGGAAGGCTACTGAAGAAATCGTCGGCATACAGACTGAAGCAGGGCTTGATGTGATCACGGACGGCGAGGTCCGTCGTGAATCGTACATCCTTCACTTCTGCAGAGTACTGCATGGATTCGATTTTCACAATTTGTTTTCCAAAGTTTGTCGTGATGGAGCGGTGACAACTAACGTTTCCCGGATTGTTGGCGAGGTGACACCGCGGGAAAAAGAACCGCAGGTTTGGAAAGAGTGGAAGGCTTCGCAAGATTTGTCGACGTTGCCTGTAAAAATCCCTCTTCCGGGCCCCATGACAATAATAAACTCCACTGAGGATCAGTTTTATGGCGACGAGAAAGCATTAGGCAATGTTTTGGCGAACATTATAAATAGTGAGATCAAGGCTCTTGTATCCGCCGGATGTAAATATATTCAGGTAAGACAGTTCTTTGTCACGCAATGCGTTACGTCAAGCAAATGTGATGTATTTTATCGATCCATTGGGCGGTTGGCAGGGGTCTCAACGCTTTCCATATACTTTATTCTTTTGTTCTAATTCCTGTTAAAAAATATTGGAAAATTGTTTCCTCCCGTTTCTTCGGCTTCTCGCCTTCTCTTTCCCGTAGACTTCCCTCCGGCGTTACCCCATGATTGTCACGCGGTGAGTCCACGTGACCCGAGAAAGGCAATGCAAAAAACCGGCCTCTGAGAGTTGACATGACGCTTTCAACCACAGTGATTGGTAGTTTTCCCAAGCCTTCTTACCTAAGCATTCCAGACTGGTTTAATCCGACCTGTGCGAAAGATTTCTCCAAACAACACACTCGATTTCTGCAAAACTGTACATCTAATGAGACGGAGGAATTAATCACCAGAGCTGTTAAATACCGTGGCCGAGGGTGGCCATCGAAAGTAAAAAGTCAAAACCAAAAGTCGATCTTCAAAGTGAAAAGTCAAAATCAAAGATCAAATGTGAATTTACGAAATAAAAAGTCAATTCGCAAATTGAAAAGTCGAAATCAAATGTCGACTTCTGAAGCGCGAAAATCGAGCTTCGAATTCTCACTTCTCACTTTCGACTTTCGACTTTGACCGCCCCCCCCTACCCCCCTCCCCTATTAATTCGGAAGACTTGGTAGCCTCGTCCAGCAGATTTCGCAACTAGGCCTAGCAAAGCCGTTTTATTTGCCATGTTATTATATAATTTTTCCATTACTTGAAGTCTTTGAAACTCGAATAGTTTCAAGTTCAAAATGTCAAAGTGGAAGAATAAGAGCGACTTCAACGCCACCAATGTCGCAGAACTTACAAAATATTTGTAGGAATGTCGGTTTTAGTAAGCGGATATTTGAAAACTTCGCTAGTGGAAATCGCCTCTGCAGTCGAAAGAATGGTTTTGCCAGTGGATCCAAACTTCGAAAAAGATCAAGTTAATGATGAGAGAATTTAATAATTCATGATAGGCTAATTCCCCATCCATTTTCCCCTAAGACCGTGAACAACTTCAACTCTTCGCCGCCGTTTGGGTTGTACAACATTTGTCACTGTTTAATTTACCAATCCACTCCATACATTGCGCCACAATGGCATACATCGCCTATCTCGACCACCTATACACTTACATCTTGCCTGAAGTACACTACCTCGGTTTGCACATCTACCCTCAAGAATAAACCAGAGATCGTAGTACTCCTTTCCTTCATCCGTTTTGATTTTCATGAGAGGCCACACTTTGGCTACATATACATGGACACCCTCTTGATTCAACTGAGCAGTTAGTAAAGATTCTACATAACCATCACTGAATAAGCGATAATCTTCAAATGACTTGTAAGCGGCGAGCCCCTGCTAGTCGTAATCAGTGCAGAGGTAAATCAAACAACCCAAACGGCGGCGACGAGTTGAAAGTTGTTCACGGTCTTCAGAGAAAATAGATTGGGAATTAGCCTGTCATGAATTATTAAATTCTCTGCATTATTGGTTTGATCTTTTTCGAAGTTTGGATCCACTGGCAAAACCACTCTTTCGACTGCAGAGGCGATTTCCATTAGCGAAGTTTTCAAATATCCGCTTTCTGAAACTCGACGTTCCTGCATAATTCAGCCATATTCATGACGTTGAAGTCGCTCTTATTCTTCTGCTTTGACATTTTGAATTATGTAGTAACGGGAACTTGAAATAGCGACTCGTAATTTGTAGACGTGTGGTTGTTGGGAACCGAATGTCCGAACTTTCGCGGTTTGTTTACATCAAAAGTCGCGTGACAATACACGTGAAAATCTAACGCCGAAAAGGTGAAATCTAATCAATTGTCTGATAGCTCGTGGATTCTTGTGGCTTAATGCCTGTTTGTTATATTTCTCAGTTAAATTCGACCTCTGAACGTTTATTAAGCGACTTAATGCGGTTTTTACGCCGCTTTTGGCATATTGGGGGGGGGGGTACGTTGAATTTGTTTCGTTTAGGAACTTGATAGGTTTTTTCAGCCCCTCATGTTTATATTTGTGACAATAAAGGATCTGAAATATTATCTGCAACGTGATCAGTTTCCCTGCTGATGTCTGTAACGCTGGGCCCGGCTTATATAAAATTCTTTTGCAGGATGTGGTGTTTCGTATCATGGAGTGTGATCTATAGTCCTTCTTCGTCATGAAATTGAAGTTGTAGCTTCTTTATAGCTATGCAACGTGTAATGGATGGCTGAACCCCACTTCAGTCAAACGTGTGAAAGCCAAGTAAATGAGAACGGCTTAAACACGAGCGTGGGAGTCGTGCAGGCCTGTCATCCCCATTTTACACAGTTGACCTGCGAGTTTTTGAACTAGAAAAAGAACACAAAATAAACGGTTTCAGACGTTTGTACTGACCAATTTATTGCAACATCGAAAAAAAAATTCTTACCGCGTGTCTTCTTTTCCTCGTCCATGATCTGAAACGAAAACTTTGTCCCAGTCTTCCGCTCCGTTAAGAAAATGTTAGGGGAGGGGGGTAGGGGGGGTGGTCAAAGTCGAAAGTCGAAAGTGAGAAGTGAGAATTCGCAACCCGATTTTCGCACTTCAGAAATCGACATTCGATTTCGACTTTTCAAGTTGAAAATTGACTTTTTAAAGCGACTTTTTAGTTCGTAAATCGACTTTTGATTTTTGAGTTTGACTTTTCACTTTGCAGATCGACTTCTGATTTTGTGTTTTTGACTTTTGATGGCCACTGTCGGCCGCCGTAGTTAAAGAAACAGTTCAACTCCAAGCCGAAGCAGGCATTGATGTGATCACCGATGGAGAGATCAGACGAGAGAACTACATCTATTACGTCTGCAGAAAGCTGAAGGGTTTTGATTTTGACAATCTGTGCCGTAAAGGTATTCGTGATGCTTCTGCCAAGATCCTTGTTCCTCGAATAGTAGGCGAGATATCTGCTCGCAAAGAAGCATGGGTATGGAAAGAGTGGAAAAATTCACAGGGTTTATCGAGAGAACTGCCCATGAAAATCACCCTGCCGGGTCCCATGACAATTGCTGACTCAGTTGAGGATCAGTATTACAACAACGATAAGGTTTTAGGCACTGTGCTAGCAAAGATTTTAAACAAAGAAATCAAAGCTCTTGTGTCAGCCGGTTGTAAATATATTCAGGTGAGAGGGGGTGGGAGGAAAGCAGAGTAAGGGATCGAGGTGGGCCTGTTAAGGGGGTGGGGGAGAGATCCAAACGATCAAATACAAAGATAAAAGACTGCATGATCGAAATATGACAGGGACCCATATTATGTGTCCATAAATGAGGGGGCATCTACCTTAGGGCCTGTTTTACATGGAGGGACAGCCTGGCCTTTACATGTGAAAATTTCTAGGCCGTCTACACGGGCTATTTCACATTCATCGGAGCATGCCACAGCTTGGCAAAAACACTAGGTTTAAATAAATACTCCAATGTTCTAGCTAGTTTTTACTTCATAATTATTCTGTCTGCCCTCAAGATAATGCATTGTGATGTCTTATTTTATGGAAATATAGTGGACTGGTTTTAATTGACAGCATTAAATTGTCCACAAAAATGAAAGATGTATATGTTGTCAAGTTCTCAATTAAGCCAGCTGAGAAATCTTTTAGCAGAAACCATCTCAAAGTAGACTTTTAGGAGAAAAAATATTTTCCAGTCAAAACCAGTGTAGTTAGTGGGACTGTTTAGGCTTGAAATTAGTAAGTTTTGTTGGTCAATTCGCATTTAAGTTAAAAACATGAGTGCCAACTTTGTGTGGCCAATATTTACATGCAATCCTGGCGTGAACTCTCAATAAAGAAACAACAGTTTTCAATTTACAAAACATGTTTCGACATTCTCATGTCATCTTCAGTTGCAAATGAGCCTTAACAGTCGTACATTTGAATTTTCGTATTAAAGTACGTTACAAAATTACACTTTAAAACTTACGTTTACAATTTGAATATGAAATACGCGGGAAACAAAAATAGCGCGTGCATAGTTACTTTAAGTGACTTAGGAACACACACACACACACAAAATACTTCCAATAACAAGAATGATGAAATAAAAGACACACACACAAAAAAAAAGAACAAAGTAATTAAAAGGAAAGAGATAACTCTAGATGCTTTAGCTGCTGATTAAGAGTAGGATTTTCCCACTTAATATACATTGCCTCTTTGATCTTAATTTGGAATTTCGAGACGGCAGAATCTAAGATCGTGAAACATTCTGCAGTGCAAGAGTCATGGCAGGCCCTAGATGACTGCAGGTGCCTGTAAACATGTGAAGACTTGTCCGACAAGAGGTGCTCACGAACACATGCACAAATGTGACGAGTGGTCTCGCCAATGTAGCTGGCATTACAGCCAGCACACGAGAATTTATAAACAACACGCGAACGTAGACTCTGCGGTACTGAATCTTTCACGCTAAACACATTTCTAAGTTTAAACGTACTAAAGACTAACTTAACATCTAAATCAGCTTTACAATAACGTTTGAGTAGTTTTCTAAGCTTAGTCTGGGCGATTTTAGAAAACTGGCCGACATAAGGGAGTTTATAGAAGTGCGTTTTGCGGGAGTTACGTGAGTCGATCTGCCCATTTGAAGGATTCATTTTCTTAGAAACGTAGCTGTGAATAATCTTGTCGATGACCCAAGACGGAAAACAGTTTTTCCGCAATATGACGATAAGCTTTTTAACGTCCAGTTGAAAACCATCCCAGGAATTGTTGATCTTATAAACTCTGTCTACTAGTGTTCTGACTAATCCTAGTTTGTAATTCAAAGGGGCAAAGCTAAAATAATAGTTAGAAGACCAGTGAACGTCTTCTTGCGATATACACTAGGAACGATGGATGGATGACTGTTGTCTAACAATATGTCTAAAAACGGTAATTTCTTATCGATTTCCCTTTCCATTGTGAAACGAATACTCGGGTGCCTGGCATTGATATAATCAAAGAACATGAGCGTGTCTTCCTCGTTATTGAACAAACAAAAAGTGTCATCAACATAGCGTCTATAGAACAGAACTTGAGAAGATGAGTAGTTATCTAACCAGTTTTTTTCCCAATGTCCCATAAAGAGGTTTGCAAGGACTGGAGCAAGGGGGGAACCCATGGCAACCCCATCTATTTGATCATAAAACACACCTTTAAATAGGAAATGGGTCTCTGCTGTTGCAAAGGAGAAAAGGGTTTTAAGGTCAGTGGAACTTATCTTAAGTCCAGGATTACCCTGATAATCCTGGCGTGACTGTTCCCTTGTGAAAATTTTTACGAGATCTCGCCGAGATCGCGGCGAGATCGCGCCGAGATCGCGGCGAGATCGCGGCGCGTTTTTGGCCGCCGAGATTTCTCCATCTCGCCGAGATCATGGCCGAGATCGCGGCGAGATCACGGCGAGATACGGGAAATCTCGGCGGCCAAAAACTCGCCGCGATCTCGCCGCGATTCTCGCCGAGATGCGGGATCACGAGCCAGAGAGAACCGGAAGTTTAAAACTTCACAAGGTCTGGTTGCTAGGGAGTGACGTCATGGGCTTGCAAGTTAGCCCTCACCATATTTGACTTGCGGTTTCACACCCGCAGCGTTTCTATCGGGCTCTTTTTACTTAGGGGCCGACCATTTAACTCTTGAGGGGGGGGGGGGTGGATGATTTCGAAAAAAAATTTCCTGCAAGCCCTTGTCGGAAGAAAAAAATTGCATGCAGCACAAATGAAATAGAAAAAAAATTCTTGCACTGCTGCAAGCAAGAAAAAAAAAATGTTGCAAAGCTATTTCATCATTCCAGGGGGACTTTACAAAATCCCAGCAAAACTGCAACCATTCTTCCCTTGCTCCCTTTAAACTCTGGAGTTGGTTATGCTTCAGAATGTGCAATGCATTCTTAGCTTTATAGGGTCCGACAATCTGTGAGCCAGCGAGCCACTCCAGTTAGCCTAAATCACACTCTGGTTTAGCCAAAACAACATTCCGGTTAGCCTACAGTTATTAGCTTTAATAGGTAGCTTGCGGTTAGCCCTATATAATGGGATATAAAGGGATTTCTGGCTTGCACGGTTCACAAGGCTCGCGAGTCATGCAAGCCATTATGGTTAGCCTAAATTACACATTGGCTAACCTAGTTAGCACTGCAGTTAGCCTACAGTTCCTTTATAGGTAGCTTGCGGTTAGCCTTTTTATTGGGATTAGGGATTTCTGGCTCGCTGGCTCGTACTGTATCCAAACTCGTTAGCTTTATAATATCACAAGCAGTAATGGAGGTAAATTTTTCTATTTAAAGAATCAAGTTTTATTAGACAAAGAAAAATAATTTGTTCATTTTTAATCTTTTTAACTGAAGTTAAGCATTTTCATGTAACATAACATTTATAACATATAACATTTTTGCCATTTTTGATTTTTGCGATGTTTTAGTAATGCACCTATCAGTGTCTAGCCCCAATGGGGGGAGTGCAGGCATACCCAAGGGCTATAATGATTGACATTTTCAAATATTTTGGGTCACTAAAATTTTTAAATTCCCCACCCTCTGCCATTTCAAACCTTGGTTAAATCCTTAATTCTTGTTATGAAACTATTCTATGATTCTTGTTGTCAACCATAAGTAACATGTATTTGTATTTTTCTATGTTTAAATATTTGTAAATAAGATATATCTCTATTATAACATATTCAGTATAAAAAGAAACAGATCCAAACCTTTCTTGTTGTCAACCGTAAATAAATAACAGTAACATGTATCTATATTTTTCTATGTTTTTATATTTTTAAATAAGATATATCTTTATTATAATATATATTCAGTATAAAAAGAAACAGATCCAAACCTTTCTTGTTGTCAACTATAAATAAATAAATAAATAAATAAATAAGTAAACAGTAACATGTATCTATATTTTCAATGTTTTTGTATTTTAAAATGAGATATATAATTATGCCATAAAAAATTTTTCCCGGACCCCCCTGAAGCGCGAAAATAAAAACCAGGAACGCCTTTATAGAAGCCTGGCATAATGAGAGTAACCAGGCCTAAAGATCCAACCCACTTGAGGATACACTGGGAACAAGCCTACAGTGCTCGGTAGTAATGGGAACCATGAAGAACATTAAAGTCCGAAGAACATTATTTTAACAGAAAGGTTTATTTGTTTAGCATGCGAAATCTGCCTCTCAAAAACAAATATTTCCTACATTTCCGACAGGGTAGAGCGCATTGTTGAATCTACTAGTAACTCTTCAGAACTAGGAAGTCACGTGATGCTTCTGAGCTGAACACACGCTTGTTTCGGCGCTCCGCAAAATCATTCTCTTATACAGAGTAAACTGAGTATAGACGATCATTTTAAAGCTTCTTTACTCACTTAGCAATGTCTAACACTGACAAAAGCAAGACGGAGAAAAAAAGGCTTCGAATAAGCAGTTCCACGTCAGCCGAAGACGACGAGGAAGGCGCCGCCATTGCTCATCTGCTTGAAAGAATCACGAAAATTGAGCAACAGGCAGTCAAACGAGAGGCCCATATTGCCCAGCTGGAAACCCAACTAACTGAAGCTAATTCGGAGATAAAGCAGCTTAAGTCCAGCATTAACGACCTTCAACGCTCGCTCGAATTCACCCAGAAAGATCAGGCAGACGCCTTCGACCGCTTAGCAGAGTGTGAGCAAGAGCAAGCCCTCCACGATGACGAGCTCATCAGGCAGGAAATCTACAGCCGTAGATGGAACATGATTTTTTATAAAGTTCCCGAACGACCTGACGAAGACTGCACTACTGTTATCCGCAGCGTGCTTACAAACGACCTCAAAATCGATCGTGAGGATGTCGAGCAATTCAAATTTTGTGGCGTACACCGACTTGGAAAGCAAAGTCGAGGTCGACCAAGACCTATAATAGCTCGGTTCACATGTCGAAGCGACCGTGACAAAGTATGGAAATTCCGCCGCAACCTAAAAGATTCCCAAGTCAACATCGGTGAAGATCTTCCTAAGAGGGTGCAAGACATCAGGAAAAAGATCCTTGTCCCAGCAATGAAGAAGGCCAGAGCCATAAATCCTAGAAACAAAGCGTCAGTTATTGGTGACAAGCTTATTGTAAACGGCAAACATTATTTACACTACAACATTCCCAAACGATGGCTTTGCACTGAGTCATCAAACAATTCCAGCGAGGAACCGCCAGAAGATGCTGAAGAAATCCCAAACAGTGCACCTTGATGATCATGTCAGTGAGTAATTAGTAAATTTTTCGTCTTAAGACAAAAATCTTTGATACACAGAGTTTGATCTTTATTCTATAAACTACTTTACCAGTATTTTCTAAAAAGCGGAACACCGGAACTTTAAGATTACGTTAACGTGACCATCACGCATACCCACTTGCTATCTTGCGTTCAGGCCACAAGAGCCTATTTTATTTTATTTTTCTTTATTTCTGTAAACGTCGTTAAATTTATGTTCGTAACCGGTTTATTTAGACTTTCTGTATACAGGTTTCTTATTTTCGCACTTGTATTTCATACGCGTCAAATATATGCAAATTCTTCCAAATTCTTCTTTACAAAAGGTTTTTTGCCAAAAGTTGCTAACAAATATTTTAGTTCCATAGGGAGAAAGCTGTCAAAATTACACTTGCTTTGTTCTGTGTTATATGCTGTACTTTTCTTCAATCAGCGCTTTCAATTTAAAGGGTATCACTATCAATGTAAGAGGTCTTAATAAATCGATAAAAAGGCGCGCGCTTTTCAGATGGCTGCATAAACAGAACAAAGACTTCACATTCCTTCAAGAAACATACAGCTCTAGTGATACTGCAAAAATCTGGGAAGCGGAATGGGGAGGGAAAGTGTTGTTTAATCACGGGACCAACCACAGCAAAGGTGTTATGATTCTGTTAAACCCTAAGTTAGACTGTAAGATTGAGAAAATCGGTCAAGACAAAAACGGTAGATTCGTTATCGCAAAATTAACAATTGATGATTCCCATCTCGTTTTAGTTAATATCTACTCTCCCAATGATATAAATCAACAAGTTCACTTCTTTAAAGAGCTACAAGATCAACTTCAGGAATACCCGCATGAAAACTTAATTATTGGCGGTGACTTTAACTGTGCTTTAACGCAGCGAGATAAAGAAGGTGGGAACCCTGTCACAAGGAAGCTTTCAGTTATCAACGAAATAAATAAGCTATGTGAGCTATATAACCTTTGCGACATTTGGCGCTCTCTAAACCCTGACGCGAGGCAATTCACGTGGAGAGACAAGTCCTTTAAAGTGCAATGTCGTCTAGATTACTTTTTGATTTCTAATGAACTGTGTAACTACGCGTCGGACTGCTGTATCAATTTTGCTCCTAACACAGACCACTCCGCCGTGCAAATTAATCTTATTGCCGAGGAATTTAAACAAAATAAAGGACCTGGTTTTTGGAAATTCAATTCTTCTCTGCTTGAAGACAATCGATATGTTTCCCAATTACGTGAAAACATTCTAGAATTTAAAAGTAAATATGAAACTGTCGAGGATCTGGGTTTACGTTGGGACCTTATTAAAATGGAGATCAGAGGATTCACCGTTAAATACACCAAAATTAAAGCTCGGAGAAGTCGGGATGAAGAAAAAATCCTTCAAAATAAAATAAACGAACTAATCACGAGGGCGGAAAAAAACAGAAACAACAGGCAAATCCTTTGTGAGCTCAACTCTACCAAAGCTCGTCTAGAAAAGATAATGGCACATAAAACACGGGGAGCGATTCTCAGAAGCCGAACCAGATGGCACGAACATGGTGAACGCAATAATAAATATTTTTATAGTCTTGAAAAAAGAAATTACTCAAGAAAATCTGTTACCAAACTGAAGCTAAATGACGGTTCTTTCACAACAAATCAATTCGACATTTTAGAGGAACAAAAGAAATTTTATGAAACACTCTATCAATCGCAAGTATCCGACTCTCAGGACGCACAAGAGAGTGACGTCTTTTTTAATCTTAACAGCACTCCCACTTTGTCCGAGGACGAACAAGCTTTGTGTGAAGGGCTTATAACACAAAGAGAAGCGCTAAATGCTCTGAAAGATTTCTCTGCGGATAAAACGCCCGGTACAGACGGGCTCCCCGCCGAATTTTTGAGATACTTCTGGCCTGAATTGCAAAGCTCAATCGTTGGTAGCTTTAATTACGCTTTTCAAAACGGCTCTCTATCGATATCTCAAAGGCGTGGAATAATTTCTCTTATTCCGAAAAAGAACAAAGATAAAACTATCCTTGAAAATCTTAGGCCAATTTCTCTGTTAAATGTTGATTATAAAATTCTTACTAAAATTTTGGCGAAGCGTCTAGAAAAGGTTTTACCTAAATTGATAAATCCAGACCAAACAGGCTACGTGAAAGGGCGATATATTGGCGAAAACATTCGATTAATACAAGATCTGATGTTTTACACCGAGAAAGAAAATCTGCCAGGAATTGCCGTCTTTCTCGATTTTCGCAAGGCTTTTGACACCATTGAATGGCATTACTTAGAAAAAGCTCTTACCCACTTTAATTTCGGGCCTAACTTTTTACATTGGTTCAAGATTCTTCATACTGACATCTCTAGCTGCGTTCTAAACAACGGACACGCTTCACGCTTTTTTTCCATAAAACGCGGTGTGAGACAGGGCTGTCCACTATCTGGACTGTTGTTCGTTATCGGCCTTGAACTTCTTGCAAGAGCTGTCAAACGCGACGCGCTTATTAAAGGAATCACAATTGGAAATAAAGAAATAAAAATCAGTATGTATGCTGATGACACTACTGTCTTTGTTAACGACACCGATTCAATCTTGCATCTACTAAATATGCTAGAGAAATTTAGATCTATTTCCGGCTTGCAAGTTAATACCTCTAAAACTGAAGCTTTGTGGCTAGGCTGCTGGAAAGACAGACGTGACACCCCTTTCAATTTTAAGTGGCCAGAAGACCCCATTTGCGCGCTAGGTGTTTTCTTCTCGTATAACACGCTTAAAGCTGATAAGTTAAATTTTGATGACAAGTTACGAAGCATGGAAAAAATATTGAACATTTGGAAATGCAGAAGACTCACGCTAATTGGAAAGATTAACATCGTGAAGACGTTAGCTTTGTCCAAATTAATTTTTAATTCTTCCAATTTATATTTGCCGCCGCGTGTTATTGATGCAGCCAACAAAATGATTTTTGACTTTATCTGGGAAGGCAAACCTCCGAAAATAAAAAAATCCACAATCACTGGAGAGAAAGCTAACGGCGGCCTTAAAATGATAGATTTTGGTTTAATGGAAATTGCCCTAAAAATTGCCTGGATTCAAAGAATACGTCAAAACTCTGACGCTGCTTGGAAGGTCATACCAGAGTACGCTTTGAGCCATCTTGGCGGCTTTGCCTTTTTATTAGACTGCCGTTACGACTTAAATTTACTCCAGCTACACGACCTACCTCCTTTTTATCATTCTGTGTTAAAGTACTGGCAGGACTATAGACCTATGTTTTCTGAAGATATGACACAGGCTCAGAACGAAATAATCTGGAATAACAGTTAATAAACAAAAGCACAATTTTTTTCAAACATTGGTATCGTAGCGGAATCATACGCATCCAGGACCTACTTGATGTTGACTTCACCTTCCTATCACTCGACAAATTTCAACGGAAATTCCACCTGCAAGTCCCTTTTACCACATATTATGGGCTAATAAATGCCATCCCCTCTAGTTGGAGACGTAAGCTAAAATCCACAAATTCTTCCACCTCGAGTGGAAATAGTTCCCAGGAATCCTCGCCCAAGAATATCACTACTCATTCTACTTATGCGGCCATCCTAGACCATTTCTTCCAAGCGCCCACAGCTGAAACAAGAATTTTGCGTTACGGTTTTTCCAAAGAAAGCTTAACCAATGTCTACAAGCTGCCTTTCTTAATAACACGAGAAGTTAATTTACAAATGTTTCAGTACAAAATCATACATAACATCCTTCCTACGAGATGTTCCCTGTTTCGTGCGAAGTTGTCGGAGTCCGACACTTGTCGGTTATGCTATGCACTCCCAGAAACACTTCCCCATATGCTTTTCCAGTGTACTGTAATCTCTACTTTTTGGCATGCTTTCCAAAATTGGTGGTTTGAAAAAACCCTTCAAACTTTCGATCTGAGCGAACGCAATGTTATATATGGATGGTACAATAACACGCAATTTAAGGACACTTTAAATTATGTTGCCCTCGTTGCTAAATATTTTATCTTTTGCTGCATTCAGGACAACGCCTCAGTGATTTTTGACAGCTTCCCTGCTTTCTTAAAGAGCAAGATCGATACCCTCCAAAAAATTGCTCTCAAAAACAAACAGCTGGAACACTTCAACAATAAGTGGAAGAATTTCATCTGATTTTCTTAATTTCCTTTTTTTTTTTTCTTTTTTTTTTTTTTTCTGCTTCTTTTTCTTTTTACGCACTGTTCATCCATGTACTACGAGGATATTTGTACTTATCATTGCACATTGTATTACTTTGCTCTATTTAATAAAAATTAATTAAAAAAAAAAATAAATAAATAAAAAATAAAAAAATAAAAAACTCTTCAGAACTAAACGACTCAGGAGATCAGGCAGCGGATAGCCAACAGCAAGAAGCTGAAGAAACGATACCTGAGTCAAGTACTTCTCGATACGGACGCAAAAGGACACGAGTCCTCCGAGAAAAACTATGTGCCATGGCATAATATACACGTACAAATGCAACCTAGTACCTTTTATAAAACACCAAATTAAATTAAAGTAGGTGAAAAGAAAAACTTAATCTGTAAGAAAAATGGAAAGCAACATCACAAAAATTCTCATTAAAAAATTCCGGAAAAGATGTGTGACCCTCCCTTGAATAGCTCACATGAGGTATGGCCCTCCCCTTTTGGTGCTCACTTTCACTGATGACCCTCCCCTCTGAGGCCCCAGCCCTCCCCCCCCCAAGAAAAAACGTACCTTCCCTAACTTAATAAATGGACAGTTGTAGCTCTAAAAAAATAAATAACTGTTATGTCACAAAATGGCACTATTATGCCGGTAAATAGCACTATTATGCCGGCATTATGCTCGATGCTCCACCTATAGTATTATGCGCGAAATTATGCCGGCATATATGTCAAACCCTAATTAGTAAGCTCATACAAAAAAAATAGTGTAAGTGATTTTCATAATCCCATGAAACAAACTCAAGCCCATGCATTTCACTTATGATTTATCTATTTGTTGTCTTGTCTGTGAACAAAGCTCCAGCTGGAATTGAAAACTAATGTAAGAACTCTTTTTTTTTTTTTTGAGGAAAAAAAATCCTGCAGAGAAATGAAGAGGGAAAAAAAATATCCTGCAGAGCATTTAGAAAGAAAAAAAATATCCTGCCCACCAGGTTGCTAGAAAAAAAAAAGCTTGCTGACCAGAAATCATCCACCCCCCCCCCCCCTCAAAAGTTAAATGGTCGGCCCCTTAAAGTTCTAAAGAGGTTGGATTTCATAAATATTTTGACAAGAGCGGTGAAATTCGATTATTCAATCTTTCACTCCTTTCCTTCTGCGAATGGATGCTCTCGATAATCGGCGGGTCCGAGCTCTCTACAAGCGCTTCAGGGAGTGTTTTTAACTAAATTAGAAGATGTGTGAAATGTGGCGTTTCAGTGTAGTCCGTTCACTGGCAAGTTTTATGAACGAAGTGGCCAAGTACCAGCTCGCAGACATGGCGGGCTTTCTGATCTTTCTGATCGGAGAGTTACCAAAGAGGAGCTGTTTCTTATTTGGTGTTGCTTTTGCCATTCCGCGTTACAAATGTAAAGCAAGCAAAGCGTGATATCGGCGAAAATTACCTACAAACAATGCAGTACAGATTACAAATCACTACGGCGAAACGTCTTCAGGTAATGGAAGGAATCCACTGTAACATGTAACTGGTAGTCTAGCGAAATAACCGTACAACGAGGTAAGTTATTCCTTCGATCGTTTCTTTAGATAAGGTAAACGCTTGCGTCCGCTCGCTCGCACTCTCTCCTTTCAGGGATAATCGAGCGAAAAAAACACAGCAGCAGCGAGCGCCAAAATCGCCTGCCGCGTGGAAACGTGGGCCGCGCGTGATGAGCTGCTACTGAAAGCGCACGCCACGTTTATATTTATTTTTAAAGAAAAGTAGCTCTTTCACAAATGCGGTTTTCAAAGAGGTCCTATGAACTCTTTCGTGAGAAAATAAACAAGTAAACAAGAAGCCCTGTTATACACTCTGTAGTAAAAATAACATAATTGAGTTGACACGCGCATTTGAATACCTTTTCTCGTTCCCCCAGTTTGGAGTCCATGGCATCACCGTATGCCTGAGCGCTTCTGGGATATGCAACGTAACAAACATTTTGAGACAGAATTTTAGACAAATGTTGATATCTTTTCCTGGTTCACCCGGGTTGAAGTCCATGGCATCAACGTATGCCTGAGCGCTTCTGGGATATGCAACATACCAAACATTTTGAGACAGAATTTTAGACAAATGTTGATATCTTTTCCTGGTTCACCCAGGTTGGAGTCCATGGCATCACCATATGCCTGAGCGCTTCTGGGATATGCAACATAACAAACATTTTGAGACAGAATTTTAGACAAATGTTGATATCTTTTCCTGGTTCACCCAGGTTGGAGTCCATGGCATCACCATATGCCTGAGCGCTTCTGGGATATGCAACATAAAAAACATTTTGAGACAGAATTTTTGACAAATGTTGATATCTTTTCCTGGTTCACCCAGGTTGGAGTCCATGGCATCACGGTATGTCTGAGCGCTTCTGGGATATGCAACATACCAAACATTTTGAGACAGAATTTTAGACAAATGTTGATATCTTTTCCTGGTTCACCCAGGTTGGAGTCCATGGTATCACCATATGCCTGAGCGCTTCTGGGATATGCAACATAAAAAACATTTTGAGACAGAATTTTAGACAAATGTTGATATCTTTTCCTGGTTCACCCAGGTTGGAGTCCATGACATCACGGTATGTCTGAGCGCTTCTGGGATATGCAACATAACAAACATTTTGAGACAGAATTTTAGACAAATGTTGATATCTTTTCCTGGTTCACCCAGGTTGGAGTCCATGGCATCACCATATGCCTGAGCGCTTCTGGGATATGCAACATAAAAATCATTTTGAGACAGAATTTTAGACAAATGTTGATATCTTTTCCTGGTTCACCCAGGTTGGAGTCCTTGGCATCACCATATGCCTGAGCGCTTCTGGGATATGCAACATAACAAACATTTTGAGACAGAATTTTAGACAAATGTCGTACATCCTTTCTGGTTTACCCAAGTTGGAGTCCTGACATCACCGTATGCCTAGAGGCACTTCCGGGATAAAAGTCACACACTCTCCGTACGTTTCCTGAAGAATCGCCCTCCAATTTAATGAGAAAAAAAAGTGATTCTTGTCTTATTATCAATAACCCCCCCTCCCCCAAAAACAATCCTACCTCAAAGATAAGCCCCGGAAAAAACGGTTTGGAATTATTGCCTCATTTTATTATCGCACGCAAAGCCTGTGTATTTCACGCCCGCCTGCTTAATGGTCACTTTGTTTTCTTTTGACTAAATATTTCCTTTTTCTGATGCTTGTGCCTATTCTCAGTGCACCAAAAGAACCACCAAACACCTCAGTTAGTCAGGAGCCCTGCACTGTCAAATGTTGTCCGTATTTCGCAAGTTGGAACCAGAATAAAATTGGAGGTGCTTATAATTATTCCGGCGCGACTTTCGAACCGGTGTGAGTTTATTTTGGTTGGCTCTGTATTTATTTTACATGATACCGGAAAGTACACAAGAAGACATCAGCACAAAGGACACGCGAGAGACACGAGCGAGCGCGAACTGAAAATCGCCTGGGGCGTGAAAACGTGATGCGTGCGTTTAAGCATGTTCACGTTCGACATGTCAGGGTTTTCTTTTTGCCTGACTATTCTTGAGTGAAAAGAGACTGCTCGTAGTCTAGATACTGGTCCAGAATCCGATGTCGGTAAAATTCAGTCTTTGTCTTACTATTTCATGGCAGAAGGAGCTCATCGTCGCAAAAACGGAATATGTAAACGCGGTATAAATCTCCTACCGGAAAAGGATAATATTAGCTCGTCTGGAAGAAATTTAAGCGGCTGCTAATTTCACGTAGTATTTCAGCGTTGATATCCTTGTTTTAGGCTTTGCCGATCGAGTGAAGCGGGATGAAATTTTTAATCATTTTGCAGTATAACTAACGCCAGGACAGTGTGCTTGAGTAGAGTGTAGTTTTTTCGATTTGCCGATGGAGATCCGTCGCGTGGTCAACAGCCTAAATTTTTCTTCTTCAAGGCTATACGTTTTTAAGCGATTTCCTGCCACACCGCAATTAAAACCTGTTTATGTATCTCTCAAACGCCATGAATAACATTAGAATCAATTAGGGTTTTCCGATTTAGCGGAAAATTCACTTAAATGGAACACATTTTTCCGCCTATTTAAAATGTTAGCGAACTCAGTTAGCTGAGTACACTTATTTTCTCTCTTATTCTTTTCATTTCAACTATCACATAGAAAACATGAAGCTAAAGTAGTCTATAACGTTAACAAATACTGCGAGATGAAAGCAATATTGCCGTCAAGTAAGTAATTCAAATGGGGGCTTTCTGTGTTCCCCGCCGTATTTGCGTAATAATGTTAACCTGGCTTTGAAAATGGACTTACTATCAAAAGTGTGTTTGCATAATTAATGTAGTTAAGTTAATCTAGTTAATATCTATTAGCAGGTGTATGTTGCACCGCACGTCAAGAATGTGGAAGCGAGAGGAAGGTACAAAAGTCTACCGGATCAATCTAAAAAGCTGATTGGAATGACTCGGAATAGCAGCTATCCGAGAAGGCAATATAGAACAGTTATGCTTTTCTATTTAAAATCAGCGATCCGAGTTGATCCGTCTGAATTTTGTCCCTGTTTGGAAATGAATACCAATAGAGTGTTTCAGGGTAAATAGAGGGATAACAATCTTGCAGATTAAATAAGGACAAATAACTTTATTCGTTTGGTTCTGTACATTTCTTCGATATGCTCTTTCGTTTTACGTCCTAATTCATCATTAATCTTCGGAACTGGTGTCGTCGCTGTCGACGAGACCCTGCTTTCTCTCAAATTTAACGAGAGCTTTCTGGTGAGCTGCAGCCGCTTTGTTGGCATTGTCAAGGAATGCAGGGAGCTTATCTAGGAGAGCATCAAGTTTGTCATTTAGTGACTGCTTGGGACTTTTCTTTTTTGCAGTTTTAGCCCTCTTTCCTCGCTTCCTGAAAACATAACAAAATAATATCACAACATCTTCCCATCTCATGTTTGAAATTCAATTTTGCCTTTCAATAGCTGGAGAAACCATTATTTCTACATTAAATTAATAAATCAAACAAAGTTTCATTATTACTTCCTCCTACTTCAAAGTTTTAGATTGAAAGCAATACGGCTACACTGAAATGTTGCCGAAATGTTTTAGTTCTCTTAAGGTCGCGTGGAAAGGATACTCTCATCAGTATGCATTTTTGCTTTGGAAAAGTATACGCGAAATGCAACTATTACTGACAACAAGCGATGCATATTAATAAAATAAATACACACCAGTGAGATACCTGGTGAGCTTTTGCGCGAAAACATGATATCTTCACTCGTGAAGTGATCACCGTTGCTATAGTTACATAACAAATCGCGCTTTTCGCAGCAAAAGTGAAAAACTTTGTTATTTCACTGGTGTTTCATATAATAAATAGAATATTAAATGACCGCTTGGAGATACAAAAATCACTTCTAGAAAATTCTAACTCATTTGTACGCTCACTCGTGAAATTTTTTTTTTCACACTTGAAGAGAAATTTCGTATCTCCGCGCGGCCTTGTAATATCCTTCCTCTACTTACAAAAAAAAAAGCTAAATTCTGTATCGAACGCGGTTGAAATTCGTAAGGCAAGAACGGAATCCGTGTAAATTGCAAGTATTTAATTGAAACAAATAAAATAAGCATTGACCGGAAGACTCATAATTCGTCGTATCTCCGTATTCTGACAGAATCGATTTATTGAAGAGTATTTTGCGACAAAATCCATAAAGATAAAATTGCTGATGTTGGCTAGGAGAAAGCATGGATGTTTCACGACTGGAAGACTTAGCTCGAATGATAGCACGTGCTAGTAAGAGAAAGTGTTTTATGCGTTGCGTGGAAAGAATCTTATCGCTTCTTCAGGTGAGACTTTCGTCTTCCAGATATCACTATTTCTCAGTTTTACATTTTATTGCTAATTGAGCCGAAGATTATTAAAAAAAGAAATATATACTCACTTGTCTTCTCTTCGCTTTTCATCTCACTTTCTCTTCACGGCTTGCAGGACTGATGAAGGCTCGTCCAAGTTGACCACTTCCTTGTTTGGGTCTATGACATACTTCGTGTCTCGCTCATCAATTTTTTTACAAACTTTTTTCACTTCCTCCTCGATAGAATTTTGTGTCGAATTTTCTTCAGCATCTTCAGAGCAACTGCTAGGATCTTCGCTGTAGTATTCTTCCTCTATGTTACTCCGCTTGAAGCTTGAAAAAAAAAATGGAAAGAAGAAAATGTTACTATTAAATACTTTGTTTCAGAATATTTCAGCGCCGGAATTCTTCATCCGTACAAGAGGGCTTACCTTTGGCTTTGTGCTAGCGTTTCACCTTTTAAAATCTTATTGGCTCTCTTCCTGAGGCGTTCAATGGCTTTCTTGTCATGAACATCCATATCCCTATAAAGATCCCCCGTATTGCCAAGAACGTCTGCGTGTTTCTTCATGAACTGCGCCACGCTGCGCCACTCGCGGCCACATTTTTCCACGGCCTGAACGATCATCATATCTTCGACCGCTGTGTATCGATGATTTTGTGTTTTACGCTTTGGTAGTTTTTTTCTAAGGCTCTCGTCTTCTGTGCGATGTACACTGCTTGTCGAGGGCATTGTAAAATCGCCATGTAGGGCCGCTCTCATAAAAATATTATCGTCAAAAGACATGTTTGAATGTTGTCCGTTTATTGACCACAGTTTCTGAAGGAAAATAAATATATAAAGAGTGAAGCACGTGGGTGTTTAGTTCCGAAACAATAGGAGAGGAAGAAGACATGTGATGTTTTGCTGATTTAGCGCGAAGGTGTGACAAAAACCTGATGTGCGAGTGTCACTCGTGCAACGTTAAGGTGCGAAGAAAACACTTTTCACAAGTGTTCTGACAAATAGCAATTTGTGCGTTGAAAACAAGTTGTTAAAAAGCTTTATTTATGCTATGAAAACTATCAGTTTTTCGCAGAGGATATCTACTTTTCAGCAACATAGATACTCTGCCACCTCCTCCGGCATTTTTACCTGGGATCCTTTCCTTTTTGCTGTCTTTCTTTGCATTGGTAAACAACCTTTTGGAAAGTGAAAATGATGAAATTCCACCACCGCCGCTTTTTCTCGCTACAGTTATGAAAACGTTTCTGATATTGCTGCCCCTGTTAGCTCTTTTTTCAATCAACGGAACTATGCATTGATAGGAAGACTTTTCCCACATTTTCGGGGCATAAGAAACCATGGGAGAGATGTCTGGACAGTGCTTGAAAGGAATCCTCACATTTTCTGGTACTGTACGGGTGAAACGCCGGAATCTTTGGAAACTGTTGTCGAAAATATCTTCGCCGATGTAACATCGCCAAGGCATCTGCCAAGAGTACCCACCAGCAATCGAAGGCGCCGTTGTCTACTGGATGTAAGAAACCGAGTGCTACTCGGCTTCATTTGGCTGAGACAATATCTAAAGATCCACGTCCTAGCCTACATTTTGGTATTTCTAAAAGCACAGTGGCAGAGGAAATATACCACATTGTACCAATACTTTATGTTCGCCATAGACACTACATATCGTGGCATGGACTGAACCAATGGCGAGACTTCTTAAACACTCTACCCCATTTTCCCAATGCAGTTGGCGCAATAGATGGCACAATTCACCAAGTGAGAAGACCTTCAGGGCCGAGACAGGCTGACTTCTATCGGGGAGATAAAAAGTGCCATTTTATGTCCTCTCAAATGATGGTTGATGCGGACGGCATGATTGTCTTGCTGGTAGCAGGGTGAGTGCTCCTCTCTCCTTTTAAACACAAGTTTGCAATTATATGTGGCCATTATTCCAATGCAGTGAATGTATCTTAACTTCCCTTAATGGTTAGGATTAACCAGCTAATTTTGTGATTTACTTTTTTTTTGGCTAGGTTTCCTGGGCACCTTAACGATGCGAGCTGCTATCAGAGGATACCTCGCATCGGTAGACACCGAAACAGAGATCTACCTCGACGTGCCCGCCTGCTGGCCGATGGCGGCTATCCAGCCAGACTTCCACTCATTGTTCCAACACGAATTCCACGCAACGCGAGACAGCGATCGGCCAATCGTGCTTTGAGATCATTGCGAGTAAAGATAGAACACTCGACTGGATTTCAAAAAATCTATTCTTCCATTTCTAGTATATTTAGACATCAGAGACCATTTTTACCTTTTGTAGTGTGTACCTGTGGATTTCTTTCAAACAGAAGAAAGCACATCATTCGCAGAGTTTTACGTTAAACTGTATTAAAATTGAAGGAACACGGTTTATTTGTGCTATTTTTTGCTGAGGGCTTGAAGCGCGAAGCGAAAAATAAACTGGTTATTTTTCGATTTTTCCCTTCGAACTTTATGGTCGCCCTCGCGTTTTGCGGCGCCCACAGAAAATAGCAAAAATTACTCACCTGTTTTGCACGCCATAGAATGCGGTCTACTGCCGCTTTCAAAAATAAAATAAGAATAAAGGTTTAACTAATCCGTACATTTATTGTGATGCGAGAACATTATCTTTTGTTTTTGTTTCAGTAAGCAGTCTTATGTCGCTTTCAAGAAAAACGTTTTTACTAAGTCGTCCATTAATGTTTGCGAAAAAGATTGTGATGCGAGAATATTGTCCTGTTGTTCTGTTTACTGAAAGCAAAATAAATTCCACCACGTGACACCCTATTTATTCCAAGAAGTCTAAATTCAATCAACTCGTAGACAATGATATCAAGTGAAATTGCATTATGAAAATTGACAGCAACACTAATTTGCATCAATTAGCTTAAGAGGCGGAAAAGTCGTTCCATTTCCGCTAAATCGGAAAACCCTATTAAAACAAGCAAGAAAGAATTTCACGCTTAAAGATTATAACACATTCGCGCGAAAATTAACGCCTAAGTGGAACAGAAACGATCATCAAAACTGATTTAATTACATTGGAATGCTAGTAAGTTACTGGGCTTCACGCAGAGATACGTGTCTTAAAGACATGTATCTCTGCGGGATCCCAAGGTAATTTTTGGTTGCTAAGAGCGTCTGGCTCGTTATGGGCGGCTCGGCGGCCAAAAACTCGCCGCGATCTCGCCGCGATTCTCGCCGAGATGCGGGAAATCTCTGCGGCCAAAAACGCGCCGCGATCTCGCCGCGATTCTCGCCGAGATGTGGGAAATCTCGGCGGCCAAAAACGCGCCGCGATCTCGCTGCGATTCTCGCCGAGATCGCAGCGAGATATGGAAAACTCGGCAGGCAAATACGCGGCCAGATGTTGCAGCGAGATCGCGGCGAGATACGGAAATCTCGGCGGCCAAAGCGCGCCGTGATCGCGACGAGATATGGATATCTCGGCGGGCAGTTTCGCGGCGAGGCCTCGGTGGGAGTCTTGCCGGGATTTGCGGCGAGAAACGAAATTCCAGGCGGTCAAAATCTTACTGTTATCCCGTCGAGAAGCGAAATTCTCGGCAGCCAAATGAGGTTCGATGAGAACGATATTTACATTTACGTTAACAATTAATCAAACTACCAGACGCTGACAAAACTATGTCCTATATTGCAGTTCCAGGAATTGTTAACAAGATTGTTTTCAGCCTTGGACGTGTTTTGAAATTAAATTATCCTCTATATGGTACTGTTTCCACGTGACAATAACGAGGAGACAAAGAATAGTTCACGTGCACGTGTTTTTACTTCAGCTGATCGATCACCATTAGTTGTCATTCCCCACGCTGGTGGAAGGAGGCAAGTGCCCACCTTATTAGCTGTGAAATCCGTAGCATCGATCTGCAGGAGAATAAACCAACGAACAGGAAGAGTTTTGAGCATTTTTGTGTTTGTTCGCACTGCATTTTATACGCTCACCTGTAAACGATATATGTTCTCGGTTCAGGGAGAGCGATTTATTTGTAGTCAAGACAAAGTATTGAATAATGGCCGTGCAGAAACTCAGGTTTGTTCACCTAAGCAAGGAACTGACAAACTAAATCGCCAAATATTAGCAAATGTGGTGAATCTATTGAAAACATCTGTCTGCGCTGCTTGCGCTTCAAACTCGTTTGTGAATGTAAACACTGAAATATGAATGATCATGCAGCTATGATAGTTCAATTGAAAACAAAAGGCCTTCTAAATGACAACAACATCTAATTAGACTGGATAAAGTGTTTTTGTGGCGTCTCCTTGTCTTGCACTGAGAAATTGGCTGCTCGCCAAATTGTGGTCACGCAAATCTTGAGATTATTTTGTCATGTACTGCGAAGCTCGTGAAATATTCGATCGCAAAATTTGAGTTGTTACTGTTTTGCATCTAAAACTAGTTAAGAAGGAACCATTTTCAGTATAAGATTATGCAACTTGCCGCAAATTCTTAAATTTGTCAGACTTATCACCTGACTGTTTTATACACAAATCTGGGGAAGACGGCGAAAATTTTATTTCTGAACTCATGCAAAAAGAATGTCGAAGTTTTGGCTCATCAAATTTGTTACCGGTAAGTTAGGTTATTTATACCTCATCCCCACACATTTTTACAGGAAAGTCAAGCGAAGATTTTTTTAAGCTTAATTAATATTCTCACGAAGGAGCATGTTTCTGTGAAAGACCCGCAGTTTACTTGAGTGAAATCAACATCACCAATTAAAATAAAGGTCAACAGTCAGCCGACGAGATAAAAGGGGAAAAATCAAGGCAAGGAAAAGCTGTACATGCTGATGTTGTCGTCTGAGAAAAGTGAAACTCACTGACCTTTGTCTCACACGTTGAATGCTTGGGCAACTACAAAACTCGTCGAAGGACTGATTCCCGGTGGAGACTAAACCCAGTTGGTGGCTTCCATCGCAGCATCATAGTAGACTACAAACGTTCTGAAAGTCTTGAAAGCATTTAACCTGAGTGTTCATTCCTCAATTGTAGCTTTGTCCATAATATATAAGTTCATTCCCAGTACACTTTAGGTCCTTTAGTGTGGCTTGTTTAGTTGTGCAACAGTTTCTTGTATATCTTCCAAAACGCTCTAGCTCTTGCTTTAAACTTGAAAGAACCATGTTGTTTTCCGTAGTAAAAAATAACATGTTTGACATTTCAATTTTCCCCTGTACATTCAACAAAAAGAAGCCATTTCCCACTTCTGTAAGTTTTGTGGAAAAGTTCTCCATTTTTTTGGGCTTACGCGAGCACCGCTCGCCGATGGTGTGATTGAATCAACCAATCACATTGCCCCATTAACACAACGGCGGGAGTCAAGGCGGGATTTTTTGGCGCGACTTTACGGTATCAGGTAAGCTCATGGCCGGCAAGCAGCGAAAAAAGTCAAATTCAGAACGACAACAAATTAGTCACAGGTATCTGTCTTTAAAACCCTTGCCTAACTCTTCCGTAGTGGTTTATAAAGAAAGTTCAACAAAGAGATGACGGACATGACAAACGAAGTCCTCTGCATACATCATTGGTAAGTGACAACAAAAATTAATAGACGTCAGTGGTCTGATGAAATCAAATGACTTCACATGTAAAACAGCGTTTCTGATCGTTGTTATTTTGCTCGTTGCTGCTCGTTGCTGCTCGTTGTTATTTTGATCTCAAAAGCCGGTAAATTAATTTGTGAGCTGATTTATTTCAGATTCTTGCCGACCCTCGAAATTGATCGCTGGTCGCGCTTGTTTGAAACTATGGGTACAGCGTCAGGAGATTTGCACAAATACAATGGCAGTTGCATCAGTAAAACCTGAGAGAAATCTTACCGATATCGAGATTCTATGAGATAAATCTCGCAAAGATCGAGACAGTCCCTGCGTCGCAACAGTAGAAATCTCGACATGAAATCGCCGAGATCGCGGCTATCCGCGCCGAGATTGTGACTATGTCGCGGCGAGATCGTGTTGTAATCTCACTTCTCGCTGGATATCTCGGCGCGATATTTTGAAATCGCGCCGAGATCGCGGTTATCTCGCCACGAACGGGTTTGGTGCGGTGAGATCGCATTACGATCTCGCCGCGGGGTAGATATCTCGACGCGATATTTCGCAATCTCGCCGAGATGGTGGTTATCTCGCCGAGATCTCGCCGATCTTGGCGCGATCTCGGCGAGATTGCCGCGATCTCACCGCGGGTTACTTTTCTCGGCGCGATATTTTGAAATCTCGCCGAGATCGTGGCTATCTCGCCGAGATCTCGCCAATCTCGGCGAGATTGCCGCGATCTCGCCGAGATCTCGGTCAAATTTTTACAAGGGTTAACATGCATACACAAAGCATGACCATTTACATGCATATACAAACCCAGGGTGACTGTTAGTGCGCAAAAAGATAGCCTGCCTAGGAAATGGGTTATCCTGGTAAGCAGACATGGCAACCCAGATGTCCTTTTCAAACACTTGAAAAGTTTGCCCACGCATGAAAAGTTTGCCCACCCACGGTGTATGGCTCCATCAGGAAGGTGTCCCTGATACCTGAAGGGTCACCCTCAGGTACCAGCATCACCCACCCTCCATGTAAACAGGCCCTAAGAGTAGTAGAAGTCATTATTCAGTATTGAATTGTTCAGGCAAAACTGTCATTTTTTTAATCAAGTGCTGTTTGTTTTTTATGCAGTACTTTCTTGTTGTCATGGTGCAGGTGGATGAGCCTGTTATGGTGCGATTTCCAGACCAGGCACTAGAATATGGCATTGAACAACTGTCTTCTTGCTTTGATGGAGTGTCTGCTCCAGATGTAGTCAAGACTGTTCACTTGTGCTGTGGATATCCTGACTACTTGGTGAGTGAAATTTTTCCATTATCAGGCCGTACATATATCATGTATTCTTATACCACTCTAGTAGGGGTTTCATCCTGGGTAGGGAGAGGGCTTGTAACCAGTATTGAAAACTCAGCTTACTCAGTTGAGGATTACAGTAGCTAGGCCTAAAAGGGATGCTAATGTCAAATTTCACATTTTGTTAGTAGCAGATCCAGACAGTTGCTGGATTAACATTTGTTGGCCTTTGATCTACTAGTGACCGGGTTCATGAGAACTTTTATTTTAAGATATAATTTTATACATTGCACTTGGATGCATTGTTAGTCTGGGGGTACTCCCATATTAAAAATGGCATCCGCACTTGAAAACCAGCATTAATTTTTGACCGCAAATCTCTCAGAGTAAAATAAAAATTTGATGGATTCTTTGTCAAGAGATAAGCAGATTGCACAAACTGGCTATTTCATTGTCAGTGACCAAAAGAAACAACTTTTTGTGATTTTTTTGCAAGGGCTGTTAACCCCAAAACTTGAGATCCTTAAAGCTTTGGGGAGAGGGCCTTTAACAAGGGGTCACAATCATTAGCTTGTCGACCGCAGTGGAACCAGACCTTTCCAGTGACGAAACTGTCATTTCTGTAAATTTTTCTTGTGAAGTAGGCCCCCTTAACAGTTTGATTTCTTTTTCTGTTCAGACTGTGGTAATAGGCCCTTTCCGAGTTGCCTTGTACCTCTTTTTCAAAGCAAGTCTTGGTACATAGTCTTTCATATGAAAATGAGTTTTCATGCACGTGCAGATAAAACTCATTTTCATATGAAAGGTTTGCACGAGGCTTCTCTTTGAAAAAGAGGCTCAAGACCATTTGGAAATGGCCTATTTTTGCAACCATAAAACTGTATTTAAGTAGTTGTTGTTCAACTGTTTTCCCTTGCAGAAATTGACTCTCAAATTAACACGAAACTAAAGGAAATTGAGAGAATGAAACTTGAAGTTTCCTCATTGAAACTGAAACGGAAGCGGTGTGACGTTGAAGTTGACAAACTTCACAAGAGACTTGTTTCATGTGACAATGCACTGAAGGAGATCCCAGGTTCCTCTCACAGTTCATCTCCCACAAGCATGCAGTGATCTTGTCTTAAATCTCTCTCTAGAGTAACTGTTTTCAGTTGCTCTGTTTTCTCTGGACAGGGTCCCAAAGCAGTTTAGGCCTCCAGGGCTCTGGCTTAAAAAATGCAGGGTTTTTGACTCCAAGACTGAAAATTTGGGGTTCTAGGGCTCCCTCACTTCACTCTAGGTCTCCATTTACCTAGCAACAGCATTTTTGTTCGGGCTTCAAGACAAGAAAGGTTTAGGCTCTGGGTTCCACGACAAAAATTTCGGGGCTCCAAAGTGCCCCTGTTTGGGACCCTGTCTGGAGATTGTTGAAAGAGAAGAATGATGGATTTTGAACAAAGAAAAGATATAATTAACTCAAGTCAGTAGACTTGCACTAATAACTTCATGAATGGTTTACTTAGGCCCTTGTCCATCTGACAAGTCACTTGACCAACTTCAAAATCTGTATGATTTAGATGATTGGAAGGGATTGTTGTTGAGCCCTGCATACTCCATGGCAAGCACACCCATGCATATAGTTATGGAGCAATGACAGTGGACTCCGTAAAATTTAGGGTGGGTATTCTACTTTGCCATATGTAGGCCTGCCATGTGTAGCTCTGAAATAAGGACTGTACAAAATATGGTTTTGTTAGTCCTTATTTGAGTACTAAGCCCTAAAATCTGTACCCCATTACTGACCAAAATGGCTTGACACCATACATAATGGAAATGACCTCCCCCTCTGTCCCCTCACCCCAACAGGTCATTCAGACGCTCGTTTCATACAAAAGTTTCATTTTAGAGCTCTTGTTTCATCATCTGCTGAATGATGAGTACAAAATCTATAATAAAGATGTTCTCAAGAGACTAATAGCAGTCTCTTCTTTTCACCAGAGGTGGCTGTTTTGTGGTATTTTCCCTGCAAACAAGGTGTGATGTGCTTGGCTCTCAGCTATCCTTGTGGGGAGGGGTGACTGCTGCTAGTCTAGTTCTCAAGCTCTTGCCTAATGATTTACTGTGGCAATATTTTTTGTGTCTAACAGTATGCTGTAGAAATATGCTACAATGCAGAAAATGGGATAAAATACATCAAAACTAAGTTTACTATAGGCAAGACAGAAGTTGTATTGCATATATTTCATTGTTACAAAGTATTTTAATTTATATTTATTTAAATGGTTCCCAGTACAAAAAGGTTTACAAAAGAAATATTGGTTTTCATCGTTGTTTTACTAATTTTATTCTATGAGATTAAAATTCCACACCATGGTGCTACCTGGTATTTAGGGCTGGTGGAAATTGTTAAGTCAGTAAAGGCTGCTACCAGCAGTACTCTCAAATAGCTGCCTATGTTGATTTCATTTTCACATTTAAAAATGCTGTTGAACACTTTTGCAGATAGCCTCTTACTTTGGTAAATAAGCCTGCATGCAGAGGTCGTCTGTTGCTTTAACATCTCTTCACGTAGGATTGGTTAGGTCTGATATATACTTTAAAAGTTATTGAAAGCCCCGATAGTCATAGATATGTGTATAATGTAGAAAGCAAATTTTGTAGATACTCAGTGGACCTATTCTTATGTCGTTCTTGCAACTAGAAATTTCGAGTACGGGATGGGCTGAAATTCTTACTTCCTGTACTCCTCTCCAGGCTCTTCCTTGATAGCTCCCACCTTTTAATGTCCTTTGTTGCTATTGTTGGGATAAAACAACATAATTCCTTATATTGGCAAACAACTGTTAGAGAGCTCTATGAAAAAAGCAAGGACCTTTACAGCTATACGTTTGCCTATTAGAGGAATGGGATCTGTACTTCCCACTTTATCATTACAATAGTGCTTTTGCTGTCAACCAACTCTAGGTTTCTGCTCCCTATTCCGTTAGTTTCCCATCTCCTGCCACTCACCCACTAATATGCACTGAAGGTAGCTAATGTGTATAGTAAAATATATTCAGAACAACCAATTGTGAAGCTGTAGGCGAGATTTTTGGACTGCAGTCAAGCAAGTTCAATGTAAATAAAAAAGAAAGTGTATACTTATAAATTTTATTACTCAATGCGAGAACAAATTAACTTACGGAAGAAATAAAAACATCCTTTCAGAGCAAACTTAACTTGTCAGCTTTTGTGTAAATGGTCGTAAAAAATGTCACCCAGGGCCTGGTTGTTCGAAAGCTGATTAGCGCTAACCCTGTGTTAAATGTTGTCCAAGGTTTCTGATTCTATTTTTAAAAGCGCTACCGCTGCTAATTTTACGTGGCAATTTGAAAGCAGCCAAACTCAAATTGTTAAGTAAAACTAATTAACTGGAATCCGCGTCATTGTTGATTAAAGTGAATTAAAAATTGACGCTAATCCTGGGTTAGGTAAACCGTGTTTTCAACAACCGGCTCTAGAACGTTTAAGTTCCTTATTCTCGGTCCGAGTTCGCTTACCGCCCCGCATTGCTTAACGCAGGGTCGGCGGGGGTATACTGGTTTCTGAGGAGTCCAAGTAACCAGAATCTTCATTTCTGTCCCAGTTCCAAGCAGAGGAGTTAAAACTTCTGGCTCCGTTCTCCACAGCCGAAATGTCAAGGCTACAGGCACAAATATTAGGGCTTTCAATTTTTAAAACTGATGTGTTCTGCAAATCCCCTATCCCCCATCTCGTCCCCTAGACCAGTCTTAAAGCGCTGGCTAAACAATCAAACATTTTCGTCCAACATTGTGTTGGAAGAACATGTTTTACTGTTTAGCCGCCTCCCTCAACTTTGCATTTGTATGGTTTTCCATTGTCCAGCGTTTGGTCAAACATTGTTTGCCCGTTTAGCCACCGAACATTTTATGTGACAAACACCACGTTGGACGAAAATGTTTGATCGTTTAGCCGGGGCTTAAGCGTCGTCACAAAGTCAGATATTGAAGAAAAAATGAAAAGTGCCCTGGGAACGACTGAGTGGGAAAACGAACATTTCCGTTGCCGTGCATTTCATTTCGCTTTCCCTTTCTCTTTTCCAGTCGTCTTCACCTTTTACCTGAGATCTGGGTAGGACACATGGCATACCCAAACAGCCTCTTTGATGACGCATTTTGCATAATATTTTAT
Organism: Siderastrea radians; assembly: GCA_964017195.1. Lineage (NCBI taxonomy): Eukaryota > Metazoa > Cnidaria > Anthozoa > Scleractinia > Rhizangiidae > Siderastrea > Siderastrea radians. The sequence goes on from OZ024887.1 coordinate 67,320,175, forward strand.
TTCAAAGGCTATCTTGAAGGTGTCAGGCGACGGCACGCGGAGAAAAAAGGGGGATGGCCTCAAGAAAAGAATAAAAAAACTTAGAAACAGGGGGATGGCCTCAAGAAAAGAAAAAACAACTATCTCACCCTCTGGAATAAGATGTAATAAAAAATTCTATATTTAACAACTGTTTTAGCTACAGCCGGTAATTTTGTGCAATATCGCTTCCAGATTCTTTACTGTAGTTAATCAGGCTTCAAAACGAGTTCAAATTTATTTATTATTTATTTGTTTATTTATTTATCTATTTTTAACCTAGGGCTCGAAAAGATAAAAACTGATTCCCGAATCATAAGAATACCCAACCTTATTACAGAACTATGTACTGAATAACCTCTCTCTATCGTACCATTATCCAGACAGGTTTGTCCAGGTAGCAGTAGCCCGCGATACACTTGGTACCACGTGCTTGGCTGTTGTCTGAAGCAATGTACTCGTTCGAATTGTCCACTTCAGGCCACAGGTTGAGCCATTTATCACTCCCGTCTGTGCTTTCCGAGATTCCGTGTGATGAAAATCGGAGACGTGAAATGGATGCAAAGCCTGTGGGAGGATTTCTCTCACCACCATCTGCAGGGCTGTATTTGTAAAATCCGTACAGGTTTGCAGTATTGCTAGGCCTGGAATATCTGGAATACGATGACACTGATCCCATCAAAAAGCTATCAAAATGGTTGGTGACGCCAGGCCTACTTCCCTCTTTCCAGCTATAAATGACCCGGATGTTAGTGACGTCACTAAAACGGAACATTACCTCCTCCCAGGTTGATCTCATGCTGGGGTGAATACAGCTACCAGCATCCTTATCAAGCGTTGCCGCGGCAGCTTCCGAGAAACTTGATTTAATGAAAGAGGTCATGGAACGAGTGACTTTTGTTGCAACCAGTGTCCAGCCTCCGCTCTCTGTGCTCATATCGCAATAGGCTGAGAACGAGTCCTGGGGTGAGCCGCCATTTGGGTCGATCCAGTACACTCCATCGCCACGGCTGTAACCTGCAGAAACGAGCAAAAACTGTAAGAAAACATCCATGAACAACTCAAATAAATCACGTGAATTAGCAAGTAAAAAGCCTTACCTGATTTCAAAATATCAAGACAAGTGAGGCCTGGGTTTAATTTGTCATAACCCTTCCCAGAAAACACTATAGCCAGCCATACACTGCCGTCACAGAACTCCAGAACACGCTGGGAATAATTGAAGCGAAGCGAGCCTGCGTTTGATGCAGTACAGTTGAGAGTGGTGGATCCATTCTGTATTATGCCAGACAACATTAATTTCCCTGGCGGGCCAAGATCGCCTTTTTCACCCTGTACAAACGAAGGAAACTCAGTAAAATTTGAACTTCAATTTCAACAAAATCTTTGTGCTGAATAGCAATGAATTGAATTCAGAATCTCTTCAGACACTACGCTATTCTACAAGATTTGCTGAAATGAGCTTTATCGCCTGCCTCTTTGATTGGCCGGGAAGACCTTACTTACCAGCAACATTTTTACACAAATCCTTTAAAATTTTCGAGCATTTAAATCGTCGGCATTAAACTCACTTCTAAACGTTAGAGGCCTCAAACTTGGGCATTCCACTAACCTTGGGTCCCTGTTGTCCTTTTGGTCCCCCCTCTCCTTTGGGCCCTGTGACACTTGAGCCAGTTGGGCCTTCTGGTCCCTAGCAATTACATACACTTTTCATTAATTGTCAAATCAAAAAATGCAAATAATGATAAGGAAACAACGAAGGAACCATAAGTAGTGAATAATAAACATAAATAATGATAAAGTGAGCTCTTAAGTAGAAATTTACTCAGAAAAAATTCTGAGTCCTCCCAACGGGAATCGAACCCATGACCTTCCAGGTCCCGGTTGGATGCTTTAGCCACTTAGCTATGGGCGACTCGTGGTGAGTGAGATCATATAACTAAGTTCACATGTGACACATGTCCTGTCTAACTGCAGCCATAACTATGTAAACAATAAAGTGAGAAATGAATATATGATAACTGAGTGGAATGGCGCCATTCCACTTATCATAGTGAATTATACATGTTGATCATTTTCTTGCTGCAATATTTGATTCTTCAGGGAGAAATGTTATGGCACTACGTAAAAGCTAACATAAGGCTATGGCTACTTTCTTGACTTACCGCTGGTCCAACAGGACCCACTACTCCTTGATCACCCTGAATAAAAAGAAAACGAAAACACATTTGACCTTGTGATGTCTTTTATAACTTTTTTGTTCTCTGTCTTGCGACTATAATCGGATAGAAATCGTTTCCAGCAAAGAAACTTACACCTATTTTTTTCGCCGTGCCTGGCTTTGTTTTCGCGTTTGAGGTTACGCGCTACAAAGCTATATGACGTCTGTCTCTGATCCGATAACCCTTTTTTTAGATCGTGTATTTCTAGTTTTTTTCTGGAAAGATAATGTCAACGTGTTGTTGACACATTTTTGGATCATGGGCGCTTTTTGTGCACTATACAGGACGTATGACCTCTGGTATTCATTTCAATAACAAATGAATAATGGAAAAGCTTCAAATTCCACCTATTTATTACAAGAATTTGGCTTTTCAACAAAGTCGTCTATGGAAAGGAATCGACACAAAAGTTTCACTTCCTTATAATGTAACCATCTTGGATCAATTCTTTCTTTTCTCCTTCTAGGGTGTATATTAAGTGCACAAAACAGGGGCAGAGCAGCACAGTAAAGTATTTCACCTTTCTAATTTTTTTCAAGCGACTAATTTCTACCTACAATCGATATGTCCTCAAAAAATTCTCCAAACTATAACAACACGATGTAGAATTGAGCATTTGGGGTACCCCCCCCCCTCCCCTGGGGAAATGTTTAGGATCTTTGATATCGCAATTATGTGATTTACCCTCTTGGAGCTAGGGACTCGGGGAGTTTTGAAAACCGTTTCCTTGTATTTGACGTTTATTTCGTGGAATTAACCCGAGATACAAACACAACACACGACAGCAAAACTGACCAGAACCAGAAGCACAAGTTCCTTATCAAGTATGGTGTCTGCGTCGATGGACACCAATCAGGTGCGCTTTCTTAGTACTGACACCAGAAACTTCGCAGTCAGAGTATAGAGTGGTTAGGCAGGTACAAACATATACTTTACCTTGGCGCCGTCTCTGCCATCTCTGCCATCCCTTCCAGGGACACCGTTTCTTCCGTTTAGACCATTAACACATTTACATGAGCGTGCCTGTAAGAAAACTCAACTTGTTAACTCATAAAAGAGAGTTCAAATGCAAATTTGACAAAACTTCTCAAATATAATACCCTCTCGTATACACCGTACCGGAAAGAATTGCTCAGTAGCAGTCACTTGATCATGAGTGGTCCCACTCTAGGATTTCATCCACAGACTCAAAAACACAACCCAAGATTTGCTGCTAAGAGGGAAAGGGTCTAGAAAAATGCATTGAAGAACTCGAGTCTGATCTAGCTTGTCAAGAATGAAAGACTTACTTGTTTGCCAGCATTGTCGCGGTCATTGTCTTTGGAAGTTTTATCACTTCCTTTACTCCGAGATGACAATTCTACCAACTTAGCCTGTGAAAACGCCAAGCTAAGAATGAAGAACCCCAAAATCACCACTTTCATTTTGGTAAATTCTGAATCTCGTCTTTGTACAACGTGATACAGCATTTAAATGAAACATAAGCTTATGTGTTTGTTAATAAAAATAATTCCAGTAAGTCGATACCACACAATAGCTTTCACTGGTTGTGTATAAACATGTCTTGGCAATTAGCAAATTTTTTTTCGCCGCGTGTATCAACAAGGAAAACAAACTGGAACCCTGCACTGAGTAAACGGGTTATCGGTAACTCCAAAAAAAAACCGAAAACAACAGGTTGAAATAGAAGATGGATGAGGGATTTTTGGGGTTAAACTTTGGGGTACTAAACTGAAATTAAAGTTTCAACAAAGAAATAGTGAATGAACCGTGTGTTGTAATTGCAAGACAAAACATCGCAAAAAAGGATCGATCGAACTAAGGTCATCTAGCAAAAATATTTTGGGCGCCATACGGGGGACTTGCTGTTATGTCTGAGGCATGCAGATCATTGTAATCCGATTGGTGCGGATTGATTAAGTTGTTAGGGCTTTTGATAAGCTTGTCGTGAACTGATCAAAACTTGATGCGGCCTTCGTTCTCTCTTTTTTACACACCTTGTCATGATCATTTACTTCAACATATGTGATCTTTGACCACTGATGCAGTGTTTCAGCTGCTAGTACTTTCAGTTTCTCACGCAAACTGATTCGATGCCTACTATCAAAACGAATGGGAAAGCTCAACTGAGTTCAAGATACAAAGAAGAAGTAGAAGTATCTAACAGAGCCTAATCTTCTGACAACCTCGTTCCCAGGGTCCTCTAAGAAAGAGGACTCTGGAAAGGAGGACGACTGAACTAGACAAAGCAATTCTTGGTGGTCACGATATTTTGGTTTAGTGTCTCAAAATCATAATCCCTATTGCATTGACATTGTTTGCAAGTGAGCCCACTTGTACATGTGTTGATCTCATGATCAGCACGGTCAAGGTTACTAATTTTATAACGTGAAGCAATCCTTCAAGTGTGTCTCGAATTACGAAAACACCAAAATAACAGGAATTTCACTTCACAACAGTTTTAACAGTCGTTTTTCTGATCATTGTACTACAATTGTACAGAAACGAATCTTACCCAAGGGGTGTGGTTTTTGTGCCGTTTCAGTCTGAAAATGGGTATGGATTTTAACGATTTTGGTCTTGAAGTCTGGGTATGGGTTTTACAGACTTGCAGGGCTGACAACAAAGTGGGTATATGAAGTGCAGAGGGGAGGTCTGAAAAGAAAAAATACAAAAGGACATTATTGCCGTTATCATCTTCAGCCAGGAGCCCACAACTAGTTAAGAGCTCCTGCTTCAGCCTCAAATATCTTAATATACAGTCGAAGCTCTCGTAAGCGACCACGTAATGAAGGGCGGTCACTTACCAGAGATTTTAGCCTGAAACTTGGGAAATGATAATGGCTACCAGGAGACCATTACTAATGGTAACGGGATCCTGCCGGTTACTTGTATTATAACTATTAATTAGGGAGTTTAATGCACGACGGCGACGGCAACGAGAACGTCAAAAGACAATAGGCTTTAAAGAGCAAAACAATGACTCTGCACGTGCATTACACATTCTGGTACATTTCTTTGCCGTCCTCTGCAAAACAACAACGTGAAATGACCAGTTTTAAAGGGACTATATCAGCTGGGGCACATGCGCCGTAGAGTCCGGTTGGTCGCTTTCGGTGAGGAGTATTCCTACGTAGGCTTGCTTGATTTCTACAACCAGAATCACTTTCCGTAGAACAATTTTTCAAAATCATTCGATATACGTTTACACTTACAATTAACCAATGCGATACAACAGGCTCCTGAACTCTCTGACGGTATTTGAAAAAGTTGGGCCAACGATTTCAAAGTGCTTCTCATTAACTTGCCCGTGCACCTGGGGTGACATAGTTTTTGGAGAACGGGAACACACGACGGTGAATTTTTCTCTCTCTTCCTGAACTTGAGCACCGTCCCTAAGAATTCAGTTCCCGGACAGTTCGGCTAAATTAGATAAGTTAAACGAGTTGGAATAATCGCGAAGTAGAATTAAAGAACCGAAAACTACAATTTCAATGACGTTTTCCTTTGCGTTGCCGTCGTCGTTGCTTAAAGTCCTTAATATCTACCACTCTTCACCGACACTGAGGTCATGTGAGGTGAATAATAATTGTTTTAGTATATAGGAAACCAGTGGATAGCCAGCACCAAATAATTCCTTTTTTTCTGAGAAATAAGGGAAAACTCGCGCGCGAAATCAAGAAAAATGCCTGAATAGCAGATACTATCCTGAGTTTGAGCAGCCAATCAGAGCACGCGAAAAACACTATCCACTGGTTTGGTATACACTCGATGGAAACAACGTTGTCATATGACGATGAGACCTAATGGATTTATGGGTAGATGTGTAATAACAAATAAGACTGTTCTCTTGCGACTGATATTGATTGCAGCGAGTTGCACGTGCTAATGGAAGTGTTGCAAGCCGGCCTTTCCAAAAGTGACCAAATTGACTGAATGAGGGCCAAACACAAAGACATACATTGCGAAATTTGCAAACGTTGCATCCGTTCACGAACTAAAACAAGTTTTGCTTGAAAGCTATTCGGAAATAAGGAAATACCGTGTTGTTCCAGTACAAACCGGTCAATCGCTGATTATGCAAATGCAGTTATATTGTACGAACACTCCCCAGAAAGCCCTTGGGTCTCACCTGCTAAGGTTTATAGTTTTCACATGACGTTTTTTTCAATCGAGTGTATACTAATGCACCTATAAATGGTTTGCCCCAGGATGGGGGGTGTGGGCAACCCCAGGGGAATTTGACATTTTCAGGTTTTCGAATGTCAATTTCCCCACCCTTGGGTCTCCATAAGAGTCAAATCCCCACCCCTGGGGATCATAGGCCTTGAATAGTAATGTTGACGAACTCAGGCACTCACAACACTCCTCCGATTCCAGAAGATATTCTGGTGATAAATGGTACCACCAACTTTGTGCATTTCCCGAAATTTCCCCAAATGAAGAGGGCATATTCTAGCTTTTCAAATTGTACACAGCCATTAATATTATGTGTGTACTGCGTGCATGAGACATTTTAGCATGCTGGCAATTTAACACAAAATTTGTACTCCTTGCCTGCCCCTCTCTTTATATAATAATAATAATAATAATAATAATAATAATAATAATAATAATTTTTTTTTTTTAAATTAATAATAATACCTTTATTGATAGTCATAGTGAAAATACAATGGACAGATAAGAATAAGATGCTAAGAAATTACAATCAATTATTATTAATAATAATAACAATCATAAAATAATAACAATAATGCAGTTCTTTATACAGATGGCCTATATCACGCAAGGTGGTTTTCAATAGGGCACTGTGAAAATATATAACACTATATGTTATAAAACTTCAAAGATAGAGAACTGACGGGTGTTAAAAACAGCAATTTTTTGCTTTAAAAACAACAAGATGCTCTTTACATCGCTTATGACGAGAAAGGCCAAGCAAAGAACGCGGGAAGCTCATCCAAATGACTTCTGGGTATTTTCCAAGATGGCGGACCGCTAATTCCCAGGCCCTCTCCACTTTCCTGGATGGCGACCAAGTCAAATTTTCCACCCAGCCAGGGGACCGTTGTGGATGTCAAAATCCCTACCTGGGTAGAGCTTCACAAAGTCAAATTCCCGTGGGTTGCCCGCACCCCCCATCCTGGGGCAAACCATTGATAGGTGCATAATATTCAATAGTGTCCGTTTTTTGGCAATTTTTACCCAAACTTTAGCGTTGTACAATAAAAACAATAGAGTTCTTCTGTCTCAGGCCCTATGTGTGAGGGGTTCCCTCGAAAATTTGATTTTCAAACTTCACATAAGCTCTCGAACTACGTTCTCGGGCTAATATTTGTTAAAAACAACGGAAAACTTCAAACCGTTAGCCATAAAAGTGGTCGCTGACGGGAGGTTCCAACTGTAGCGAACTGACGACGGGGAAAATTTTGGAATTTTGGAAAAGTAGTCGCTTACGGGAGGTGGTCGCACAGGGAGGCTCGACTGTATTACAAAAATGATCTTCATTTATCTTCCTAGAAACCACAATGAACTTGCAGAATAAGAGCAAGAAAGCGAGAGGGGTATTAGGAAGTGATGACGAGGATCGACATAACTTAGGGGGACACGTACTTGATATAAATCTCATAATGTATGGCATAAAGTGGGGAGCAAAGCCAAAGGTGTTGAGGCTGATCAAAGGGTTCATTGGGCTCCTGGTAAAATCCACCTATTGCCTTTCCTTCATTAGCCAGTCCTATCCATCAGTATTATCGATCGTTTAATTTTTTGTCCCTCTACATTGATACACAGGGAGGAGTGTTCACTGTTGCTTTTCATAAGGCATCACTTTCACCGAATCACTGATACATATCGCACACGATTGCCAAAAGAGGGTTTTACAGTGGTGTATTTTAACATCGCGCAATCCCACGAACAATTGGTTGCGTGACCAACAAACAACGCACCCACACTGACAGATTGCGCAAACGAAGCTTTGCTAAATATGTGAACAGGTGAAGAAATGCCGCTTTTGACAACAGTGATCGGCAGTTTTCCAAAGCCTGCTTACCTTAACATTCCTGACTGGTTTCGGACAACTCATTCAGGGCCGTTCACAGAACAACATAACCGTTTCCTGGAGAAATCCACTGAGTCGGAAAGAGAAGAGGCGATCAGGAAGGCTACTGAAGAAATCGTCGGCATACAGACTGAAGCAGGGCTTGATGTGATCACCGACGGCGAAGTCCGTCGTGAATCGTACATCCTTCACTTCTGCAGAGCACTGCATGGATTCGATTTTCACAATTTGTTTTCCAAAGTTTGTCGTGATGGAGCGGTGACATCTGACGTTCCCCGGATTGTTGGCGAGGTGACACCGCGGGCAAAAGAACCGTGGGTTTGGAAAGAGTGGAAGGCTTCACAAGATTTGTCCACGTCGCCTGTAAAAATCACTCTTCCGGGCCCCATGACAATAATAAACTCCACTGAGGATCAGTTTTATGGCGACGAGAAAGCATTAGGCAATGTTTTGGCGAAGATAATAAATAGTGAGATCAAGGCTCTTGTATCCGCCGGATGTAAATATATTCAGGTAAGACAGTTCTTTGTCACGCAATGCGTTACGTCAAGCAAATGTGATGTATTTTATCGATCCATTGGGCGATGGGCAGAGGTCTCAACGCTTTCCATATACTTTATTCTTTTGTTCTAATTCCTGTTCAAAAATATTGGAAAATTTTTTCCTGCCGTTTCTTTGGCTTTTCGCCTTCTCTTTCCCGTAGACTTCCCTCCGGCGTTTATACCCTCTGATTCTCACGCGATAAGTCGACGTGACCCGAGAAAGGCAATGCAAAAAACTGGCTTCTGAGAGTTGATATGACGCTTTCAACCACAGTCATTGGCAGTTTTCCCAAGCCTTCTTACCTGAGCATTCCAGACTGGTTTAGTCCGACCTGTGCTAAAGATTTCTCCAAACAACACACTCGATTTCTGCAAAACTGTACAGCTAATGAGACGGAGGAATTAATCACCAGAGCTATGAAAGAAACAGTTCAACTCCAATCCGAAGCAGGCATTGATGTAATCACCGATGGAGAGATCAGACGAGAGAACTACATCTATTACTTCTGCAGAAAGCTGAAGGGTTTTGATTTTGATAATCTGTGCCCTAAAGGTATTCGTGATGCTGCTGCCAAGATCCTTGTTCCTCGAATAGTAGGCGAGGTGTCTGCTCGTCGAGAAGAATGGGTATGGAAAGAGTGGAAAAATTCACAGGGTTTATCGAAAGAACTGCCCATGAAAATCACCCTGCCGGGTCCCATGACAATTGCTGACTCAGTTGAGGATCAGTATTACAACAACGATAAGGTTTTAGGCAGTGTGCTAGCAAAGATTTTAAACAAAGAAATCAAGGCTCTTGTGTCAGCCGGTTGTAAATATATTCAGGTGAGAGGGGGTGGGGGGGGGAAGCAAAGTAAGGGATCGAGGTGGGGCTGTTAAGGGGGTGGGGGAGAGATCCAAACGATCAAATACAAAGATGAAAAAGACTGCATGCGCGAAATATGACAGGGACCCATATTATGTGTCCATAAATGAGGGGGCATCTACCTTAGGGCCTGTTTTACATGGGGGGACAGCCTGGCCTTTACATGTGAAAATTTCTAGGCCGTCTACACAGGCTATTTCACACTCATCAAAGCATGCCACAGCTTGGGAAAAACACTAGGTTTAAATAAATACTCCAATGTTCTAGCTAGTTTTTACTTCATAATTATGCTGTCTGCCCGCAAGATAATGTATTGTGAAGTCTTTTTTTCATGGAAATTTAGTGGACTGGTTTTAATTGACAGCATTAAATTGTCCACAAAAATGAAAGATGTATATGTTGTCAGGTTCTTAATTATGCCAGCTGAGAAATCTTTTAGCAGAAACCATCTCAAAGTAAACTTTTAGGAGAAAAAAATATTTTCCAGCCAAAACCAGTGTAGTAAGTGGGACTGTTTAGGCTTGAAATTAGTAAGTTTTGTTGGTCAATTCACATTTAAGTTAAAAACATGAGTGCAAACTTTGTGTGGCCAATATTTACATGCAATCCTGGTGTGACCGTTAACATGCATACAAAAAGCATGATCATTTACATGCATATACAAACCTAGGGTGACTGTTTGTTCACAAAAAGATAGCCTGCCTAGGAAATGGGTTATCCTGACAAGCAGACAGGGCAACCCAGATGTCCTTTTCAAACACTTCAGTGTGCTTTCTGTAAAGAAACGCATGAAAAGTTTGCCCACCCACGGTGCATGGCTCCATCAGGAAGGTGTCCCTGATACCTGAAGGGTCACCCTCAGGTACCAGCATCATCCACCCTCCATGTAAACAGACCCTAAGGGAAGGTACGTTTTTTCTTGGGGGGAGAGGGCTGGGGCCTCAGAGGGGAGGGTCATCAGTGAAAGTGAGCACCAAAAGGGGAGGGCCATACCTCATGTGAGCTATTCAAGGGAGGGTCACACATCTTTTCCAGAATTTTTTAATGAGAATTTTTGTGATGTTGCTTTCCATTTTTCTTACAGATTAAGTTTTTCTTTTCACCTACTTTGATTTAATTTGGTGTTTTATTATAGGTACTAGGTTACATTTTGACATGTATATTATGCCATGGCACATAGTTTTTCTCGGAGGACTCGTGTCCTTTTCCGTCCGTATCGAGAAGTACTTGACTCAGGTATCGTTTCTTCAGCTTCTTGCTGTTGGCTATCCGCTGCCTGATCTCCTGAGTAGTTTAGTTCTGAAGAGTTACTAGTAGATCCAACAATGCGCTCTACCCTGTCGGAAATGTCGGAAATATTTGTTTTTGAGAGGCAGATTTCGCATGCTAAACAAATAAACCTTTCTGTTAAAATAACCAACAGCAATGCCGGCTAGTCGGAGAAAGAAGCGCGTGTATTTTCCCTTAGATATTTTATGTTCAAAACTTTTATAATACTCAAATACTTCCATATTCAAACTTCAGCTATAAAACGTAAATATCCCACACTGATTGTTCGCATTTTCCTTGTTTCAGCACGCATACATTCAATATCGAGATATATTCATATTCAAACACTTTGCGTTCACAAGCGAAACGTTCTGAGGTTTCTACAGCATGGAACATACCATGTTGTAGTGAGGGGAGGGTCGCGCTTTTGTCAGTCACCTAAAGGTGGGGGGTCAGGAGTTTTTTTATCAAAACGCAAGGGAGGGCCAACACCTTTTTGGGAAAAAAATACCAAAATTCCCCAGCCCCCCCCCCCCAAGAAAAAACGTAAATTCCCTAAGAGTAGTAGAAGTGATTATTCAGTATTGAATTGTTCAGGCAAAACTGTCATTTTTTTAATCAAGTGCTGTTTGTTTTTAATGCAGTACTTTCTTGTTGTCATGGTGCAGGTGGATGAGCCTGTCATGGTACGATTTCCAGACCAGGCACTAGAATATGGCATTGAACAACTGTCTTCTTGCTTTGATGGAGTGTCTGCTCCAGATGTAGTCAAGACTGTTCACTTGTGCTGTGGATATCCTGACTACTTGGTGAGTGAAATTTTTCCATTATCAGGCCGTACTTATATCATGTATTCTTACACCACTTTAGTAGGGGTTCCATCCCGGGTAGGGAGAGGGCTTGTAACAAGTTTAAAAAACTCAGCTTACTCAGTTGAGGATTACAGTAGGTAGGCCTAAAAGGGATGCTAATGTCAATTTTCATGTTTTGTTAGTAGCAGATCCAGACAATTGCTGGATTAGCATTTGTTGGCCTTTGATCTACTAGTGACCGGGTTCATGAGAGCTTTTATTTTAAGATATAATAATTTACACACTGCACTTGAATGCATTGTTAGTCTGGGGGTACTCCCATATATAAGCTCTATGGATATGTGCCCCTGTGAAGGGTATGGTTTTCAATCAGTTTAGTCTAAGATAGGGAATAGAAATCAAGGAGTTTTGGTCTAGAATAGCTGCCTCGTCTCCAGTCACTCACGATCACTTATCTGGGGGATATTTTCGTTAATTATTGAGGAAAGCGGGGAGTGCGGGGAGAGATGGCTATTTTTCCTTTTTTATCACCCACCGTTCACACTCCATGCTCCCTTCCAATCCCCCCACTTGCACTCTGCACTCACTCCTGATGTGCAGCTCGCTCAGCCTTGGAAAAGCCTGTGGAGGAGGCAGCTAGAATAGGGTGTCATTGGGAAATTGATCACTGGTATGGCAAATTTTGTGCAAAATAGGAATTGACACTCAGTGAATATATGTGTCAGGCTATGAAGGGATTTTTGGTGTCAAGTCTAGAATAAGGTTTCAAAATGCAGCTGAACTTGGTCTGGTGTGGAGTACAGGTTTGAGAGTCCCAGTAGCACTCTCTCAACCAAAAGAGTACCCCCCTGGGGGGGAACTCTCCAGGGGAACTCTGAGTATGACTCAAAGTCCTTCCAAAGATTTCTTAAGATGATCTGAAGGCTTCTGAATCCAAAGATTTCTGAGGGATACATCCAGGCTTCCAAAAATAACCAAAAAACACCCAAAGTTTTGCTAAGATAACAGACAAAAAATTTGAAGCTTAAAGTCTTCCTACCTATTATAAGGGCCTTTTTTCTTTATCCATTTCTGCCTCTTATTCTTGGCATGTGTAAGAGCTAATGATATTGTTTTATTCACTCATTTATAACACCATTTCAGTCACTCACTTGTATTTACTTGCTCATTTGTGATATGGTATCATATATAGTATTGGGTAGGGAGAGGCAGTGTGCAGTCAAAGTTCAAAGTTCAAAGTTCAAAGAATATTATTCAAATTAGTCCTTTTATTGAAATAAAAGGACTACACTATCCGGCAAGTAGCAGTGGCTAGACTGGGCGGGTAGTGTTTTACATTAATATTAAACGAAAGAAGTCAAGTAACAAATATACATATGTAAATAAAGAAACTACAAACAAATAAAGATGCATGTCTAAATGATGTCTATACATTCTTAATATGTTTGAATTACAGAAAGCAAGTCAAGTAATCAACATAAAAAATATATACATATGTGGAAAAAGAAAGAAATTACAAACAAATAAATAAATAAATAAGGATGCATGGATAAGTCTATAGTCCTCTCTAAGGATCCTCTCTAGGATCTAAGGATCCTTACAGAGGAGTCCTCTCTAAGGATCCAACATAATGGCACAGGAGAGCAGCATTTGAACCACATACCTGACATGGTATAACAGACCACTGCACCTTGACAAAACCACTCAAAAACTTTAAAGGAACTAACACTTCCGGGGCGGAAGGGTTCTTACATCTAAAATTGATGAGAGAGATGCAGACAAAGCCATGGTTTAAAACTACCCCCACATTAAATCCCCCAGTGGGCCAAATCTAAACCTCCTTAAATAGCAACAATACCAAAAATACCTGCCCATATCAGAGATGCCAACCCCTGGAGCCCATGGCCAGGTACATACTCAGGTATATTGGTGACAGGGAGGTGCGAATGAGGCCACATTTTTACACCCAAAAAAGGTCCCAATTGGCTAAAAATGGACCCCCAAAAAAGTCCTTTTTTTAATCCACGTGAACAAAAACATTCTTTTAAGTTTGTAAATGAAACTTCAGATGCAATTCTTTGACATAAAACTGAGAAATCTCAGGTATGCACATATTTTGTCAAGCCTAAAAGAGTGCTGCATTATTCCTTCATCAAGCCCCCCAAACTCCTCCCCCCCTCCCCTCCCACACGCTTTTGAGTTATTGTTTTCTGTTATAAGTTTCTGCAAGCTGCAGAAAATGCATCCGAGAATGAAACTTAAATTGGCAAAACTGAAACTTCTGGATAGTGAAAAATCGTTTGTAAGTTTTTTGTCCTAATGTGGGGAAATGACCAAAAGTCGCTTTTAGCCAGGAGATTCGGTGATGGTATGGGAGACCGGTAGATTCAGTCCGTATCTGGGAAACTCCCGGATAATCCAAGATCTGGCAGGTATGCAGCGTCTTGCTACCTGCAAAAATATGGGGGGAAATTTTAAACTTAAAATAATAAAAAATCGAGAATTTCACCCCTTCCCCGCCAAAAATCACATCCTTGGCATCTCCCAGTCACTTTTAAATCGATTTCCCTCCCCTCCCTCCACCCCCTCGCGCCTACACCGCAGAAACTTAACTCATATTTTTTTTTTGTCACCAAGGATCAAGAAGGCTACAAGAAGGCTGACAAAGATGTATATTTAAGGCTGGCAGATAAACTGGATGCAGTGGGATTTGACGAGATTTCAATTGAGGATGCACACAGGCACAATGATTTGTCATTATTTGAGCATTTTAAGAAGAGCAAGGTATTTGATTACTTTAAGTATTCGGTAAAAATACAGAATGGATCCTCTTTAGTTGCTTTATTTTTCCTGTTTCAGTCTTGTTTTATAAGTGGATCTAGAGATAAGGTTACCCCCGGCCCCCGGCCTCATTTACTGTGTCTATTAGAGTTACAAAAAGACCAAAGAAAGAATGGAAGTGGTTTAATAACCTTAAAGGCAGTGTTTTAACTGATATAACAAAGGCATGGCAAGACCTGTTCTTCATTTTATGTGTGGCATTACAATACATTTATGGAGTAAAGGCTCCGGCGGAAAATTAAATAATTCTACATCTATTACATGTAGAACTTATTTCAAAATTTCGAGGAATAGTAAATCCAACAAAAAACCTATTTATTGTATTTCTGAACTCGCCCCAACTCCAAATATTTTGTATTTTCAGATTGTTCTTGGTTCTGTTAAGATCGCCAGCAGCAGAGTGGAAAGTGTGGACGAGATTCGCAACCGTCTTCAGCAAGTCCTAACTGTCGTACCCGCTGAGCGTTTGATTGTCGCTCCGGATTGCGGCTTAGGGTTTCTACCCACGGAACTTGCCAAGCAGAAGCTTTGTAACATGGTTCAAGCTGCGAAATCTTTACCATAAATTTCTTTTGAGAGTGTAGAGTGCTATAAATAATCCGACTAAGATGGTTATACTTTGTAGCCGGCCAAAAACTGTGGATATCTGGTGTTGAACAAAATATAATGTTTCCATGTCCAATCCTTAGGTTGTGGATTCTTGTTCCTATGAAAAAAATGTTATCGCGTTTTAATTCTTTTCCAGTTAGGTAGGTAAGAAATTTACGTACCACCGTCATTCACGTATTTCCATAAAACCCAGTATTTGAATTGCCGTGTTGGACAATACTATTGTCCTTATTTTTTTCCTTAGCCGAGTGTATTAAAAAAAGTGACGGGGGGAGGGTGGGGGTTAGGAAAAAGCAAAAAATACATGCAAGTGATTGTGATGGGAAAAACCTTGCATGGAGGAAGTGAAAGAAAACAATCGTGCACAACGAAAGTGCACCTTTAACCTGAAATTGTAGAAATTAAAACAAGTTATAACAAATGGGCCTCGCGCGCGAGGCTGGCGGTTCGCGCACATTCAATAACCGCAGATATATAATTTTTTCCTTTCCTCTCGGCTTTTCCACTCAAACTGCGTTTGCGCGGACGCCAGCTGACGCACACTGACTGTGGAATATGTCTGTGGAATAGCCCTTGGTACAGTCCTTGTTTAATAAGATAACTTGCAAAATAATGTGGGGTTAAATATGAATTTAGTTTTTCTAATGATCCGTCCTTAGTTTGCTTTAACTCGTGACTTTGCGCATACTGCGGACTGATGTATTTTGAAGGTGTAACGGAAGGAGGATATCACACTTAATATACATTTAAAACACTCCGGATCATCATGAACCGCCGATGAGGTGCAGGAATACTGATATTTCAGGCGAATATATATTGGACATGTGCCATCCGCCTATCCGGCATGTGAATGGTCAGCTTTGGGAATTTATGAGCACTCACTACACGACTCAAGGATTGAATCGGCAATCTGTAATGTCTGTTTTGAATCTTAGCTCGGTGAGGTAGTGTACGTGTTTCGAAAAAGCGAAAGTAATCGATATCTGTCTTAAAAGAATGTGTTGTCTAGTGCATGTGGCTAGCATTGATACTGCAGCAAGAAACACCGCAATTTTTGGAATTATGTTCATATTTACCACTTACAGATCAACGGCACCTTAATAATCCCAGCTAATCCTTTTCAGCATACCGTGTTCTTTGGAAACGGACATTCACTTCATAACTGATATTTTGGGAGAAACTGTCGCCGTCGGACGGGGGCATTCTAGAATTTAACCCTGTTGTTGAAGATGTTCTTTGTGATCCTGTTATAGTGATCAAAATTTGAAACAGTTGCCCTATCAGGATCTAATTATCCTATTGGCCGGAAAAAGGGAAAACCAGCGTTTCATTTCAATAATAATAAATAATTTATACAATTTATATAGCGCCTTTTCTGAAGGCATCCAAAAGCGCATGTTATCAAAATATTATCATTTTGCAACTGAACATTGAACAAACAGCACCGCATGAAGAACGATTCCAAATTAACTTGAGGATCTCATCCCCGAATTCTAGTAGAGTTTTGACTCTTGCCTGGTGCAAAATAGTTCTTAAATGAAAACGAAACTTGGTAACAATAGTTTGAAGAAAAGAGAGGGCTTGGTGTGTAAATCGGTAAAATTCAAAACTACGGCGAAAATGCATCATCATTATCGTCATCATCGTCGTGATCGACATCATCATCAACAGAGCAATTTATTTGGAAAAGTAGTTGCGTTTGCTTGTTACAAACATTCTAAAAACAGTATATTACGGGACATTGAACATTACGTAATTACACGTCGCCGTGTTAACAGCATTAGACTCGATTTCCGCCTACACTATCGTTTTTCTCACGCCTTGTCTAGTAATCGAACCTATACCAAATCTCCTAAAATAGCAAAATAGAACCTTTGATACTGTATGTTAACGGGTTCCGCTTGCCAGTTATATAATCAGTAGCGGATCTGTTAAAGGTAGTTGAGAGAGGTGGTATGGATCCTATATCGAATCTTCAAAAACAGCATCTCTAGCACCTTTGTTTTGATATGGTACGTCTACAGCAGAGCTCTTCCGGAGCCAAAACGGGAGTCCTTTTTTTTTCCAAATAAAGTTAAACTTGCAAACACCGCAGGCCGGCTTTCAAAGTTTCTTTTCTGGTTCGGGGCCAGTTACGTTGATCGCTACAGTTGGTAACTGAAGCTTAGTATTTAGATTAAGCAATGGAATTATCAATGGTATTATAATCTTAGTTTCTTATATTCTAGTTTATATAGTTAGTGATAAAATTAATAAATTTAAGCTTCAGTTTTTTTTCTTTTCCTTTCAATTCCTAGTATTTTAGGTGTAGTTCACGCTCACGGCTCCTGGAGACCAGCCGGGGGAGGGTGCGGGCTCTAAGCCTTCCCCCTTCTTTTTGCTCAAAGAAAAGTAAGAAACGTAATCTCTCTCACCTCATTTGTCACCTTCTCTTCCCCCCCCCCCCCCCGCCATTCTTTTTTACATAGCGGGTCTTCCATGATGTTAGGAGAAAGACTGAATACGCCGCTGATAATAAAAGGCATTTCCTAAATTATCAGTCCTTAGCTTTTAAACAAAGTTGTTGTTGTTTTTCCTGCTGTCCGATCATTGTCATGATATTATGTCGTTGTCATGTTTTCGTCCGCCAATCTGGAGGCTCCAGACTGTTATCTCAATCTATTTGTGTATTTTGCCATATTCTCTGTTCTCAAGAGCTCTCCCCTTTTGGAGCGTTGGCTTTGATGATCCACCATGCGTGTTTGTATTTCGTTCGTGGGTGGTCGTCTCGCCTCCCGTCCTTTTACTCATACATGTGAGTCACGTTTCTAAGTCTCGAGTCCAAATACTTTTTTTTCGGTTCTTTGCTGAGTAGTAAGCCTTTAATAAGACTTTTAAATGCGAAAAGGGCAAAAGCCGCGTAACTGGCTAAAAAGACCCCAGGTAGATGTAACTAAAACCTTACGATGACAAAAACCGCTACCTGTCAGTTGAGTAGTGAGCGATTTTCTAGCCGATGAATGAGTGAGAAATCGGTTTACTATTGCCACTGCAGATAAGAGAGATCCAGTTTTTAAATGAAAGCTAACAAGGGAGTTCCCATGAATTTAGGCCTCCCAAACGAAAAGGTGGCTACAGTAATGACTTGAACGGAGGGGAAAGGCTCGACTGAAAAGCTCCCACGCAAACCTTTTTCTCCAACAAACATTGGATTCTTGAAGATCCAACACGTTTATTGACTCATTAAAATCCTCCAAAAGGACTTCAAAATGAACTGAATCCGGTAAGCCGGAAAAACTAAAAGAGCATCTTATCCGCACCGGAAGTTGCGTAATTTGCCGCACCTTTGTATCGGGTTTCACGCGAGTGCTCGCCACGCGTGACCTAACTTCTTAACAAAAATAATATTTGATCAAGAGATTATAATTTTTCGAACTCCTGAAACCCTTAGTCACCGAAACACAATATTTGTCTTAGAGAGTGAGAAACTTTGCATTCTAGACGGACGGAGGTCTTTCCTTGGAATAAAGACAATTCATTTGAATTATGCAGCCAATGTCACGTTACACCTCTCGAATACACCTCTCGAGTAAAGGCAAGTGATTTTGACGGAGTTGTGCTTTTATATATATATGAAGGACACTTCTAGTTTCTATGAAGGTGGAACGTCGAAGCAGGTTCCGTGTTTGTCCAATCAGAGGGTGTTTACTGTACTCGAAAATGAGGACTTCAAGAATGTTCTAGTAATTTCCGACGTGTGTTATGGTAAGGCTTTTAGTTATGCCTCTTTATGGTGTGAAACAGCAGTCAGTACAAAATCTAATCACTCGAATTATTTCAAAGTAGCCCTAATTATTCAGCAGTAATTTATTACCGCTGTGCGATACAGAACGGAAGTACGTAACGTGGCATAACGCCCACGCGCGCGACACTATTGCTGTCGTCTATAAAACCCGCGTGCTCCTCGATAGCTAACCAATAACTAGAGAACACAGCATTCATGCCGAGCAACGAAGTGCGACACGTTTGAAAAAGATGAACATCGTGCTTTTAGCTGGTTTGTTTGCGGCAGCACTGCTGTCGCAAACGTGTGAAGGGTCTATGATCCCAGAACATCCACAGACTGCTTTCTGCAAGGCAGATTTTGGTACGTTTTTATTTAGATATTTATCTTTCAAAACCTCTTAGTCTTAGAAATCTCTCAGTTTAAACTTTTATAGGGCAATAGCATGTGCATAAATCTACGAGTGGGAGTTTTGTTTTTCTTTGGGAACGCGTTATCTGAGAAACAAGGAGGCAAAGTGCCTGGAAGCCATTTTCGATCGCTTTTCAAAGAGGGATCATTGATTTCGTAATTTTGATAGTAATTTTCTAGAAAAATCTTAGATAGTATTTAATGGCCTCACTCATGCGATTCAATCGCTTTATTAGCTACAGTACCGCTAATCCGTATCAGCTTAACACAAAAAACGTTATTAATTAAAAGAAGTACCTATTGTGTAGCTACAATAGACGGATTTTTAAGAGAATACCTTGTTTTTCTAAGAAAGGAGGTGCCGTGTTTCACGTTTCAGCTGTTTTGAGCTTGACATGTGGGAAGAACATGTAAACCCTGTAAACCTAAACGTATCCAGATACCTAAACGTTTACTGTGAGCAGAAACAGTAGTTATTATGTTCGGAGGCTCTCTTCGATTGTCTTGTAATGCCTTTTCAGTCAAGCGCAGTTTTAAGCGCAATTTACCACTTATGCCGGCACAACTCCATCACGATAGATTTCCTGTTATTTTTTTTTCCTAGCCCACTTTGTTTTCCTAATTTTGTTAACCGCAATTACAATACAAACAATGGTAGGCTTATTTTAAGCCCTCCATTTATATAGTTGTTCGGAAGATGACTAACCGCTATGCCACATTGGTTTGCTTATAAGAACAAATATACAGTTGTCTGCGGGTTAAGTGGTCTATCCAAGACCGATCCAAGGTCAAAACGTAATCTAGTCCACACTTCTTCGCAGTCGTCTTTCACGCTGTGAGGCGAGTTTGTCGCTGAGTATAATAAGCCGAGGGAACTGAGATTAAGTCAAGGGTTTCTGGCAACGGCATCACCGTTTCTTATCCAATTTGTCATCTTTTTTATTAGTTACGTGCCCTGACTTAAAATCACATGAATTCCATCACGATCCCATCACGCCTCAACTTTGAAACCGATGCAGTACATGTCAGTCGAGTCACCTCTCGCTAAGTTAGGAATACAACTCTTTTCTTGTCTTGTATTACACTGTTCTCCCTTACTGTATCTCATTAGGGTGAATCAGTGGGTGAATTCTTTGCCAAGGAATCATAATTTATCGCATATCGAAGGATCCCAGCCCCATCAGTCTGTTTGTACCCGTCGCACCATAACACCCACTGCCGTTTTTGCCCTCGATCGGACCTTCGATCGAGATGCACGAATTTCAGGTTTCATTATTGGCCGTAACGAGTCGTATACAGTACCCATACTGAGTGAAGAAGTGAGAGTATATTTTAAGGAATGATTAATTGATGTTCATGATGATCAGCTGATCATGCCCTATAACAAGAGCAGCGGAAGTCGAGACGCTGCTTGAGCCGTATTTTCAGTCAAAACAGGAAACGAAACGGCAATCCTTATCCTCCTTCTGCCTGCTCCCTCCTCCGTTAAAAAACTCTGTCAACACGGCATTTCTGCGGTCTTAATGGGACAAAGTGTAACAGCGGCATTTTTACCCTTTCCTTCCTAATAAACACCCTATTATGACATCTGACATATGAAGTCGCAGGTTAACGTTGGCGCTCTACCATGTACCAACCGAGCTAACACTAACGATCTTTTATTCTATCTTATTTTGCAGTCGTTCGAGTAAAAATTCTGGGTAAAATTAAGAAGGATGAAGGGACGCCTGCTCCTGAAGTTGTTCCGACACCAGAATTAACCACACGACACGAAGTGGATGAATCGTCTACTGAAGACCCAACTAAGCCGGTAGCAAAGGAGAAAACTGCTTCTCTCCAGAGCTTTCAGAAACCCAGCGATCTGCCACCCGGAGAGGACCCTACCGTCAAAACCACAGGCTCTCTCCTTGGATCAATCCTAGGCAGACACAAGCGGAGTTTGGGGCTGGGGATACGAGGTGCCCCACCTCCACCCCCTGCGGCAGCCCTGCACAAGTCTCCATACCATCGCCCTATTGGAGGACAACATCGTGACAAGGGAATGATGTATTATGACGTTCTGATCAAGAAAGTGTTCAAAGGTGGAGATAAAGTGAGAAATACCAGAGGAACTTTTGTTGATGCCGCCAATCCTAAACGTTTCTTCGCCAGAATTTATTTTTCCCCTCACCATGGACAAGAACTTAAGGCAGGCGTTGCTTACATGCTTTCTGGCAAAATCATGGATAATGATCTGGTGTTGCCTTCGCGTGGTTGCTGGCTAGAGAAATGGAAGGATCTATCGAGAGAGGAAGTACATGGTCTGCACCGGAAGTACGCCGAAAACTGTGATTGTATGATCAATTTTTGCATCCCAGGATCCCATTGCAAAATGATGCAGTCTTTATATCCCTCTCGATGTGCCTGGCAGCTGCGCAACTTCAGAGAACCAAGCAGAGATTGTGGAGCGAAACATAACATGTGCACCAAACACCAGGGCAAATGCCACTGGAAAACCGGTCACGGATTTGACTCGTGCTTAAATTCGCCCGGATTTTTTCCCTAGATGTTTGATATTTTCATTCCTAGGAGTTTCCAAGTTCTACTTTTACATAATGACGACCAACAGACAACATTGCAGGTCGCATTTGAACGATCACGCTTAAATGGCCAAAACGCAGTGAAGAAAAATCGATATCGCAAACTCTCTTTTCGTGGTCATATCAGGATGGCATTTAAAACCAGTTAAAATAAATCAGTCATCAAAAGTCATCAACCAGTTAAAATAAATCTGTCATCACAAGTATTCAGACTTAAAAGTTAGAGCCACTTTATACAGCCTATAATGAAGATCATCACCAGAAAAACCGAAAAAAAAAGGCCAATATAATTTTATCTGAGTGGTCACCAGTTTTAGAACCAGCTTGTACAGCATCATTATTTTTATCAGTGAACAGTACCACAGAATAGTACTCCCCAATTTCCTTTATTTAGCGGATGGTCACACTTAAATAGGCATTTTGTACCCAAGCGTCAGAATTAATAGATAGGACCACTAGAAAATGCAGTTCAATAGCTTTATTTGGTTGGTCAAACTTTATAGGATTTTATATTGAATTGAAGCGCTTTATACAGGATAATAATCAGCCACAGAAGAATTTGTTACTCAATAGGTAACTGATTTACCCAATCGTAGAATCACCCGCATTCCCATGTTCGTAAATTTGACAAACTAATGTGTACCATAGAAATTATGCCATAAATGTCAGTTGTTGTTTTTTCAGTTTATGTAAAACTGATACACGCAGTAGGGCCAGAAGATGACAGACAGCAAATGAGATGTTCTTCTTTTGATACGAGAACCCTTTAAGAATTAAAAAATGTAAATAAAAATGTGCTTAAAAGGTTTTCAGAAAAAAAAAACAATTTCTCAGTTATGCCAAGAGAGGATGAATTATGCCTGACTGGCAGACAAAGAAACAGGGTAGTTGTCATTGACTCCAGTTTTTTGGCGGCAACTATGTTGAGCGAATTTAGCGATGTCGATGTAAAGTCGACAAAACCACTAAGTGCTCATGTAGTCCGGTAGTCGTTTAATCTTCACGGGGCAAAATCAACAAAATTAAGTCTTTCACGGCCTTGCCCGACAAAACCGGTCGTGAAGGACCACGGAACTTGTAAGGATTGTAACGTCATCCCTTTAATCGACAGCCGCGGATGTTTCAGTTGACCAACTGGTGCAGCACGCAAACCTCTAATGAAAGGTGGCTATAGTAGAGCGATCAGATGAATCTGATCAGACCTGCAGAAAGGAATCCGAGAAATTTTTCTTCTGTAAAATGGAAGCAAAATTGGGCCTTGACCAGTGGTTACCACTTCCTATCAAAAAGTCCCCCTTTCTTCGACGTTTACATTGGAGGCTTTTCTATCACAAGGAAAGACTATCAAACGATTATAAAACCAGCAAAAACTATAATTATAAACGGAAATGAGAACGAAAAGCCATGGTACTAAAACCCGAAAAGTTAGTTTGCATGGTTATCGTATTCCCTGTTCGTTTTTAATTGTGCGCATGCCCGAAGCCAAAATTGCAACAACAAAAAACCTCGGAAATGAAAGAGAAGTTCAATTTTTATGATGTTAAGGATCAGTTTTAGATGTTTGGACTGGAATTTGAGCAGAATGCGGCCAAAATACGGCGTTTGTGGCTTGAAATGACGGTTTTGGAGCGAAAGCTCGGTCGCTTAGGTTAATGGGTTACGTTGTCGCTAAAAATATTAGCGGAGCCCCCACGCTAGCGCGCCAGCTGAGCACCATTGCTAAGCAAATTTAGTAACCTATCAAGCCAAGAAATTTTGGTAGAGACATAGTAGTCACGTGACCGTCCGTCCGCACCACAGGGTCATCAATATGAAGTTGCATACACTTGATAGAACCCTGTGCTGTATCCCGCGTTTTTGGCGCGAAATCGCATGGTGACCCGCGTTGTAGCAAAACAAGCAAAGACAGCAAAAGTCAAAAACGATTTTATTCATGGAAAGAAAAACTTCAAAAGAATTCTCAGTTGCCGTTTTGGTGGAAGGTGAAAAGTTTAATTTAAGCGAAAAAATTTAGGCGAAAAAATTCAGGCGAAAAGTTAAGTGGCATCAGTCGGTAAAAGCGGTACACTGTTTTCGCGACCAAAAATAGTTTTCCTTTATTTTTTGTTTGTGAAAAGGGTTTGGTACACATGTATTAAAACCACTTTATTATTTTCCAATTCTTTATTTTTGCTTTGCTACAGGCCAAAACCAATTTTGCCCGAAATTGGGTTTCCGGCGGTGATCGAAAGGCTGAAATTTATGGATTTTGAGAGGCGCGCTACCCCCAATTAAATGCAGCTTACGGAATTTTGCTTTGACCTAGTATCTAAGGTAGACCGACCAAGTTCACAGACAAAATGTGGAAAAAGTTGATAGATTTTTGAGCACGTCAGGTAAAGTTAAAGACAACCTACTCTGAAGCCTGTAATGAGATCCCAAAAATGGGCCAAATACAAAAAACAATTTCGTATCGTTTACGGCCTAAATTGGGTTAAAAAATAACATCAAAGCAAAGTTCTTACCTAATTTAATCAATTTGTAAGCTCCAAAGTGCGGGTATCTCCCTCTATCACAAGGGAAAACAGGTTAGAACTCCGCCATTGAAGGCGTGTTAACGTAAATATCGCTGGTGTCAAAGGTCACTTACATAACCCTAGAACTTGGCAAAAATACATTTTTTCGGGGTTCCTTATCCGTTGCTGTCCACCAAAATAGATGTCTATAGCTTCCTTTAATGCTCGTACATCCAATATTGATCCAGAACAGGATGAAAGTTGTGGTAAGTTGATAAATATTCATGGCGGGTAACGCTCGACAAGTAAACAACGTCGTAGTTGATCCAAATTTCTGCTCCGGTAAGGAATACAAAACATTTTCAAGATCCCTAGAAAAAAAAAGAAGTTATTTAGTTGAACTCTAACAATGAATTTAGACTGTTCAACACCTCCTGCAACTTGGACGCGGTCGAGGCAGAAAAATATAATTTGAAAAGTTGCAACGAAAATCGTGCTAGTTGTCCAGACTCACCTGGGTAGTCCGCGAGAAGGTGAAATGAAATTATTTTCGACTAAGTCGCCTGAGTTTCCGTTTTAGCCTTGGGTCTAGTCGTTCGGTAATGGACTGTAGGAAACTTCTTTTGAGTACAAAGAGAAATTCTGAAGTTCGCAGTAGTTATGCATCAGTCAATTCCAGCTGCGCCCATCCCCCCCGGGCAACTGCGGGGCATTTACGTGCCTTGCCAGTCCCGGGGGTGGGGCATTAGCAAATTTGGCACGGCCCGGGGGTCGGGCATTTGCCTGCCCCCGGGCTTTTGACACACATGTGGTTTCCGACGGACTCGAAATCCAAACATGGAGGATTTTATCGCAAAGGACCAGCAGTTCGTCGCAGATTGGATCGTCCGTTAAGGACTGGACAAGCTTGTGGAGGTTTTCTCGATTTTATGCATTTCTTCATTGCTTACCAAGGCACAACTATCACTTTATATAGTGAGATCGGGAACGATCAACGTGAATCGACGTACGCATGCTTCTTTGAACAAGGATTTAAGCAAAATTTGGTTGCGATGATTCTTAAACTATTACGATCGATTATTGAATTCTAAACATGTATATAGGGATCGTCGTTTTATACTTTTGCATATTATTAAAATATTCACAACAGACTTTTATAATGTCATTTTGTTTACTAGCGAACTGTTTAAAACAAAACAGGAAAGTAACAATCAACTTCATGTAGTATTGTTGTCTGTGAAGTATTAAAATATCATCGCTTGGCATTTATACTAACTTTCTTATTACGTTAAACATCGGATAGTTCCATTACAAACAATAGAAGACTGAGAGGCAGGCCTACAGAAATGAAAAATCACACATAAAAAACGCTGAAAGTGGCATTTTTGTGCAATGAATGAAAACTTGCTGCAGTGTTGATTGGGGACGTACGATCCCGGGGACGGGGCATTTGCCCTCTTCCTTAGTCCCCACCACGGGGCATTTGGCAGCTAAAGTGTCCCCACCCCCGGGAATTTGCCATCCAAGAGAAAAAAATGCTAATGCCCGAGGGTTAGCCCGGGGGGGGGGGGGGCATGGGCGCAGTTGGAATTGACTGATGCATTAAAATTACTCATACTTGGGACGACCCCGACGTTTGCTTACGTCACAATTTGTCACACAATCTTATCAATGTCGCGCGACTAATTTAGTAGCAGGGAAAAAAGAAATTAAAAAAAAAATTCTCTGCGCTTTAGGCCCTGTGCACTTTATGATAATTTATGGAAAGTGGTGAACAGGTTTCATCTGGCAAGTAAGGAAAAAAAGTGCGAGCGTGACGGGGCGCATTGGCGTTCACCGAAAATATACAGAGGATATTACACGGCGGCGCGAAGGTAGGAATTTTATTTTCGAGTGGTAAAATATTGTCTTTTACCACGAGAAAATAAAATTCATATATTCAAGCCACCATGTAATTTTCTTTTTATTAAATAGACAAGAGTACTTTTGCACAAGGGTAAGAGAGTGTAAGAGCGGAAAATGACGTCATCGATATCCTCGCTAGTGAGGACAGATATAGAAAATACGCCACTCGAATCCCAGATGTAGTTTCGTGTGAACTTTACGAGTAGTCTATTTTCCACTAAACACTCTTGTCTATATCATAAAGAGAAATACGTCACAACGCACGGTACAGAGTCAAATATGAATAGAAAATATCAAATATAGTAGGAAACGTGAGTTGTTCTCAAACTGAGCAGTTGAGAGAGAAAACGTTTCTATACTTACGGCTAGTTACGTACTAGTTGCTCCCGGACTGGGGAGCACTACCAAACTAAGATATCCTCAGCGCCACTTCAAACATTGGGCGGGGTGGGGGTTTTTGAACATTCTTCTACCATGTTACCTCGCTTATTTAAAAAAGAGGCCTTCACTTCTCTGGTTTTATTGGGAAGTTCAAAATGCGAACGCATGGCCTTAAGCATGGTGACGTTGAATTTAGATAACGTGTTGAGCCTGACTTGCTCGCACACGCCATCACCATCAAAAGTTATTAAATGACTGAATCTCACCTGGCTTACAACCTGTTCTGTAGTATTCTGCCTTTCCTTCTCATCTATGTAATTTAATCCATATCTCCCATTAGGCTTTCATTATTTTATCAAATTCATGTAATATTCATAGTCTTCGGCTTGATGCCAATCTTGAAAAAAACGTCAGTTACACCTGAGCCTTTGTCAGACATTCACTTTTATCTCATCTTCTCTCTCCAACTGTTTCTCTGGCCGTTCTCATGTCCCCTGACGCCTGCACTAAATCAGCTTTTTGCAGTCTTTCCTTGCCAATTTCAAATCGCGTTGTAGGGTACTCTTTTACCCTCTCCAAAAACTTCGATCCTCCCCCTCTTGGTCTTTGAAGTGCTCAGCCCATGTCGCACAATTCGTTTGTTACTTCATAAACACTTTCCAATTCTGTTGCCCCCCCCCCCTCCCCCACGAGGGGCACTTTCTATAGTGGAGTATACGGGGAGGTTCCCGGGGGCCCGAAAGGGATGACTTTTTTGCGCCTGCAGAAAGGTTGGAAAAATCGTTATCTTAGTATATATTAAGTATAGTAAGGGTCAACTAAGGAAAAGAGACAGCAGCTAAAGTTAAGTATCTAAAAAGGTGCCAAATTCTGGCAAAAATAGCGCGAAACACAAGAAAGTTGAGGGCCTTTAGTAACCGACTCAGCGCGACTGAGAGCCCAGATACAAACGTCGCGGCAATAGGATATTCTACTGTTTTGGCTCATCCTTGAGGTATAAACATGTGTATAAGAAAGGGCTACATTCTTACTCTAGGTTATGAAAGAGGTGCCATTTGGGTAAAAAACTGGTATATTAAAGGGTAAGGGTGCGAGACTAGGGGCGGAGCCTCCCCGTATAAGCTTTACTGCGGATAGCTTGGATTCTAGTGTCAGTGATGAAAACGTTGATGCTCTCCGCAGTCATGTCTTTCATACAAACCTTCTGACGGTTGCTATCTTGTCGTGCTGCCCAAAGTGGATGTGGTCTTGAAGTCCCTCTGATTTGGCGAGAACTCACAGAAGCATCCTGGCTCCTGGCATTCAAGCAGAGCGTCTTGATTGGAACATTCAGGATCTTTGTTACTCGGTTTTATTGCCCTGGCCAATGTGGTGAAGAACTAATGCTCGTCAACTTCCTTTGACAATGTAGAAAAGTGTCACATAATAATAATAATAATAATAATAATAATAATAATAATAATAATAATAATAATAATTTAATGCTTATTCGGCGCAAATTAACATGTGGATATGATCAAATGCGCCTTACATCAAATTAATTAAAAACCTAAAACTTAACAATAGAAATATATAAGAATACAGTTAAAAACATCCTAGAATAAAAATCAACAACTTAAGATGAAAATTAAAACTAAATCTAAAACTAAAATTCGTAAGAAGTCATGCTAAAAGAGGCTCTAGCTGTGACAAGCAAAAGCTTTCTTAAACAAGTGCGTCTTAATTGCTCGTTTATTAGAAAACGCAGACTGGTCAAACGAGTCACGGATTGATAAGATATCAAGAAAGCGTCTAGCTTTTCATATATTGTCATTATTTTCTGGAATGAATAAATGTTCAGCCACAACTATGCAACTGTTGGCTCATAGTCGTTGATTTTTGTTATATGCTCTCTTTCAACACCCCCACTACGTCCAATATTTCAAGTGGCGCTGAGGATACCTTAGTTTGGTAGTGCTCCCCAGTCCGGTGATTAGTCGGCGTTGGAATGAATATTTCTTTAACGATTGATTTATTTTACGTAACTAGCCGTAAGTATAGAAACGTTTTCTCTCTCAACTGCTCAGATTGAGAACAACTCACGTTTCCTACTATATTCGATATTTCCTATTCCTATCTGACTCTGTACTGTGCGTTGTGACGTATTTCCTTTATGATATAGACAAGAGTGTTTTAGTGGAAAGTGGACCACTCGTAAAGTTCACAAGAAACTACATCTGGGACTCGAGTGGCGTATTTTCCATATCCTATCGATGACGTCATTTTTCGCTCTTACACTCTCTTACTCTCTTACTCTTGTGTAAAAATACTCTTGTAAATATACCTAATTCAATAACGGTTGCTTTAGGCATTGGGCAATTGCGCATTGAGAAGCTATTGTTTGGCGGTCACTCAAGCAAAACATCGCATTGTGTTCCGTATTCGATTCCCAAATGCACAATGCCCAATTGCCAATGACCAATTGCCAAGGCAACCTTTATTGAATTAGGTATATAGAGTGATTTGAATTAACCCGTGAAATAGATACTAAACTATTACGCACTATTAGACACTTATTCCATTGTTTTCTTTTGTTCAGCTTTGACTATCAGACACTAACTATTAGATATTGTTTCACGGGTTAAGTAAAATCACTCTAATAAAAAGAAAATTACATGGTGGCTTGAATATGTGAATTTTATTTTCCGTTTTAGCCTTGTGTCTAGTCGTTGGGTAATGGACCGTAGAAATCTTCTTTTGAGTATAAAGAGAAATTGTGAAGTTCGCAGTTATAGAGTTAGAATCACTCATCTCAGAACCCCGACGTTTGCTTACGTCACAATTTGTCACACAATCTTTGATCAATGTTGCGCGACTAAAAAATAGAAATAATAAAAAAAAATCCCCTGCGCTTAAAGGCCCTGTGCACTTTATGATAATTTATGGAAAGTGGTGAACAGGTTTTATCTAGCAAGTGAAAAGAAAAAAGTGCGAGCGTGACGGGGCGCACTGGCGTTCACCTAGAATTTATAGAGGATATTGCACGGCGGCGCGAAGATAGAAATTGTATTTTCGAGTGGTAAAATATTGTCTTGGCTTCCCAGGTGAGTCTGGGCAACTAGCACGATTTTCGTTGCAACTTTTCAAGTCAGCAAATAAAGAACGCTTCGATGTAATCGCACCATCGCGACAGTTTGTTAGATTTATCACAGGCATCCCAGGCTGACGATGAGAGGAGTTGAAATAATTAACATAATACTCTTTTGAAATATGCGAAACGTGACTCTCGCCTGGTGGCTTATGGAGGTGTTGTGTTACAACGGTTCGTATTTAGAAAGGTTTGTATGGGAGAAAACGCTTTCGAATTCATAGCTAAATATAATGATATTTTGACAATAAAATCATCTTACCTCAATGTCTTGTCGTTATGTCTGTTGTTATCTCGCTTCTCAGGCCGATCCTTTGGCATAACTCGCTTAAAACGCCTCGGATCGGCCTGAGAAGCGAGATAACAACAGACATAACGACAAGACATTGAGGTAAGATGATTTTATTGTCAAAATATCATTATATTTAGCTATGAATTCGAAAGCGTTTTCTCCCATACAAACCCTTATAAATACGAACCGTTGTAACACAACACCTCCATAAGCCACCAGGCGAGAGTCACGTTTCGCATATTTCAAAAGAGTATTATGTTAATTATTTCAACTCCTCTCATCGTCAGCCTGGGATGCCTGTGGATTTATCCACAGGGTACCCAAACGCTACATTAGCTACATAATCATAATCATTTCATTAAAATATTGTTAATTGCCTGTATTCCTGTGCCTTTATGAGTCGCTTTGGAAGGGATTTGAATTAGCGCGGAGACGATTTAATACCTGGCCGGTTTCAAATGCTATTTTGTCTGGCGTGTCGTAAACTGGACGCGACAATTACGTCTCAAGTTTCCATATCATTAACTATTAACTCTCCTCCTCTTCTCTTGGCCGTTAATTAAAACCTGAGATTGTATCCCCACGAGAGTTGATAGTTAACAACAATGGAGCTTGAGACGTAATTGTCGCGTCCTATGACGCACCCTATAAGAAGATAAGATAACATTTCAAACCGGCGAGGAAAACCGTCTCCGCTCTGATTGAAATCCCTTTCAAAATGACTCATAAAGACACAAGGAACACAGATAAATAACATTTTTATTAAAGCTAAAAACAGCGTTTGAGTGCCCTGTGGTTTATCCATCTCGTCGGTGAGAAACTAGGCAGGGGGGCGGGAGTCAGTGTGCTAACTGGCCGGGTACAAAGTACAGCGAAATCCGGGGCACTCTCCGTTTGAGACTACGGGCCCACCAGACGTTTTCTCGACATAAATTGTCTATGGCGTTTTTCTCGCAAATCGTAAATCCCTTTGTAGTAAATTTCGATTCGCTTACTTTATATGCACCGGTACTTAGCGAAAAACAAGACTCAGTCAAGCCCTATTAAGTCTATTAAACCAACTACAAAAACACCATGACAGTACTCCGTTGTTGTAGGCTGTCTATTATGAGGGGAGAGGAACGGGCAGTTAAATATCTTATCTCCCTATTTTTAAACTCATTTTTCTCCCTCCTCCCTAGTTTTTTTGGCCGTTTCTCCCTCCTCCCTGTGTTTTCACCTTTCTCCCTGATTATGCTTTAACGGGTTTATATTACGTAACACTACACTGCAGTTTAAATTCCTTCCAATACTGTCACTTTACTAAAGCACTTTGTGCTCTTTGAATACCTACAAACTACTAGACTTAACATGTAGTAACAGGGTACCTATGAATGATGTACGCTATCTTTGTGATTTTGCCAAACTAACAGGGTCTTTTCCTCATCTCAAGCGACATTATATCCTCATGATCCCTTATGAGTTCCTCTCATATCTTCTTGTTTCTCTATTGTATGGCATTTGATGTCTTGCCTTACTCTTACTCTCAGTTTTTATCTGTAATCACACAGTTCTCACTGGATACAGCAAAGCCAGAATTCCCTTTAATATATTTCATGATCAAGTCTGTAAACAAAGATCTTCTTTTTAAAGAAAGTCATGACACTTTGCCAGTTTGCAGGCACTCGAACCCACCTGCTGCTACGCGTAAGTGTGGGCATGTTACACTCTCAGTTCGCCGTCACTGTCACTATCGCTATTATTCAAAGCACCTTCGACTTCACTTTCCTTGAGGAACAAGTTCGCTGATGTCCAACATCCCAAAGATTTGGTCAGTAAATTTGATGATTTTCCTTATGCCTTAAGGACGGTGCCCCTTTTGTTACTGCGCACACGTTCTGCGCATCTCGGGTCTGGGGTGCGTTTCTCGAAAGCCCCGAAAACATTTCGGTCCCGAAAAGCTATTTATAAAAACATGACCAACTCATTCTACAAAGCTGTTATTTTAACATGTCTTCACGGTAAGAAATGTATAACTAATAGGGGAAGTTTGATGCTCAGAAAGTTCTTTATTTACAGGATACAGAGCAACTTATCGTGCTCATAATCGACCCGAAAAGTCTCAGGGCTCTCGGGAAACGCACACCTGCTGGTCCGAGATATTCGGGTTTCTTAAGGAATTTGCATGCCTACTAACACAACGGTTTTGTTTCGCGGTTTATGACTATGTGGAAAAAGCAGATCTTAGCAAGGGCTATCGGAATCCTAAAAGAAAATTGGGGGTAACCGCGCATTTTTGAGAGATATTTGAAAAGAAAATGCCATGCATTCTTTGTATTTTAAAGCTTTTTTTAAAATTATGGTTGCTTAGTTATTTTCTGAAAAATGCATGGTTACCCACATTTTTCTTTTTAGATTCCAATAATCCTTACTAAGATCTGCTTTTCCCCCATAGACATAATTAACCTTTGCAAAAGTACCTCTGTAATAGGACCCACCGTCCTTAAGAAGGTTTGCCTACATCGAAACTTTTTTGTTTGTGGCTGAACTAGAAATGTTTATTGGTTCTTGATGAGCGTTAAAATGTTATGATTTGTACCGCACTAACGGGTCAAGATAATGCAGCATCAACCAGCACACGAAGTCCATAAATTTTTTTAAGTACGATTGCATTGTCAGTTTAGTTTCATAGTTTTCTGACTTCCCTTCCTACAAATTATTCTTATTAAGCGATTTGCAGTAGAAATAATTTTGCACAAAAGACTTCGGAGTTTTACCGGACACAGTGCAAGAGGGAAGTCCAGAACATGTCAATGTTTGAGTGACAGTCAATTACTGTAAAAGATCACAAAATGGAGCCGTTATCGATGACATGAATGCCGAAAGTGCAATTCCACGGTCTATAATAAAATGCTTCTTAAGATTAATAAGTTGCTGCATTGTTTCACATTTCTGGGAACCTAATGGTAGCACTGAATCAGAAAGCACTACTCGTTTTATTGGTGACGCCTAAACAGACCTAAACACATGAAGTGCACAGAAAAGACAGAAAACTAGAAAGGCAAAACATGGCCTTGCCCCTGACCTTCATCCTAAATATCACGTTTTAACGAACACTAACATGACTAACTCAAGGTCTCACGATTTTCCAATTTGGCCTCTAAATCTCACGGTCAATCAGAATACCTTGAAATGGCCAAACAATGAAGCGAGAAATTCTCTAGCGACCCCTAGTAGCATGAAGCGCGAAATTAACAAGAGACCATTCAAAATATCGCAAACACCTGTACCTGAGCTTACGGGCTCAAAATAGTCTTGTACCCAGGGTCTACCCATTCTTCTCTCGATATAATTGTTTATTGGGGAACAGATCCGTACAGTTTCTTATATTAGGATCTATTAAGGCTTTAAAGACTCGTGTCACGTTTTTTTTAAAGACATTCTCCCTTCTCCCTTTTCATGCTGGTTCTCCCGTCTCCCTATTTTTTTGCGCCCTTTCTCCTTCCTCCCTATTTTTTTTTTGGGCCATTTCTCCCTCCTTCCTAAACCGTTCCTCTCCCCTCTATTATGGAAATCTCCTTCTAAAATCCTACAAATCGACAGTATTAAACGTTTTACAGTGGACAACAATAGATTTACCTTAACCTACCCTAAACGAATTTAAAGAAAATACCCACACCCTAAAAAAATTGACGTGCGGGCCAGGGGAGCTTGGCCAAGATCTGCTTAGCCTGCGAGCAGGCTCTCGTTTGGGTTTTATGCGCGGGATGCGAGACGCGAGTGGCGAAGCCACGAGACGAGCGGCGAAGCCGCGAGAGCGTGGGGCGAGGTGGGCGGGGCTGGGCGAAGAGAGAGCCTGCTCCTATTACTGTAAATTTTTCATTTCCGCTTTGCCTGAGCGAAGTTTAATACCATTGGCTGAAAAATGATAAGCTGTCAATCTATTAGGATTGCGCCAGAAGCAAAATTTAGCGGGAAAACGTTAAGAAGATCACACACAAACAAGAAGGCGTGTGGCGATGTCGACAATAGCGGCCGATAACAATCAAACGCCGAAGAAAAAAACCGGGCGAGGTAGAAAAACTCTTCTTCCTTCAGTT
The DNA here is from genome assembly GCA_964017195.1 of Siderastrea radians. NCBI lineage: Eukaryota > Metazoa > Cnidaria > Anthozoa > Scleractinia > Rhizangiidae > Siderastrea > Siderastrea radians. The sequence continues at coordinate 67,354,446 of OZ024887.1, forward strand.
AAAGATTACTACCGTCTTTGTGGTTATTCTTTTAAGGTCCAGTATGGATCACTGGCCCGCCAGATTGGAACAGAAAATTTGTTTCAACCTTCCAAGCAGAAAGGATCCATCGGTGTTGTCCTTGCAAAACAAGTAGGATTGAAGGTGACACGTAGTGCAAGTATATCGGACAGAGTTTGTGCCGCTTGTGGAAGGAAAATACGGAACATGCATCAGCTATTTTGTTTTGTTGCAAGTGCGTTGCAAGATCCAGAGACAGAGATTCAAGAAAGGTTCAAACGTTGTCTTTCGACGTCTGTTTCTTCGCCTGAGCGAAGCCCGGTAAACAAATAGATGCTGAGGTAAGGCGTTGAGGAGTCTGCATCTCAAAAGCGACAAGTAGAGGGCAATGATGATGCAGAGATCGCAGATAACAAACGAAAGAAACCCACGTCGAGGAAAAGCTTATTTTGTTCCACGAATAACGGGGAATTAAACCAAGCAGAATCGAATAGAAATGGCAGAGGCGATTGGGAGCTCGGTTTGCTAAACGTGGACGATCTATCGCAGGGGAAGACGCAAGTGAAAATCCTTATTTTGTACCCAAGTGAGCATGTAAAAATTAGGACACCGGAAGAACAAAAAACGATCGCGATTACAAGCAGGGCAAATTACAAGCAAATTACAAGCAGAGATACTTTCGCATTCTCTCACACTTCCCTCGCCGCCACATAACATTGGAAAACTAAGCTTTTCCCGTATCCCGTAGGAAGAACAGCAAGCACGTCTCGATTTAACGGGAGGCTTTTCACTGCAGACTCCTGCTCATTTTTCAGTTTAAAACTAACGCCAGATACCGTCTGAAACTTGGTTAAAACCTCCGAAATCGCATTCAACTCCCGCTCCATGTTGTTGACAACTATGCTTACTTCAGCAACCCAGCGGTCTGCACATGTTGCTGTCAAATTTCTCACTTCCTGTGCAATTTTATAGCTTCCGGGGTGGGAATGAAAAATTTACAGTAATAGGAGCAGGCTCTCTCTTCGCCCAGCCCCACCCACCTCGCCCCACGCTCTCGCGGCTTCGCCACTCGCGTCTCGCATCTCGCGCATAAAACCCAAACGAGAGCCTGCTCGCAGGCTAAGATCTGCTTTGCTGAGCTGCGTCGCGCGCGCCCAGCGCCTTGCCTTTTGGCGGGAAATACGCAGCAAACCTAACAAGACTGACAAGATGTCTGCCCCTTCGAGTTTATTCCATTTTGCTTCTGTTTGTTTCATTTTAACGCTCCTCCAGGCATTGCACAGCAACGCATTTATCTACAGTGGTGAAAGAGGAACGGTGGAGGCCGTGTTGTTTACCCACAGTTTCTTCCAATTCAATGAACCTCACAACTTGCTGTATTTTAACGACGCGTCTTTAGCCATTCGTTGCCAGTTGAGGAATCGAAGCTGGGATACCCCACAAACTCGAAATGCGTTAGTAAAGCAATATTCTGAGCAAGGGATGTCTCCTTCGGTCACATTCATCACTTTAGACTGGTCAAAGTCGTATAACATTGAAGAACTCGTCGAAGACGAAAACATTTACTGGACTTCCAACATTTCAAAGCATGAACTACTCGAACATTGCGACGGAGAAAGCAACGGCAAAATACCTTGGACTTACAAAGTCGAGCTCGGGCAAGGCCTCAATTTATTTGAATCTTGGGGCACTGTTGTTTTCCCGGATATTGAACCTTTACTTTCCGTTCAACTTGGCGACGTTTTAGACGAATTCATCGATCTTTCAGCGCCGAAAGACGTCATATTTTGGCGGCATCCTTGCTCTCCAGGAATAGTTCTTTTGGTTCCTATTTTTGAGAGCAGAGAATCATTTACAGGTAGGCTTGAGTGTAAAAAGCTTATAGAGTAAATGTCAACGTACAGAATTGTACAGTCAGTCTGATTTTAATCTTTTCAAAAGATTTCGTTTTGTCATAAAATTCATGGTTTTTGGTAAGGACTTACAGGGATTTTGTTAGCTAATACCAGAAACTCATCTGAGTTTCTGCTAATAATTAGGCTTGTAACTCTTAAAAAAGAAAAATTTCGAGAATTTGAAAAAACAAATCATTATCATCTGGAAACATATTTTATTTCAATCTTTAATCTTCAATCCTCAGTTTCTATGTTAGATGACATCCTATTTTAGAGCGGTCCTTATACAGTCATGGATTTGTTACAAGACAATGGCGAATCCAGAAGTTTGTGTCTGACAGTGAGGATGCAGAGTAGAATACGCCTGAAAAAAAGATGTTTCAGGACTTAAATGTTTGCCGTCTTCGAACCTTATTTTAATCTAACAAAAGGAGGGTGTGTGGACCCCCGGGCTCTCCGTTGGATCCGCCACTGCAAAAAAATGTGCGGTCAATCAAACTGCCGTTAACAGATTATGAGGAAAGGTTCAATGCGGATAATTTTATCCCATGGATAAAACTCTGTCCATTGAACCAAACTTATAAGGTTAAGACAGCCGCCTGTTGAACAACCAGTACCAGCTCAGGGTACCCTGGCTTGCTCGTTATAATACCTACTACATGACCCGTGTCCATCTCAATAAAATATTTTGTTTTCCACTCCCTTCTCTTTAGTGAAAGTGAGTCAGTCTGTCAAGATTGTCAGGAAAAAAGACAACTGAAAAAAAAAAACATTCAGCGAAATTTTTGCACTGAGTCATTTTAAAGGTATTTGAAGACAGCTCGAGAACAATTTTGTTATAAGAGGTACTCTAGGGTGGTTCGGGCTATGAGAAACAAAGCATCTATATGGGTCAACGGGTGGATGGATGAATAGATAAATATCAACTTTAAAAATTTGCTTTGCTCTCTTCAGGAAATTATCTGGCAGTCACCCATGGAAGTTTTACCTCAAATAGCACTCACTGGTATGATCTTCTTCATCGTTCTTCTGGTCAGCCAGACTCGTACTCTATCTGCAAGGAAACCTCATTCGCAAGCTGTGATAAACTATCAATTCTGGACTTTACAGTGGTGAATAGTTACATTTTACTGGTAACAACAAACGGTGTGATAAGATCGGATTCAATTGTCGAGGCTGCGACAGGAACAAATAAAGCTAAGGTAAGCCAGCATATTAATCCTATCATGTACAGTGAAACTGGCACCACCTTATCACCATCCCGTGATTACTGACCACCGCATCATAACGACAACTTTTTTGTGGCCCAAACAAAACCTCAGTCATCAATGTTTACTTGTCTGAAAAACGGCGCTAATCCGACCACCTCGTTAATTCCCGATTACTTACTGTTTTTGGACTCCCAAACTGTTATTTCCTTTATAATTTTACTCCTTTAATACGGTCACTCGAAATGTCTGGTAAAGGCGAGCAAAGACTAAGAAAAAGTCAAAACTTACTACCTTTTAAATTGTCTCTATTTGTTATCCAGAGTCAGAGTTATTTCGCCACATAAATAACGCTTCAGTTCCTGATGTTTTCATTTTATACTCGAAATGCACTCCACCGTTTGAAAATGCAGAGTAAGAGCTTTAGTCATGTTATGCTTTAAACTGAGTGAAAAAAAAACCCAACGTTGATCATTCTAATGGAAACCTTTGACCTTTAGTTACCGATCATTTTCTTGTGGTCATGCTCTTTGTTCTTCGTCTTCTCGCGAAGTTTTCTAGGCTAAAGAATAGGATAAATGTGTGTCGGTAAACTAACCTGTACATCTCGACTGTTCGACTTCCATACCACTCGCGCCCCTTGTAGAAATGTTTCAGAAAGAAAAAATCGATCAAGCTTTCCGTGAAACTTAAGAAAAAAAAGGCAGTTTCGCAAGCTACTGGGATGTCAAGTCCTTGCCAAACTGAACGGAAAGAGGACAAAGTGTCCAACTTTCATCGACTTGTGATTCAACTTGATCAGGTCCTCCTTCGTCACTGAACAGTGGACGTTAGTTATTGCAAGTCCTGGCCAAATTGAGTAACAGTCAATTTTCACTCAGAGAGTAGCTTCGTTTGGTTTGCATATTGATTTTTCTTTTGGCGAGAAAAGTGGTCACTGAACTGTGAAATCGTTCGTGTTACAACGCTTTAATAGTCAAAAACGTTCGTTTTTACGTAAATTTGTTGTGTTTTTTTTTGCCTTAAATTTGAAGTTTTCAGACTGTTACCGATGTTAAATTACTTATGTAAAGATGGACAACTAGTAAAGGTGCAAAGTAAATAAATATAACAAACCGCTTTTTTTGTGTTTCAAGGTGAAGTTTCACCTGGTGACTAACATCCATACAACACTTGATCAAGTATTCAAAGCGGGAACAGTGAAGCGCGAAAGGATTAAACTACACCACACTGCTCAATGCGACGGGCACGAAGTGTCAATCAGAAAACACGTGACATATTTGATTTATACATATACAAGCGTTGGCGAGGAACGTTCTCTTCTCCTAACAAGTGAACCTCCATTTGAGAAATGGTCTTCGTTTGATTTCCCCGAATCGCTGAAGGATTTGCTAGTGCTTGATGTGGCTTGGGACATTCAAAGAAACACAGTGGTTTTGCTTATGAAAGAGCCCAAGGAGGTTCGTAGTGTAGTGAGTAGTTTGAAACCAGGGGGCCCAAGTTTGTAAGTGACTTAGGTTCCAACAGCCCTTGCGAAAGCTAACTTCCACTAACTACTGAATAAGAGGAGGTCTAATTGATTCTGAATCCCACCTCCCTAAATTAAAAATATCGAAAACAAGATTAGTAGTTTCTACTTATATATATAGTTTTATAATTTTTCCCGTAGGTTCTTATCTCATATTTCACAGCATCTATTTTACTAAATTAGCTCCTGTTACTCTGTTAGCTGCCAACAGTGTAACAGCCGTTAAAAACTGACTTCAGAGGGGCTACCAGTGTTGTAGATTGAAAGCGGAGGTGGACGGGGGAGCAGGTGGTAGCTCAAACGGCCCTCAAAGCATAACAGATACCTTTCTTTCTATTGAGAATCTGCCTACATAAAAGCTTTTAAGTTTAAGGAGAGAAAATATTGGCGAGAAAGGAAAGCTGTTAATTTATTCAGTTGGTCTTATGTGATACACTCTCTGTGATAACAGGATCGTTCCTTGGTAGCAGTGCTTGATTTACAGGCATCCCAGCTGCTGCAACCAGTTTTTCGATTCCCTCAGAATGTAACCTTCACAAGGATTACGTTTCACGCTCACACTCATGTAATCTTCGTTTATGGAGCGCAGGTAGGCAAGTAGTTGCTTTCTTAGATATTCTTGTTAGTGTTACTATTACTCACTCACACATTCATTCATTCATTCATTCATTCATTCATTCATTCATTCATTCATTCATTCATTCATTCATTCATTCATTCATTCACTCATTCCTTCCTTCCTTCCCTGCTTCCTTCCTTCCTTCCTTCCTTCTTCCTTCCTTCCTTCTTTCCTTCCTTCCTTCCTTCCTTACTTCTTTCCTTCCTTCCTTCCTCCGTTCATTCATTCATTCATTCATTCATTCATTCATTCATTCATTCATTCATTCATTCATTCATTCATTCATTCATTCAGTTCAGTTCAGTTCATTCATTTATCATTGATTCCATTCACTAGTCATCAGAAGTGTTTTTGTTGCAGAGCTTTCATTTTCCGCCGCATAAAGCAGTCGGTAATCTACTCAATGAAAATGTATAGCATCAATATACGGTATGCTATGACGAAAGTACACGCATACATACAACAGAGACTGTTTGTTCGATCGTAACTTGCCATCTTGATTATACAGTAAAGCGTTTCAAGCTTTCGCTTAAAATGCCACTTACGACATTCGGTAAACAAAGAAACTTCATGTTGTTCTGACAAAAAATAAATAAAAAAAATACAACACGCACTCTCCAACGATTAGTTTTCAACTCAAGCCACGACTGGCTTTCCTTACTGAACTCCCTGTCGCCTAAAAAACTTTATGTTATTTATGTTAAACAAATATCAACAAACACTGTTTTTTTTAGGCCATAGTAGCTTTGTCTCTTTAAAACAAGATTTGCAAAGGTTACTATATCCTGCGATAAAATAGCATCCCATCTGGAGGTGGCTCCTAGTTGCTTCATGCTGCAGAAACTCATTTAAGTTTCATCTGTGTGGGACATCTGTGCCTCAGTCTAGTGAGAAGCTTTATAGCGTTTTTAGTGGAAGTGATTTTACTCTTTTGTACATACTTTTTAGTGGTTTGATATCACTATTGTTTAAACATCTGTGTATATAGTTTTTACTAAGTCTTGTCTATTCTCTTATATTTATTTGATATTTTATATTTAATCATTATTTATACATGACCCCTCAAGCTACAAGCTTTGAATTACATCGCGTTTAAATAAAGGTTTTGTATTGTATTGTATTTACCGTATTTTCTCAATTAACGCCCCCGGCGTTTATTTCAAACTTGGCATGGTGGACCCGGCGTTTCTTTGAAGAAGCAGTTTATTTGAGCCCGCCATTTTTTAAGAAAGGGTTACTATTCGTTTTTCTTGGCAGCCGTGTATCTTTCCTTTAAATCTTAAGTTTATTATATAACAAATAAACGTCTGAGGGGCTTATTTACAATTCCCTCTTTTATTTATACCCGGCGTTTATTCGGGGCCCGGCGTGTAATCGAGAAAATACGGTATACTTACTTACAGGTGTGGCTCTCACTTGATGGAGGGAACTCGTTCAACACAGTCCTAGAAAGGCACCTGAGAGGTGACTCGGTGTCATCACTGTTTGCTAACTCTTTAGGAGACGCTTTTGTTTTGGTTACAAATCTTGGTGCTGTGTACAGCGGCTGGTCGGGAATCCCGCGAGTTAGTCAGATTGAACCAGCAAGCTCAAATTCCAGCTGCTCCTTCAAGATCGCCAGCTTCCAGCACCAGAAGTCCGTCAACATAATCTGCATACAGAACACCTCAAATTCGCTTGACTTTTGGACCTACAGCATTGATTTAAGTTTACGGATCAAAGCAGATAGGATTGCCCTTCTCAGACCACTTCTTGCTACCTTTGTCTCTGAAAGAGAAGTAGAATTTTATGCTTTCTGTGGCGACGCCTTTTTCTCAGACATTATCGGTTGCTCTGAGTCGTTCCACGGGAGGGATGTTGGGCGTGTCTTGCAAACAAGGAATGGCGGTTCCGTCATGATAACTGAAGTAGAAGAAAGTACGGACACACGTGATTTTAGTGCCCGTGTCACTGGTCTCATCATAGCACCAATCCCGCTTGTGGACAAATCAGACTCCCCTGCTCTTCATTACACCCTCCAAGTCAATATTACAGGTATACATGCTGATTTACAATTGCACAATTTACTGAATGAGTCGGGCTGGGGAGGTGAAGACATTGGCAAGACAGTTCGACTATCTAGTGGAATCAGTCTTATTATAACAGCTTGTGCCAGCATCTCTTCTGCCACTGGTAGGCTGCCTGCAACGTGGAACATTTTTAATGCTTATTTCGGAGTCTTCGAAGAAGGAACCTGGTTTCTTATAGATCTTCGACCTTTTCATGCCTTTCGACCAGTGGGCTCCTCAGTACTTCATGTACGCCAAAACGACAATGGCAGCGGTTTGGCTGAAATAGTCAGTGGCCTCGGACCATTTGCGTTTTCTAGCGAGATGGTTGGAGATGTTATCAAACACGTGCACGGATGGGGTGTAGTCACATCTGTAATCAGTCCCTCGGTTGCCGTAATAAAGTCTGACAACTTTATACCAGGAAATTACACAGACAGTTGGGGTATTTACAATGCGCATGTCAGCAGTGATTCTTACTTCCCTTATATTCCAATCCCTAAGCTTCATGGCTGGTGGCTAGCAGAGGACGAGTGTCGGCATTTTCTTGTTGAAGACCCGCCTAGTAGACTTGAGCTTTACCACCTGGATTCCAGTGAGAAACTCTCCTTCACCCTCCGCGCCATCAGCAAAGGGATCACCGATGAGAACCCCACAGAACCTTTCTTACGACTGTACATTGGCAACACCCTTCTGTTCCATGTAGAGTCGTATTATCATTTCTACAACATGAACCACACTTTGTATATGACTCTAACTAAAAGACCCTTCATAAGCGGAATATCATCGGTTTCTGTGAGATTACATCAGACCGCGTCTCTGTTATGCAAAGAGGCATCCTACACCGTGCACGGAGGCTGCCCACCAACTAAAAAGCTACGATTCTCATACCCCCTGTTGTTCTCTCTGAATGAATTTTTAAATGGCGAAGTGACTGATTCCAAAGGTATTGTAAGGAACCTGAAATTGCCCTTCAATTACAGAGCGCCTTCCCCTAGAGGTAAGGCCATACCTACATCGGAGAATACGTACAATGTTGACCCAGAGAAACCCCTTTATAAAACCACCTATGCCGTCACACGAAACTCACTGCGTTATAAACAGTGCAAGGGGAAGAGGTACCGCTCCGAATGTGGCTGCACTGATCAAATGAGAGGATCATCTCTTGTTAAGCATTCCGACTGCATAGACACTGTGTATCGTATGATGTTCAGCGAAACTCTCACTCCGCGTTTCGTTATTTTACAAGACGGAAGAGAGGCGCAACCTCTGATCTTTCCATTTTATCTTGAAGAACTGAACCAAAGGAAAGATTTCACAGTACTTTCACCAAGCGACTTAACTTTCTCGGATGTTTCTGCCAAGGTACTAATGCAAGACCTTAACAGTTCTGTTCAGTTTGAAGGCTCGGGATTGTACCACTTTCGTGCTCGAGTTGTGCAAGAGAACTACACATTCTGTGTCCTTACAGACGAGTTCATGGTGTTTGTGGCTGACACACCTTTACCATTTCCAGTTAATGACGTGGTTCGAGCCTGCACCGGAATGGGATTCGCCAGTTTGCTATTTGTCGTCTACATAAGACATGTTCACGGGAAAAAGAAAATGAAAAACGATTGAGATGTTTCTACTGTTTCTTTACGATTGAGACATTTCTTGTTTCTTTGTGATAGACTGACAGCAGTAGACAATCTTTACTTTCAAAGGGCATCGAACAAAAGCAGAACACACAGGAAAGGACGGATGGAGAATGGAGGCGAAACAGGAGAGGAAGAGAAGATAGTGGCAGATGCGGAAAGGGGAAGGCCTAGGGGGAAACCCCAATGCTTTTTTTGGTTTGTTTCCTTCCTTTTTGTTTTTTCTAATATGAAACCTTTAAACGTTTTCACCTCATACCACCCCCCTTCCCAACCACATTTCCCGCCTTATTTTTAACTGCGATCCCCTCCTTATGAGAAAGGCTGGATCTGACAATGCCCACTGTTCCTCTTTTCCTGTTCCGCCTCACGTTTCCGCGGGGGAGAGGAGTTTCCACGACTACTCGAAGACAAGTTTAGCGGAGGAAACTGCATGCCTTGGTTAGAGTTGGCTCGAGAGAGCAAGCGGGGGTTCAAGTCGTTGATATAATGAACATACTCGCTAACAGAAACGTTCATGTTATATTCTTGTTCAGTCATTACTGGATCAACAGCGGGTTCTTTAATTTTTTTTTTCTACTTACGGAAGCTTAACAAAAAATATTGTTATTCTGGTTCGACTTGATTGGTCTGTCCTTACGTTATTTCACTCGTGAAGCTTCCCTAATATTGGAAGCTCAGAAAGAACAAAGGGAAATCCAGCATTGGTAGTCGCATTTATTTGGGGAATTTTAAGTCAAAAGGGAGAAAATCTTTGTGAGGAAGGCTTCAGAGAGCTTAGTTCTAGAACTAAGCGTACGTTTGATTGGTCGTTATTCCGGGAAGAGAGTAGGCAGCTTTAGTATATACCACGAAGGTTTTTTTAATCTGCCGAGAAACTGCCTAAATAGGATGTGATGGAACAACAAAAAAGTGATTTCGGCTAGATCGGGTACTCGACTGCCCCTCTCTTTTTGTCTCTATGCCTAGACCGTTCCAACGGCCGGTTATACGGGGGATTTTCATACGATTTTACAGCCGATTTTTACAGAGGTTTTTAGTTTGACTTCAAATCACCCGTGCAAACTGTCACCGTTTTTCGCTGCTATCTCATGGCAATTTGTTTGCGATTTGGTAGCGATGAGAGCAGAGCGCATGCTACCGATAGCTGCGTAACGATGTTTCCTTCACACCAGTGACTATTAAGTATAATTTCTAGCTCAGCTAATCTACTAGAGACAAAAACGCTTATTTCGTTTGCTTTGTTTAAAGCCAACTTCAGGTTTATTTTAGAAGCCTTCGGTGACGGTTTCTTTCCTCTGCTATGTTTCGAGAGGCAAATAAGTCTTTGCATTCATACGACGCAACAAACACCTTACTGAGTTTTTAACTCGAATATACGTACGATTTGAGCGAAAAAGTAATCCCTACGAAATATATATTGGACTACTTTTTTCGACAAGAGTTATCAGATGTTAAGTTTCAGTATCTTTAAAATTTATATCTCAAGATTTTTCCGTTCATTACAATTAGTTAACGACGTGGAGGTAAAATTTCCGCTCCACCACGTAAATGTTCACCGACACTGAAGTAAATAATTGTTTTATTACATACCATACAAACAAATACCGGTATATAGCCAGCCCCAAAAAGCTATTTGTTTTCTGATAAGTAGGCAAAAAATCGCAAGGGGCGACCCCTGCTTCGTTGGGAGGTGAACAGTGGAAAAAAACCAAATGCGTTACAAACCTGCTTTCTTTGGGAAAGTATTTGGTTTACTCAATAGAGGGAAAATGCATTCTTGAGGGAAGTTCATACTTGGTCTGATAGCGCTAAACGCGATAAGAATAACAGAAAAGAATGTATCCTGTTAGTTTATAAAACACAACTTAAAGCGGCAGGTTTGTGGTTTCTGAATTGTTTTGGTTTACACCCTGTTAACCTGTTAGTATTTAGTTCTAATGTTATTATCTCATTGTGTTTACATACTTCTGATATTGTTTAACACTAGAACTAATAAATTAAAAGTTTCATAACGTTTTCGTTCCTTCACTGTACAAACACAAAACAATAAAATTCAATTATGCGCGACGGAAAAGTTTTAAAGTACACTCAAACACGGTTTAAATCATTTTGTCCAGGTTTTAAATATGCCGAAGGCAACAGAATAACAAGGCAAACGGACAGGAAACCACTTTTGGGCATTGCTGATATCAAAAAGGTTGCTTTTATAAAGCGTTTTGTAATTTGCATGTTTTTTAATTTCCCGGAGGATATGTTATTTGCATACAATTGAATAGAGCGACTTTTCAGACCGTTTGTGCATTACAAAAAGATAAAACTCTTAACAGATTTATCCACGAAAGCTCAAATTTATATGTAAGAACTTTAACGCCTGTTCGTGGGCACCTTGATGTTGCGGACTGAAACGCTTTTTCCTCATAACTTAATAATTGTACTGTACTTGTTTGTACAATTTAAGTACAAAGGGTATACATTAGATTTAATAACGAAGACAGCAAAACAGTTTTCTTTCATTAATACAGCTAAGTAAGAAAATGCTTAACAGTTCAGTGCAAATGCGATTGCAATTCCTTACAAATCAAGCATTTCAAGTTATTCGTGCAGGCAAACATAACGAAAAAGAGTGTTCATTAATGGGAATGTTAAGTACATCTTAAAGTGAAAAGCTTTATTCTTTTTGTGTACAGAAGGTAATTGTTTTATGTACAATTCAATAGCCGAAGGACTTTAAGCGGCTGAACTAAACAAACACATCTTCAAAAGATTGTTATTCATCTGATCGAAAAGCCGCTTTGAGGGCTAACTACGTTCCTGTGGCTGCATCGATCGTGCATTTTCCAGCAACGAGATTTCTCTCCGAGTTATTCTGTCTTTTCCAAAATTGAGGTTAAGATAAAGGATAGCCCAAGATCAGCCTTCTGGCTATGATGGATAACAAACGGCCAAGCCGTGCATCTGCAAAACAAACCTTGTTGACGAAAAGGATCGATTTGTCGTATGGATTACTCAAGAGAGATGGTGACCAGAAAAATTCAGTACAAGACAGTACTGAGAACGACACAAAACTAGTCTGGAATGAAGCTCGAGCTAAGCCAAGGCGCACAAGTGCTCCGGCGGAGTTACCACCGATTAAGGATGCATTACCAAAGCTGTCCATGAAACCCAGGGTGCGCACTCTTTAACTGCGAGGAGAAAACAGCAAAGCACTCATGAAACAGTGGAGTACAAGCAAATTACAACTAAACTCCTCTTTACATCAAAACAAGATTCGTGAAAGATGGTCAACTGGTCGCGCCTCTGTGAGAGCTACGCACATCACAGAAAAGGACCCACAACAAAGACCTTTATCTGGTTTGACAAACAACAGCAATTCTACAAGTTCGCGCGGTTTTGTTACAAAAAACGAGAACATTACTATTCTGGGCAGATTATTGGCAGAAAATGCTTGACTCAAGAGGCACTTATATGTCATGAACTGGGCTATGCGGACTCCGAGGAGGACCCATCTATCCAGAAAAAAGACATGATAGTGCGCTGGCTTAATTCAGAAGCACTGAATAGTGGTCCTCGGCCTTTCCCACAGCTATAGCGAGCGGCAAGGCACAATATCTATCCTATCTATCCTTAACTTACTCATGTAGGCATGTATAGTGTCAGTTTATTATCAAATTATTACCAGGTGATTGTTCGTCAGTTTTGTTCATAAAATTTACAATTAATAATCCCTTATCGTTACATAACGATACCGTTGAATAGGTTCCTATTAATAAACGTAAACCTTTTGTACGTGTTGGTGAACAGTTGTCAAATTGTACGCTTGATTGCATCTTGTACAACGAACCAATCCGACGCAAACTTGAGGAACAAGTGTCTTGGCATTAATTTTACTTATACGCATTACTTTACACTCACCTTTCATATCAAGACAAAATGTAAACCGCCCTTAAAAGGCGTATTTGTGCCACAGAAAACTTGGGTCTGGATCTGCTAAGTAAAAAAGTGGTACGGACTGAACATTTTTGGCCATTTAAACCAGTAAATTTGGGTATGGGTAGGATAAAAAGTACCCTTAGGACCGATTTGGAACATGCTGCGTACACCACATTTTACGGTGTCCGTTGTTCAGTTTTCGTGAGAGCGCACGTACATTATGACATAGGATCCGGAGAAGCGTTTACACAGTGCTCTAGGACCGCCGCAAGAATGACAGTCTTTATTTTTGCTTCGGAGCATAGGCGACCATGACCCCAAATGCGGGGAAAAAAAAAGCACGGGTTCGTACCCATGGAATAAAAAATGTTATGCATCTTAAACGGGAATAAATATGTTACCCAGCTTTGCTGTAGTGTAAACGCACCTTTGGGCCCCGTACACACCAATGCTCGGACACAAGGTCCAATATGAACGCAAATCAAATTCCAGGATATGTTTACCCCAACTTCGGCCACATTGCGTGCAACCATTTCAGGGGTGGCGTTTGACTGACCCGCAGTGCAGCGATTGCACGTAATGGCGCCACCAACGTTGCCTCTTGTGCCTGGCCAAACGGACTCGCAACTAAAGGCAAGCTTAGAAATGCTAAGTTGTGTAGATAAAATTGCTATGGGTGGCCAGACAGACTCGCAAGCTGCAAAAAAAGCATGCATTTGGGTGGCAAAAAGGCACTAATTTCAATGCAGCCTTGTGACGTTGCGTTTGGTCGCTGGTGGGCAAAAGGTGGAGAACTCTGGCAAACTTGCGTGGGAGTTGGACTTCATCAAAGCTAAGTGCTAAGTGCAAATTATCTCAAGCACGCAAAAGTAGCAGCCAAACAGACTCACACGTCGACGGCAGTTTCCAACTTGCGTCTCATTGTGACTCCTTTTTTTAAGGCTTTAGGGCATTTTCAAAAGTGTTTTCGTTCTTATCGCTAAATATTCCTGTCTATCGCTTGTCCACAAAAGGCGTTTTCATTTGCTCTCATATAGCGTCAGAAAGATGATTTCATGGTGACTTTACGTGAACGGGCTGAATCCTTTCGACTTTTCCTGAATACAAGGAAAGTGGAAAGGAAAATGGTTGGAAGGAGGATGGTTGAAGTTCGAGATCAGAGCACGGCCTACGTTTTTCTAGAGCATAGCTAAGCAAGACGCAAAACACCTCAATGACATGTTCACGCCCGAAAATATCCCGCCACTTGAATAAGCCTAAAATCGGAGTGAGGGAATGAGATTGGGCACGAGTGCTCCTTTTTCACAAGAGGGTTGCCTCGAAAAGGGTAGATCATCTTGTAGGATTATGTTCGTTTTAATAACAAGGTGATAGGCCCAGTAAGAGTTGTTAGCTCCCGGCAGCCAGCCGGAAAGAGACTTAGGTCTATTGAACCCATGGCTGTGAATGGTCTCGTTCCTCCCCCTGCCACCATAAGTGACCCTACCAGGAGCGCTAGGACTCCTGTCGCCACTGTTCTCTGGCCGGATGCGAGGAGCACACAAGCGCTTCCATCACAGCAAGATGGACTTCTTTTCAACCTATCGAGGGTCCTAAATAGGCCTGCTATTGTTTGTCCCGTCCCGTCCCGCCTCCGAGCCAACCAAAAGTCCTCGTCTCGATCCAGCCTTGGCATGGTGCGAGATGGCTTCAGTTCCGATATTCACTGTTTATGCACCCTATGATTAAAAGTACGACGTTTAAAAGGAGGCACAAAGAACGTGATCAAAATGACGTGGTCATCTAAAGCATACGAACTAGAAGAGTCCAACCGAGGGTTTAGCAAGATGCAGCCGGGGGGAGTCAAAATGGAGAAATAATGAACTCTGTATAACTCTCTGTCTCTCGAGCGTTTAGCCAAAGAATTTTAAAAATCAAACTGCACACCTATTATTAAATTATTAAGTTATTCATTTATTTATTTATGTTACTTTTTACCCTGTCACTCCTGGTGTAAAACCTGACTGCAGTTATTTCTAGGTTTTGAGTCTATGGATGGAATCCCACGCCTTGGCAATTCAACTGGAAGCACTACTTCCCTGTGGTGTTGTTTATACTGTATAAGGTGATTCTAACTTTTGAGACTTCGATTAAATCCTTAAACCATTCAAATGAAAGCTACTGAGAAGTACTTTCCTGTCGTCCTGCTGTATATGATACTGTTCAAGGTAGTTCTAACTTTTGATTTTGTGAATGAAATCCTAGAGTGTGGCCACGTAAACGAAAGCTATTGAGCTGTACTTGCCTGTAGTGCTTGTTCATTATGTATACTAAGTGGTTGTAACTTTTGAGCTTGTGAATGAAATCCTAAAGTGCGACCATTTTAAAAAGCTTTTTGCAGTGCTTTTTATATCTGTACTGCTTGTTTTTCATCTTATTTAAAAACTTCAATATAGAATTTTGTTAAATTGAGAGTAAAATGGGTAAAACTGTAAGAAGAATTATGACTAATGATTTTATGATTTCGTTGTTGCTTCGCCCTGACTGTTAGTTCCCGCTGGAAGGGGTAATTTCTTCATACAAAATCACAAAAGTAAGGCTCAGAAATTTTTCTAAAAGCTGCATCAATACGCTTATTCATCGTTACAAGTAGATTTTGCATAGAGGAGCATAAATTTTCTTATGATGGCTATCCGTTTTAACTACATTTGCGTTAATCTGTTACTGAAATGTGATAAAAATAAGGACGCGACCAATACTGGGCTTGATTGTGAAAGAGATAAGGCTCACAATTTTATTCCGTCGTAAAACCGAACATTTTCTTCATTATTTGATGTTTAAGGATAATCTTACAGCATGAAAGCAATTTTGCTGTACTTGTGGCTCTTTAAGTCACCGTTCCATAACCAATAAAACCGACATAATGACTTGGTGATTGCGACAAATGCTGCTATAACTGCTTCTTTTAAAGATATTTGTCACAGAGAAATGACTACAAGTCTAATATAAGGCGTATCACACAAGGCACTTGAAACATCATGTATAAATAGAACGACCCGACGCGAATCGCTCATTTCCCACCTTTTTACAGTGTTATCTTTCAGAAGTTACAGAAACGACGAAGAGAAATTGAACAAAACGACTGCCAAAAACATGGCGGTGAGAAAAACTTGAACACTCGCAATGGAGCTGCTGGGTGCGTGTTTTCAAATTTGCATCTCGGCCAAGTTGTGGTTTTTTGACGCTTCGGCGGTACATCGTCCGAATTCATAACATGTCTTCATCGGAGAAATAAGATAACATGGCAAGAGATTTGCTAACTCGAAAGAATGTTTGGTGGCGTCAGATAGCATTGGAGAAACTATAGTTTATAAGTGACTTCCCGCCTGGAACAAGGACTATGTTCAGTGTCTACAGCCATGCTGACAGAATTGTGTGGTGAGTAATTTCTTCGCAGCAACTTAGTTTGTATTTGCCATTGCTTTTTGTTGAATGTTTTCTGAATACAGTAATTTGTGAACTAAAATAAATAGAATATTGCCTGACTTACACCAGAAAATATGAACAGAGAGAAATACTAATGATTAGCTCCTAAGAATATTCGTAAAACAAAGGCAACTTTGCATCATGATAGGTTTCGTCAATACACTATTCAGAAGACGAGAATAAAAATTCCATTGAAGGAAATCAATTGAACACTGCAGTGTTTTATTTACAAGTTTTAAAAAGGGGACCGCAATGCAGTATTTACAAAAACATTAATAACCACTCTTCTTTTACTTTTATACGTTTCTTTCTGACTATTATTACTTTCCCTCGAAGCCATTTGTCTTTGTGTGTTTTGTACAACGCAGCGCTCAACTGCTATTTCTAAACAGAAGTGGTCCTTTACCTAGTTAGAACGCTCTTTCGATAAATGAAAGCACGTCAAGATTAAGCATTCCAGTTTTTATATTTTAACAATTTGTTTCCTTTTCAAAAGTTTTCCTTTCTTAGTTTGACGTGAGAGACTAACGCCGCTAGTTACTATTGTTGTCGTCTATTCATCACGATTTTGTACATTTGAATTCTTTTGAACTGTGGCTTCGAACTGATTTTTAGCAAATAAATGCGCATGAATAATTGGTTTGTAACAATCGGGTTTTATATAAGTTCAGAAAATAAAATAAAAAAACTGGCACACTCACGTAATCTTCTCTACCAAAATTAAGATGTAAAAGTGGTCACAAATTCACTGTTAAACCAAATATTGCCCAGTATAATGCGCTGACACCCTTCCAATTTCATGATTGTAGGACAACGAAAAGGTTGAATTAAAGGTACTCAAAGGAGTACAATAAAACAAAGCCGGAATCGGAGTACTCTATAAAATGGCGCCGTCATTTTTGAGTAATCTGTCAGGTTGCCTTAGTATTCAGGTTATATTGTTCCTCTACTGGTCGCCTTTTGAATTCGTTGATTGTAGATAAATAGAAACCTCACGTCCAAAGTGTTCAATGAATAGCGAGAACAATTTTCGAATTAACGTATTGTATTTTGTGCATAAGAGATGTCTCACATCCGGTACGTGATATGTTCCTTGCACAAGCAAGTACATCAACTTTACTCACTATTCCTTGATGATTTTTGTACATTTATCGTTTCAAAATCCTTTGGCTGTGATTTAGTTTAGTATGTGGACTTTAAAGTATTTATTGCTAGTTTTAACGATTACTTGTTTCATAGGGCGATATCTTTCCTCGGCAGTTTAATAGTGACAAAAGAATACCGTATATTTTGCAAGACAGTGGATCACTTAAAATTCTTCTGTTAGCAAGCAAGCCGTTGTCTCGGCTTTTTTATTTAGCGATATGTTAACAAGAAATTACAGAAAGACTTCCATAAAGGACAGATGTGATGGGCCAAGTTTTCCGATTTTTTTCGCATAATATATTGACCACTAAAAAATATAGCCTCACAAAGTACTTACCGTTGTCAGTTGTCCTTAAACGGTTTTTTTATTGCCCTTTCTCTATTACGCTTCTCGGAATTAATTTTAACGTTATTCTTTTTCCTGAGCAGTAAAAAAGAATGTGGACTTAGATACGAGTGTGGCCTTTCGAGAGGCAAAGTTAGATGAACGAACGTTTCTATAATTTTTGTACTTTTGTTTTTCGACATTATAAAATGTAAAAATTTCACCATGTCTTAATTGTAGACGGCCTGAGGTTTTGCGTTACTTTACTACAATTTTATGGCCTTACAAAGTACTCATCGTTGTCAGTGGTTTTAAAACGGTTTTTTAGCGCCCTTTCTCTTTTACGCTTCTCGGAATTCATTTTAACGTTATTCTTTTTCCTCAGCAGTAAAAGAGAGTGTGTGGACTAAGCTACGAGTGACGCCTTTCGAGAGGCAAAGTAAGATGAATTAACGGTTCTATTTTTAATATATATTTTTGGTTTTAGACATTTTAAAATGTAAAAAAATCACGATGTCTTAATTGTAGACAACCTGAGGTTTTACGTTACTTTTCTACAATTTTTATGAGCTCATCGTTTGTATGAAGCTACAGAAGAAACGGAATGTCACTGGTCATAAAACCATTCCAAAAAGAACAATACAGTTCGGCAGGTCGGCAGGTGGCAACTCGGAATGATAGCGCTGTACATACCCCGAGGCCTTTGCCTTTCTAGAGTGACAGTGAACACAGATTTGACAAATTTTCTAACATTTCCACCTCCCATTTTACAGTACCGCCAAAAAGCGCCGCTGTGTACATTTCACTTAAATGGTCACACTTTAGGATTTCATCTGGCATGGAATATAACGTTAGAACCGCGTTGCAAAGCATATTAAACCCTGCCAATAAAAAGTACAACTCTATAACCTTAATTTGAATGTCACACTTAAGGTTTCATTGAGAGACTAAAAGTAAGAGCACATTGTAGAGAATAACAGCACCATTGAAAAGTGCCGTCCAGTGGCTTTTATTTAAATGTCACACTTTCAGTAGGGTTTTGTCCACAGATTGAAAAATGACGGCCACCCTGCACAACACAGCCAACAGAAAACAACAACTCGATGCTGTCATTTGAATGGTCATATTTTTTCAGCCATAAACGCAAAGGTAGAACCGTATCTTCATCCCTCGACGTTTGATTCTATAAGAAAACAAATACCACTTTTGTTTAGCTTTTGTCAGCACTTAAAAACAAAAAAAGCATCTCTGCGTTTGCCTCTGTTTTGTACACATGTACTTCCTTATTTAGTTGTAATCTTGCACTTTCTAAGGTGTGTAAGAACCCGTTGTGGATTATTTTTGGTGTAGGTAAGGTCCGAAGAAGAGACATAGTTCTTACTGGTTGATTACAAGTTGGCAATATTATTTTTACAGAAAATCGACTTGCTGAATGCGGCCTTGAGCTACTGAAACCTGTTTCTCTGTCTAGCATTTTAGCAACGCCTACGAAACCTTGTACGAGTCAGTTTACTGTTATATTCTGGAACACCGTTTAGGACCATGATGTATACCCGTCTGACATGAGTAAACGAGATTAAATTTATATTTCAGTTCACTGAAGACGACCAGCATCTGAAGCAATTTCAAAACTGAATTTCGTCACATTTCCTTCTAGGAATTACCTAAATGTAAAAGGTGCAGAACAAATGGTTTTTACGTTTTTAGGCTAGTTTCTTTCACAACTCTGCTAACATGGGTAGACTAAAGCACGGCTAGCATGGCAAAAGGTTAATTCTTCTTGCCTTAAACCAACATGTCTCTTTATTTGGTATTTTTTCACAGGAGAAATCAATTCATTAATTTTAGTGTCCTGCAAGAATTCAATTTGTTTTATGCTCAAGCTACTATATCAAAAAAATCTGCCATAATTTTGATCAAATTTATGTATAGGGCATTTTGATCAAACTTCGGTATTGTTCTAAGCAGGCACTTCGGAGCGACCTTTAATTGGGACTTGACATCAGAGATAAGAAAACCAAAACGCAATTAACACAATATTTTATTTCTCGTTCGATTTCCAGTGAAAACCTCACTGAACCCCGAGGCGACGTTTTGCAAGAAACTTCGATAATAATAACATTTTCGAATACCTGTAGGGTGTAAAATTGAATGTTTGTGTTAAAATCCAGCAATCTCTTTACACAAACAATACATGGAAAGACTACCGATAGAGGGATTGATTTCTGTTAATTAATCCATGCTCCCTTCATTGCCAGCTGCAAGGAGGAAGAAGAAGAATAGAAAAGTCTGCCATAAATTAAAATATGAAAGGTGGAAGTAGATAAGCAGTAGTTAAACAGTCGGTGTGGGACTTAACATTGAGGTCGGTATTGAATTCGATAGCAATAAAACGTTCATTAGTAGTAGGATGTTTTGAAACTTCTCACTTAGAAATTTAGCTAAATGCCGTTTTATGGAGCTATAACTCATCGCGAAAATTAGAGCATAAATCATTTCATTTTAGTGTCAGTTCTTGCGATATTTATGACGTCCGAGGAAAAGGAAAAAAGCGCTGTCATAACATTAAAAGTGCTTTTAAATCAACAAAAAATTACCCCCGGTGAAAGTGCTCATTTAATGTCGGTATTTATTTGCTTGTGCAAGATTAAAGGTGTGGAAAATTTGTCGATGAAATTTTCAGAGTTTTAAAGCATGATTTGAAGTTTCATAACTACCTTAATAGTTACCGGCGTGTGCTTATTTTACCACGCCTGGAAGCTTTCTCGCCTGAATTCGACACGAGTCTACATATTTGAGTTTTTCTAGAAAACTCATAACTAGATGCAAGCAACACGTTTATCTTTAAAATTGGTACGAAAATAGTAGTTGATAATTTTGCAGTGATATTAGTGTTGCGGTATCAACAAATTTCATAACACATTCGACACGACCAAAAACATGTTTCATTCCCGTTCCGACTTTCTCTCTCTAGCCCTTTTTCAACTTGTTATAAGAATGTAGCAGGTCTCCGTTTAGTTTCAAAAGTATTCTTGTATTAGTACTCTCCCCTCCAAGAAGTTTTGTTTTCGTTATTTTTGTGCGTAGTTAAATTTTCGCGAAAATGAAATCCGTAAGACGTAATCCATCCTGAAGGAAATTTAATATTACTCGCTGACAATAATTCAAACTGGTTGGATCATAATATACCCTACCTTAATTTCGGCCATACTTATTATTAAACCGTTTATGCATAATAAAACTCCATTTATTGAACAGGGAGTTTTGCGAATAGCGTAAAAAAATTACCCGAGAAAATTTTACCGCCCAAATTTTCACAGTTCCAGAGAACTCTAATCTTAACCACTAAAAATAAAGGGAGAGTGTAACATTTTCAAATGTTAAAAATACAGTAGAGTAAAGGTTGTTTGAAAGCTGTTTAAAATCACATCAACTTATGTGTGTAGCCAAAAATTCATTCAGCTTCAAAGTTCGCATATAAAGTAACATCTTATGAAGTACTATTTTATCTCTCGTTGCTCCACTGAAGATCTACCATCCTCTCCAAATCGCTTGTATCTTCAATTCATTGCACATTGTGTTGTTAAAATTGTTTTGAAAATCAAACAGCAAGATATAAAAGCAACTGCAGAGTAATTTGAAGTTGTTTTTTTTTTCACTGGGCGTGAATTGTCAGCTAAGTTGGGGTTTACTGACTAACTCGGTGAGGGACTTTTTCTAAATTCAACAGGAATCCTGCTAAGTGAGGCAAATGTCTTGTCTCATTTTTTTCTGAAAACGAAATGAATTGATTGTCGGACAATTAGTTTAAGAAGTTAGCTCTTTTCCGTCAGTTGCTTTTAAACGTCTTCGTCGGTCCTTTATGGGCTTTGGAATAGCACTTTAGAGCGGAAAATTAAGAAATCACAGCTTAAGTAGTCAAAAAAAGTGTTTCATGTAAAGGAAACATCTGTTTAGTAGAGAGACCCTAAAAAAGAGTGACTTTTTAATGGCGAGTCAGTTTCACTATGTGAATTATGTAGCGAGCGTATATTTGAACTTAAAAACCTGTAATTATATGCTTAACATGATTGCTTTTTCTTTTAAGAGCATTCTGAATTTGCTTCTCCAAGGAAAGTAATGGTTTAGTTAATGTGATAAAAAACTGTCGTTTAAAACACCGCTTTTAACGGTACCTGTTTGAACTTAAAATATTCTAGCGAAAAATCACGGTCGCTGATCTGTTTCAGTAATGATACGAGATTTATTACATGAACGAGTGAAATCAGTTTGTGAAAACGATGTGCGTGTTATTTTGAAATTCGCCCGTGTTAATTAATACCAAGGAATACCGCAAATAATTTTAAGTACGAAGTATCTTAAGCACCCCAAGATAGACCGGTTGTTAAAATATTATCCAAATAATGGTTTTCTTGCATATTCGAGCAGCTTGACTTAAATAAGGAACACATGAAACAAGGAAATTTAGGGAAAGACTTAGAAAGTCGTTTTTTTTTATTCTGTTCCCCTTAACTGGGGATATAAC
This sequence comes from Siderastrea radians, assembly GCA_964017195.1. NCBI lineage: Eukaryota > Metazoa > Cnidaria > Anthozoa > Scleractinia > Rhizangiidae > Siderastrea > Siderastrea radians. The sequence continues at coordinate 67,376,775 of OZ024887.1, forward strand.
AGGGATATAACAGCATCAATTGCTTTTGGCTGGATATTTAAATGGCCGAAAGAAATTTTCAGGGAACGCAATTTTATAACACAAATTTGAGAGTCGTTTCTGCCCTGCGGATGAAATCCTCAAGTATGGCTATCCGAATGAAAGCTATTGAGCAGTACTTTCCCGTGGTACTGTTTAGTACGTTGTACAGGGTGGTTCTTATTTCTGAGTCTGTGCATGAAATCCTAAAGTGTGACCATTCAAATGAAAGCTATTGAGCTGTAGTTTTTCGCGGTGATGCCGGCTTGTTTTACAGTTTTTTCTGTGTGTGTTCAGGCTTGATTTCGGGTACACTGTGAGTTTGAGAGTAAAAACTTTATTAACGTTATTGCTATGAATTATACAAAACGAGTAGATAAGAATTTCCGTGAACCTTGAGCTCAATAAAACTAAAAGATATAACAATAATCGACAAGAATAACACTAATAGTCATAGGATTTTTAAGCCCACCATTAGATTAAGGCCCGTTAGCGTTTCCGTAGCTGGAACGGATGGTACCTTGACCAAGTAGCATTCCACTTGGGCTCAGATAAACATTGCAAAAAAAATTCCTCCGCAGACTTTTATTGGAGGTAATAAAGTTCTATTTGTGTGCATACAACGTTAAAAAATTCAGCCCCAGCAAAGGATCCCCAAGTTATTTCTTCGCGGGTTGTTTTACCTTCTTCTGAAATGGCTAAGTGAAGACCCAGTCTGAGAAGTATTTAGTAAAAATGTTGACTTTTTAAATTAATGTACTCTCTTTGTTTTGCAGCTAGTTATGAGATCTTACTTGATATTCCCTTTATCAGTGTTGGAATACTTAAACTGGTAATTTTGAAATCAACCAAGCATTACCTTGTTGTGGAGTTTAATAACTCCTTATCATGTTCAGTCACGTTTGTAGGTCGTTAGCGCCATAGTAACTTGTTAAACTCGGCCTTTAGTAACTGTTTTGCCACACGAAACGCTATCTTCGCGAGAAGAAATCGAACTAGGTCAACCACTTTACAACAAAAACTACAAATTCAGTATTTTAAAAGAAAAGTAGGTGCACAAACTGAACATATGTGGAAAATTCAAACTACACAATATCTTTTTGGCGTGTTTTGAACTTAAAAATCTCGATATTTCTACGCTGTCTGCCTTCTTTAAAGGGCTTTATTTCATAAACGCTTCATGTATATGCATAACAAAGAAAAGTTTGACCATAACCCCCACAGAGCAATCAAAAGAACACTTCTCTTCACTACCAGGAGTCATATAAGGTAACAGTTGTTTTGAGAAAGAAAACTCCCTTAAAGGCCGGCAAGGTGAAGTGAATAACGCGTGCGTAAATTTTAAGGGGGCTTCTCTCTTTTAGAAACTCGGGTGAAATATTTAAAGCTCAACAGCTTTGAGGTTAATTTGCTTAACAAATATGTGATATTTGCTAAGTGTATTGTTTGGTCAATTGGAGGGAGGAGATGTTGAAAGGTTAGCAGGAACAGAACAGAACAGGTTAATATTGAAATCATGTAGCTTTTCTTTCTTCCTTTGATCTGCCATACAACGTTTCCGGTATAGTTCGGAGTGAATGGAAATTTAGCACCAAAGCAAAGCATGTCTCCTTTTCTTTCACACAAAGAGCTACATTCTTTTGTTTGAAGAAGCTGAACACAAGAAAACAACACTATCAAGCTTACTTTACGTTTACGCATTTACAGCTGAGAAATGACGCACCAAATATCGAGACAACGGTGGTATATTAAAATCACGCGCCAGTGAGAAAAAGCCGGCTCACTAGTATTACGATAATATCACTTGAAACTCCTCAGAGTTTTTAAAAACTCGAGTATTTTGGGATTTTATTCATAAGCAGCACTTTCTTCTTTTCCTTGTTTAAGCTGTTCTTGCCAAATGTTATAAAGATAAATTATCAAATATGAAAATTGCTGCATCGAAGTCGCAATGAATAAAATTACTGTCTTAACTGGGACACCTGCTTGTAGGTATATTTACTAAAAGGACCTCCGACAAATTACTTAGTACCCCAGAAAAAGTTTAATCTCTACATCAATTCTGACATTGTGTGTAGCGCAAAGCAAACTGACACTTCGTTTTCTCAAGAGCAAATAAAGCTTTCTATGGAGAAAGTGAATATTAAACCGAAATTGAAAGAGATTTACAGTTTTATTATGCAAACTGTGTTATAAATTAAGGACATGACACGTTAATTCTATCAAACCTTTTCAACTGTTTATAGTCCGGATGCAATGTTTGAATAAAATAAAGAACAGTAAGGAAAGAAGCCAATGCCTTGATTTCGTAAAACGTTTCAGTTAGTTAGCAGTGCTGTCGCCATTTTGTATAATCAATTAAAAGTTTTGCGTTCATGCAAAACCTAAGAGAACCCATTTACCGGTTTGGCAAAGAGCTTAATGAATGCACTCAGCCTCAAGTCGCCAAAAATTGTCTCAGCTTTTCTGTTTCTGTTAAGGTTACATTTCCTTCTTGTTTTCACTTTTCATTAGGCAAAAGATTTTCATTAGTCTAATATAGGCTTCATTGTTGCGCGCTTATATTCTCTCGTGGCATGGGAGGCCTTTTGTTAACACCTTCAAACAAATCACAGCAAAATTACGTTGAGTTCGACAAGCGAACGTTGATTAACGCGCAAGCAAAACGCGATTTTACGAGTTTGCTTTTATCAACAAACCAGCCTTACGACCACAGCTGGCAAGGTTCTTACTTTTAATTTCTTATCTCTAACAATTTTATTAATTGCCAAATTCACCAACAGTGTGAGCAAAATTTAAAACCCCTCTACAGATGAAAGCATTCAAAAAGTCTTGACACCGTTTACTTTCAGTCTGTATTCGACGTAACACTTGCTTACTAAATCGCTCGCGGTATTCGCGCCTCCAGTCGACTTAACTCAGTGTAAATTGTAGGTTTCGCTCGATAACAAAGCCTGTTTGTCTTCCGGAAAGCCCGCAAGCGAGGGATATACAAACGTTCCGAACTTTATCAATGTTTACGTGAGACAGATGTTAAACGCAGGAAGTATTCGTTTGCGAACAAAACACATAGTGTCGTTAAACAATTTGAATCTCAGCAAGATTCTGTTAATAAGAGACTGTTTAGACCACAATTGTAAAACTACATCGAAATTCGGCGTTTTCAGATCAACTCAGTCAACTCGCTTCCCTAAAATGATAAATGACCGGTTAGCAGTATGCATGTTGCGCTCTTTTGTTAACTCAAAAGCAATCCGACACGAACTCATCTGATCAACTGAAATTTTTACCACAAGTATAGACGTATTCCAATACTACAATGATGCGACAAAATTAAAAAAACTGAATATTTCCTTTTTTTTGTTTACCGCGTTCTTTGACCCGTATAAAAGATTCAGGAAAAAACGATTGTCCGAATTTCACCGCATCAGGTGCACGAGGCTACCGATGCGGTTTTTCATTTTTAATTTCGCGCGAAGCGCCTTTTTATATTTTATTCTTCATAGAATCTGGCACTCAAATTTCCTTAAAAACGCCCATTGGCACACAAGGTACAGTATTGAGGCTTTTACGTTAATTAAGGCCTTTTCAATACTTAATAATGCGTTTACAAGACGTTTCAACCCAGGTGACATACGTCACGCTTGTCTGGCGTTTACATTATTTATAATACAAAAAACAAATTTATAAATACCCTGTGCGCGCTCAGCTCAGACGCTTATCTTTTCATACGCACAACGATGACAACCGGAGCGATGCAGTCGCAGAATTATCCGTACTTTGGCAGCAATCTACAAGGAAAGACCGAGCCTGGCTCGCACGGCCAGCAGCTGGATTTTCCCTATACTCCTTGCCGAATGCAGTCACCAAATTATTATAATCAATCGCCACTGCCGAATTTTATGTCACCTTTGCCACAGGGAAGCCTCGGACAAGTCAATGGGTACACTGCCGAGCCGTCATCGTACCCGAACGCACCGATTTCAGGGCAGAATGGAGGCTCAATTCCCATGGATCATCAAGGCTACTACTCTCCTCAAGAAGCGGGCCAGAATTGCTCCTTCCATCAATACGCCTGGCTAAAAAGCACCACTCCACCGGAAAACTGGTGGCATAACTCGACTGCAGCAGGTCAGTAAAGCACGACTTCCTCTTTGGCGCTAAGCTAAGCACGCTCGCGAATTCGCTGGTGCGCTCGCGCTAGCTACAGCTCCTCGCTGCACTAAGCTCCTACATTCAGCCTGACTCTGTGAAATGTTTGTCACATAACAAACAACTTATGCAGTTTACAAGCATTAATTCGGCATTAGTTTGACTAATTGTTAAAAATTTGTCCTCGAACGGCAATCTGTGACCACACGGACGATATTTACAGGCTCCTAACGCCGCGATATTTAACTACTGTCGATACTTGACGCGCCATAAAATTGTACTTAATAAGCGATCGCCATTAGTCAGCATTTAACCGTGATTTAACAAGAAGATTATACCCATTTTCAAAACGGAACGTATACTCTGTAGTTTTTCTATACTCGGTTGTTTGTAATAGTTTACTGTATACTTGTTATCATAGGAAATCCTGCGTGGAACAACAGAGGAGGGACAGAAGGAAAGCGCAAAAGAACAGCGTACACTCGCAAGCAGCTCCTCGAGTTAGAGAAAGAATTTCATTTCAATCATTTTCTAACGAAGGAGAGAAGGGCCGAGATGGCGTCACAGTTAAATCTCACCGAAAGGCAAGTTAAGATTTGGTTTCAGAATAGAAGAATGAAGTGGAAAAAGTGTAATTCTCAAGCGATGAGCAAGAACGGAAAGCCATCTACAGGATCACAAAATTCAAACGCCGCTTCAGTACAAGATCTTCACATTCCTAACCCAGTATCACAACCGTTGAATACAACACCTATAAACTCCCAAACGTCCTTGGACAGTGCTACAGTCCCTAGCTGTTTAGGCTACAGAAGCCACCAAAGTTAAGAAACTTTCATTTCTCGTGCGCGCCTAGCAATCCGTTCATAATTCACGACTGAAATGTTATTTCAAGAGCCGGTCAATCGCGTTGAACGCAAGTTCAAAGATAATTTTTCCTAGACCGTGAGACAGATTTTATTAAGAGATGCAATTTTATCAAGTTGATTTCAAGATTTATTTACCTAAAAATGAATGAATATTCAGAGTAGAGGGTTGACTGGTTGAGTAGAGTCTCTCATTAGCAAGGAAGATCAAAACCGAATCGCTGCTTTCATTTTGACAATATAACGTCACGAAACAAATCGCTACCTGCTCCGCGTTCCAGTGTACATAGAAACGAAGATTATAAAAAGGTATGAGCTGTAAATAGAACTTCCCGTTTAGCCATATTTCCATCTCGCCCTCGTATTTTTGACAACTTCTGACATGACTGAAGTGATTCTGTTCCTCACAATTTAAGGTACAAACCATATTCCTATTTATGCAAGAATGATTTCTTACAGACAACTATCCTCGAAAAAGGGAGTGCTGATATTTACATTGGATAAATTTCAAATCGCTTTTTAAAAGATCAACACATTTATTTAATTTCTAAACGGTACACATTTTAGTCAGTTTGTCCTTCGAAACAATCCCTCTATTTGTATATGTTGTGTAAAGATTCAATAAAATTTTCTGTGTCAATATTTGTCGAGCAATTAGAGTCGAGACAACAAGAACTCGCTGTTGTAGTACTTATATCAGGGAAATCATAGTATATAAGATCCCGGACGAGAAGCGTAAAACCGCTTTCCCCTGAAGCAAAAAATTAACATTCCGTGGGTGACAGGATAACAGAGAAAATTACAGGTTTACAATAGAACTCCACCTCCTATCACTAGCTTTTTACATATTCCCCGTCTAAATAGGCGAATTAGAAGCCAGTGCGGTTTTATAGTTAAATATTCACCTCGAGGAATTTAAAATCGGATATTGTGTGTGGCATAGAGTGGTCTGTCATGTCGCCTGAGTCACTGCTAATCAGTGCTGTTGGACTCTGCCGGAGTCCACACGAAACAAAAGTGCAAATTCGAACTACTTAGGTCCTTTTCAAAAGGTCGTAAAAGGGAGGCGTTAAATTGGAGCAAACGTGAAAGGTTCTGACAATAGGTGAGAAAATAACAGATAATAAAACAATGGACAGGGCAACACTACAAGCCAATGCTAAAAGCACCAAAAGTCCAACCATCGCACTAACAATCGAACTCATTGAAATCTTTCTGGTATCGTGGGATTACGACGTTGGTTTGGCTTTAACGCGACTCTCCGCTCGATGAAACACACACCGGAAGAAAGCAATCGGGCTGAGCTTGAAAACATGAATTCATCTTCCAAAAGATTTCAAGTTCTTCGGTCTTTATTTTACTTTGCAGCAATAAAAGAGTCTTCCCCGCTGGGATTCCCGCCTTCTCATTGAGTATTTAGCACCTGGTGCAAAGCAAAGGAGGAGTTTTCTTCCTGCGTTTAATACTCGCTTCGTTTAAACCGTACAACACTCGGACGTAGCACATTGTTCGATGTAAAGCACAAAAGACGCGCGAATTTCGCCACCGGAACCTACCACTTACAACATAAAACGAACTAATGTTTTTCCTCATGAATAAAACTACAAGCTGCTTTTATACAAATCCCGGCATTTTACCGAGTCTAAAAGCTTCGCATTTAACAATTGAATAGCTTTTGACGCTCCTTCCGTGCTGTATATAGTGCAGTAAGTAGCGGAGCGCTGTTAATGAGCGCTATAGAAACTCTGAAACTCTCAATCTTATTGAACTGCACTTATTATAACTCGAACAAAATGGTGGGTGTGCGGAAAGACAAGTTTATAACGAAAGATTTCCTTTCTTTTTTTTATTATTATTACTATACTTACAAAAAAAAAAAGAAAGGCACGAATTAAAAAGGCCAAGTATAAAGTCTTCTTTGAGTGACGTTCAGTGCATACATGCATACATAAACTTTTTAATCTCGAATTTACAGAATAGCATTTCCGCTAATTTCTTCGAGCTACTAAAGTTACAAAATGAGTAAAATACATGTAATAACAATAGAAGAGTAGAATATTATAGTTTACCGAACTTGTGCGATTACCAGAAAAAAAAAACTTTGTTCCCTGAACTGATATAAGTTAGAGTACTCCATCAGTTTGGAATCCAAACTAAACTACTTCATAGAAATTAGAATATTCTTTATACCAGTAGACAGGACCTAAATATTCTACCCATCCTTCTTCAAGAACGAATAGCGTTTGTAGTTTTCATCAAGTTTATATTAGATTATAGAAGAAAATTTTATATGGCAATAGTAACTCATTTTCGACTATTCTCACGCGCTGTATTTCACCAAGTCCATTTCATTTACAGAGACATAGACAGGTGGAGAACAAAACGCAAACAATTTAAATTCGATTTGAAAATTAACAGTCTTAATTTACAGCGGACCGTTTGAAAGTTTTAGCTGTTAGAAAGAAGAAATTAGAGAAATTCCCATCGAGACTAAACAAAGACAAAACATTGTTTTTGAAATTTTCCTTTAAACAAGCCTAATAAAGAATGACTGTTTCATTTGCATTGAGGACAACGAGGAAGAGAAGTTGATGATATAATAACTGTCGCCAAGTTTTGGGGTAATTATTCAAAACACTGAAATGGACCTCGATGGAACGAAAACTTTTTATTTTCATTTTAAAACTCTCCCGGCTTTATATGTTGCCATGTTTCTACTTAAGTTTACAATAAACAGTTATCAGTGACTCAATATTAGATAACGAGCGCGTAACACACGAGAAACCTTTAAAGGATTTATAGATCTGGTGCACACACTATAGTTGGACTTCACCATGGAAATTGTTACCTGTAAATAAAACAAAAGACTTTCCAACAGTTATCGTTCACCTATGCCAAGCATTAGTGTCCACCTACTTCGCTGTCTGTCAAATAGTGCCTGATATTGGAGACATTGCTAGATGCCGGTGCAAGTGAGGAAAACATTCTTAAGCGCCAAGATGGCGAAAATGGAGCACCATATATACAGTGCTATCAGTATCTAACAGTACAGAAGTCCAGCGCCAAACAATATTTGCTACTGTCTGGTAGAATCTGTGGCGCTTTTCCAAAATGCAATCTCTCCTAAAGTGAAAACGCTATATCTTTTTGCTCACCCCGGTTATCGAGACCCAAACCACTTTCACCCACACGTTCAACCCAGAGTTAAACATGGAGTTGGACATTGAGAAGTCGGTTCTAGTTTTTCGAGGCTGTTGATAAAATCCTTAGGTGTGACGTCCCAAATAAAAGCTATTGAGAGGTACAGTACTGTAGTGCTGTTTGCTGTGCTGTGCAGTATGGTTATAACTTCTGCGCCTGTTGACAAAATCTGAGTGTGACCAGTCAAGTGATAGCGCCTCAGAAGTAGTTTACCTCGCTGCTATTTATTTCACAATTTTTTTCAAAGCGAAAGTTGGGTAGAGTTTTGACCAGTTTCAAATTTAAGCGCTCTAGCTTGAACGAAACGCTTAAATGATCAGGATATGCTTACCGGGTTAAAACTGTTAGCCATTGTTAGGTAATGGATGAAAACAAAGCTACCTAACTCACTCCTCCTCCTCCAATTCAGCTTGTCAATATAAATAAAACAAAATTGCACCGTAAGCGTTTGTGCGACCTTGCGTTTATGAATAACTTTTAACAAATAAATACACACTACACTTTTCCGACATGTGTTTTGTTGTTGTTCTATGAGCCGTGCTTCCTTTATAATTATTGAAACGTGGAGTTGCTAAGTTCCAATGAAAACATGCAATGTTTTGATCCAGTTATTACGGTTGCGCCTGTCAAAACCTTCCCTGAGGTCTACACATGCAATAACTTTCACATCCTAATTTGTCAGACCCTGAAAAACGGTGTATAACCACATGACAAAAGTATTACAAAAACTAATTAGAAGCTAAAGAACTGCGATGGTTATTTCTTAAAATTCAGAGAGATGAATCTACAGGTCTAACTCCGGATATACATAGCTGACCAAATTAAAAGCCATGCATTTTAAGTGGTGTGACGAACTTGCCCCGGGGTATCCACGTGCTCTAAGCTTATTTGCATGGAAAAAAATGTTTCGGCCACTCGAGCGCACATCCGCTTGTAATCAAGCTTTTACACTTAAGTAAAAGAACTTGAAAATCCGGCCCACAACAAGGAGCGAGAAACACAGAATATAAATAAAATCGCCGTTTTTAGAAGAAAGCGATCTCAGTTACTGACGTTTGTTTCAGCGCTATTTCAGGGTATGCTGAGTACACATATAAGTACCTAGCGTGAGAAACTCCTGGCGATGCCGGTTTGCAAATTTAGCTAAGGGGGTTATTGATATTTTTGCACTTTGGGTTGACCGAGACACGGGTTACATGGCTGAATGAATGTTTCAAGGGCGCGCGTCATCAGGCAAACTTCTACTCACGCAAGCTTTTCGAATCCGTTTTTACTTGTCGACAATTCGTGCCGTTCGATTAGTCTTCACCTTCCTTAACTTTTCGAATCTTGTTTGTTTACAGTACAAGGTTTCTAACGTGATGGCTGATTTTCACTGGCTGTACAACCCGTGTGGTAGCTTTAAGCTGAACGATATTTTTAGCTTGTTCGTTTGCATTGCCTCAAGGCGTCCTTATGAAGGGTTAAGCACAGACATAGAACAGTTTTACAGAGTCACGGAAACATTCTCGAACTCGACAAATGCGATGAGATTTCCCTCAATCAACTACACTTCCAAAAACTCTTCTCCCAGTTTGCTCTGAAAGTTGTTGTTTTAACTGCTGCGTACTTGTGCTTAACGTGTTTTATCATATGCGTTACTCAACCCGCAAAAGACGGAAGAAGAGGCCAATATTGTCGGATATTGCGTTTTAGTTCTGAAGCCTCTTAAACTAATGGAACCAGTACCGTTTCTCGTTTCTGAGGCGATGTGAAGCAGGGTTCATTAGGCAATCGATATCGCAAAAAAATGCTGGCTCACGATAGCCTTTCTTTTCTATTCGGTGTTTTTTTAGATTGTCGTTTCTGGCTTAAAGGTGCCTTTGTATGTCTCTTCGTATTAGATCGATAGAGTAAACCGACTAAACAACCTCTAAGATCAAACCGTAACAATAAATTGAATCCGAATTAAATGTAAGTTTGCATTCACCATCCCTTAATAAATTGCCGTAAATGTCCTCGCCTACTCCAGAAAGGGGCTTTGAAAGACAAGGAATTGTGACTGTAGCCCCAGACTGCTTGACTACCGAGGCACGCCAAAAATTTGCCTGCTCCAGTTACTGAAGGATTTATTGTAATATAGCGTATATTTCCAATTCCAAAACACGACTATTTCTAACCTTGGCCTTGCTCCCTTAATTTCAGCAAATTTAAAGGTTGCAAATTTCAATGCGATTTTGTAGCTGACTAAAAGTGATACTTGTATTCTTTGATTTCCCTCAGTGTGCTAATCTCAGAAGATCCATAACAAAGACGAATATCACTGAGATTTATTTTTAGTGAAAGAGGCATGGTAACCTTGGCTCTATAACGTGCATTTAGCCTGCTTGAAAACACAACTAAAGTGTGCTTTGTTTGATAACTCAAGAATGTTCTTGGATTTATATTATGCCCTAAAAACACACTACTCGAATATAATATTAAATAATTGGTTATCAGATTTGTGACTCTTAAACGTGTAGTCATACTGGTGGGTCTCTTAAGCAATTGCTCGTGACTTTTGACCGAGGCTTATCGAGTGGTTTGTTGGGCACGAAACCCAATGAAGGCCAATATAACATGAGCATGAATAACATTTTTTTCGTGCTCTGATTGGCTGCTTAATGTCTCTATTTATAAAATAACTAAGATACTACGCGCGCTCTGATTGGCTGAGAGGTGTGTTTGCATGAGAGTATGTAAACACAGTTGTGACGTCACGATCTTTGAGAGGTCTAAAGTTATTTTATGAAAGCAATAAGAAACTTTTTCCTGTGTTTTGCATCGCCTGATATTTACACTCTCGAGGTTGGGGGAATTCTCGAAAGTTATGCAATCTCTCGAGTTCGTCTCGGGTTTGCATAACTGTCTCGAGGCTATTCTCCCAACCCATCCCGTGTTTATATCAGGCTATGCAAACACGGAAAAAGTTTTCTATTGCTTGAGTATCCGGCAGCAGCTGGTAACTTTGCATCGGTTATTCACCATTTGAAAACAGAAAACACGCCAATTGACCCTTCACGAGCAAGAATACCCAGTTTCAGTTTACAAAATATATGATTATATAAACAAATTTAAGACACTGAAAGTACTGTTCGGCTTTCGTGTGACTTGTAACACTTAGGATTTCACCAAAAGACTTGAACATCACATCACATTTGATGCAAGTTGACAATATGCAAAAGTTAATATGTATTACATCAAATCCTGAAAATGTACAACCAGTCAACCACTAGATCAACCAGTCATAAATATTTTCCTATTGAATCCAGCAAGCAGAAGTCTCTTTCACTTCCCCAAGTATTCGAAATGACAACATTTACCTCTGCACTTTACCTTTGGTCATACCACGGACGAAAATGTTTTATTTGTTGTACCACAAACCACACTCAAAAACTAAAAGGCCAATTCCATGCCGTTTATATTTTGAGAGGATATGTCACGGGGATTTTCACCTTTTTGGGGTAAAAAAATGAGCTTAATTTCAAATCAGATACTTTTTCTCGTACACGAAATGCTCACAGAACATCAAGAGAGATAAATCGAATGATCTTCTCAGAAGGGCAACAAACCATATCCAGCTCCTGGCGATTTTTTCCAAGAAATAACGGAGAAACTTGAAAACATTAGCCTAATGTTTTTAAGATGCAATCTATTTCCATCCAAGTAATTCGCAACCAAAAACACTTAATCAAAGTTTCAGAAAACTGGTAGAGTAATCTTAAACAAAACTGAAACATTATTTTTTAGTTTCCTTTAATTGCAATATGTCTTTTAGCTCTTCTTTTTAGCTTCTTATCACGTTAGCAATTCAACATGGTGGGCACGATGCTCAAGGGCTCTGAGAGCTTTGCTGGTCGAGGTGAACACTTCTGGTGTGGTCTTAAACTAGAAAGGGCTGGAACTCTTGTACGTTATTCCTGGCCCGCTTTAATAAGGCGGCCACTTAAGTTTTTCGTTTATTATTTCAAGCAAACAGTTCTTTCTTTCCGGTTAATAGGGAGTTTAAGCAACCACGACGGCGACGACAACGGCAACGTGAAAAAACAATAGGCTTTAATGATCAAAACAATGGCTCTGCACGTGCGTTCTACATTTTAGTACGTTTCTTTGCCGTCCTCTGCAAAACAACAACGTGAAATGGCTAGTTTTAAGGTTTAGATAGAACGGGAACACACGACAGTGAATTTTTATTTCTCTAACTGAACTTGAGCGCCGTCCCTACGAAATCAGCTCCCAGATAGTTCGGCCACATTAGACAACTCACACGAGTTGGAATAATTGCGAAGTAGAATAAAAGAACCGAAATACACAAATTTATTGACGTTCTCCTTTGCGTTGCCGTCGTCGTTGCTTAAAGTCCCTAATTAAAGGTTTAGTACAGTAACAAATTAAGGTTAAGGCGCTGATTTTATCTTTTGTGTAACTTAGCACTGGATTAGTGTTGTGTTTAGGAAACTGCTGAAACTGATTTGATAATGTGGAATATATAGAAGACATTTAATTTCAGCCAAAATAGTACGTTATGAACGTTAACGAGAATCTACTGTAGCACCTTAGAGGTGTAGTTTTTGAAAAAAAGTTGGGCTATGCGTAGTAGGTAGCATGTACTAAAAACCTGAGGGTCGTGGGTTCGAGTCCCACCAAGCTAGGAAATAATGGAGTCATTTCAGTTCTGGTTATAATTATATCAGTAAGCATAGTACGGATTTGTGTGAACTCAGTTTTTTTTTTTTGTTCATTCAGGGTTCACACGGTCATGGAAAAGTCAAGGAAAGTCACGGAATATTACATTTGCATCCCAGGACTGGAAAAGTCATGGAAGTTAGAAAAATTAGTTTGGGTCGTGGAAAAGTTGTGGAATTTCAGATTTTTCCCATAATTGTTTTTAGCTGATGGTTGAAGATTAAAGAAATTTAGGAAACTTTGTGTTAAGCATCAAGATGTTCAGCCAGTGGGGCATTTCAGTTATTCCTTTCACAAGTGCTATTGTCAAATTTGAGGTCACGGAATTGGATAAAAAGTCACGAAAACGTTATGGAGAAGTCATGGAATTTTCTTTCCCAGTTTCTGTGTAAACCCTGGAATTGTTTAAACGCAGTTATCTTTTTATTTCTGATAATAATACAAATGGCTGCCAACTTGAAGTACATGTTAAAAAAGTTACAACCCGAAGAGGTTAATAAGACGGTACGGTCAGTCGATAAAGTTCATACTCCAGATGTCATACAGAAAATTTGCCTACTGTAATTAACGTCAGACAATGTCACCTCAAACAGTCATCACAGACAGTCCTTTTCAGGACTACACTCACCCGGACAACCATGCTTCACCGACTTGATATGTCTCCTGGGTTCAAAACATTTACAGTATAATTACCTTGCTCTGCAACAGACTCCCATTTCCGGCATTTTTTTCGTTGTCACAATTCTTAGAGGGGAGAGGAACGGTTTAGGGAGGAGGGAGAAACAGCCCAAAAAATAGCGGGAGGAGGGAGAAAGGACGCATAAAAATAGGGAGACGGGAGAACCAGCATGAAAAGGGAGAAGGGAGAATGTCTTTAAAAACATGACATGAGTCATTTAAGCCTTAAATAGATCTTAATATAAGAAACTGTACAGATCTGTTCCCCGTTAAATAATTATATCGAGAGAAGACTGGGTGGACCCTGGGTCTCCAATACTATTTTGAGCCCGTAAGCTCAGGTGTTTGCGGTATTTTGAATGGTCTCTTTTCTTATACAATTTTCGCTAGAGGTCGTTAGGGAATTTCTCGCTTCATTGTTTGGCCATTTCAAGATATTCTGATTGACCGTGAGGGGGAGAGGTCAAATCGGAAAATCGTGAGGCGTTGAGTTAGTGTTCGTCAAAGCGTGAGATTTTAGAGGTCTGTGTAGCTCGAGGATCAGGGTCAAGGGCAAGGCCATGGTGAGTGCGAAATGTTTTGCCTTTCCAGTTTTCTGTCTTTTCGGCACTGCATGTGTGTTTAGGTCTGTTTAGGCGTCACCAATAAAACGAGTTCTGCTTTCCGATTGGGTGCTTCCATTAGGTTCCCAGAAATGTAAAACAATACACAGCAACTTAATTTTAAAAAAATTATATTTTATTTTTGACCTTGGAATCACACTTTTGGCATTAATGTCATGTTCTGCCATCGATAACGGCGCCATATTGTGATCTTTATAGCAATTTGGCTGTCTCTCAAACACTGACATGCTCTGGATGTCTTTTTGGCACTGTGTCACGTAAAACTCCGAAGCCTATTTGTGCAAAAATAATTCTACTGCAAATTGCTTAATTAATAAGAATAATTTGAAGGGAAGTCAGTAAACTAGTAAACTAAACTGACTGACAATGTAATCGTACTTAACACATTCTTCGTTTTAAGATCTTTGTGGATTTCGTTTACTGGTTGATGTTGCGTTACCTTGTTGCTTTAATGTACAAATCCTAACTTTTTCCCGCTCATCAACAAGAGATAAACATTTCTAGTTCAGCCACAAACAAAAAAGTTGCGATGTAGGCAAACCGGCTTAAGGCCACTAGAAAATTATCAAATTTACCGACCAAATCCTTGGGATGCTGCTTTGCTAGAAAGTATGCAAAAGTAATTCTCATTTTCCACGTATTAATTTGCTGCGAACTGTATTCGCAGGTAAGCTGGTACTACATGTTAAATCTAGCAGTCTGTAGGTATTCAAAGTCTTCAAAGAGCACAAAGTTCTTTAGTAAAGTCACAATATTGGAAGGAATTTAGACTGCAAGTGTAGTATTACGTAATAATATACACCCGTTAAAGCACTAATCAGGGAGAAAGGTAAAAAATCAGGAAGAAGGGAGAAACGGCCAAAACAATTAAGGAGGAGGGAGAAAAATGAGTTTAAAAATAGGGAGATAAGATATTTACCTGCCCGTTCCTCTCCCCTCTTCTTACAAGAAGTAAGAGCTAATTCAGAGTCTACTGTTCGCAACGACTGTAGCGATTGAAATTACTACTCGATTTATCTGTGCAGGGTATATATTAAATAGGCGAATGTCTCGTTCAAACGAATAAAGGGGTTAGTTTCCAAAAAATTGTAGTACTCTATCGGTGGCAAAGTAAAGCACGAAAGTTGGGATTTATCGACTGAGTTGATAAGGTAAATTGATCACTGTAAATTTATCTTACAAAGACTCAGTCAGGCGAAGGGCTAACGCGAGAGACGTCAGTTTTGAATTCCTTTACGGGGGTCAATTTACATTTACAATTTACATTTTCAACGCAGTTCCTAAATCCAAATTTTCCAATTTTGGGGGGGCAGTTTGTGTTGAAAATTTGATCCGTTGCACGAAAAAAAAGATTTCGGCCCTGTTTAGGTGTGGTAACACGAATGGAAGTCAGTTTGGAAGAACGGAAGAAACTGTGGAATAGTGAGACAAAGGAGACTGTTTCAGTTTAGAGCTCAATGAAGGGTTTGACTTCTGAATTAAGGTTATTCCTCTGAAATAGAACTAACAATAGATTCTTGCTCAAACTTTGCTTACTAAATATCCATCATATGGGAACTTCAATTTTAAAATAAAAAGTGGGGGTGCCCGTGTTGGTTAAGGAGCTGACAGGTGTCGAATATACCCCATTTTAGCATTTTTAAGCGATGTTTTTGTAGAAGTGCAGTTGAGTTTAATTTAAAGCTCCCCATAACTCTGAACTCATATGAGCGCGCTAAAAAGTACATTAGATACATTGTGTTGGACATAGGTTAACTTTTTACATTTGTTTCCGACAGAAACATTTTTGCACTAGGTTAATATCAAACAAAATCTGTTGTTCTGGTTACCAAACTGCAAAACCTAAAACTTCATTTCAGTTCTATTTCCCTCGTTTATTTAATTTCCAACAAGAAAAACTTGATCAGTCTTCTCTTAGAGAAAGGTTATCCGTAGTTGACTAAAAGGAATGAAAAACATGCTGGGGTGCCCGTGCTCCTTTACGAGAAAACAACCACTTATTGTTTTAGCGACCTTAGTCTCAATGGAAACCTCTATGTCTTAAATGTGCGCGCGCTTGTGCGGGCGCTCGTACGCGCGCTAATGTCGCAAGAAGTCATGCGCAGTAGGTGATGCGCAATGCAAAACAGATGAATCACCTTAACGCGGTGCTAAGCTGGTGGGGAAATTGTACGGACTCTAGGGGACCCTCCCTCAGTTGAAATTTTGGTCATGTGATAACACGTGACAACATTCAGTGAAACTACTGAGCATGTTCGGTTTTGTTGCGTTACAAGCACATGGAACTTGGACTCAAGGATTGAACTCATGCGGATTAACCCTTAGATTTGATTCTGAACTCGTTTGAAGTCGGTTATTTGTATTTCGAAACTCTGTAATATCGCACAGAAATGAACACGAAAACTGTATTATTTTATCAACTGAGTTAATAAAATCCGTACATTTTGAGCGTTACCACTTCGTCCAAGCCGATTCGCCCCAACCAAAGGCTATCCCTCAAAACGCCAGCTTTTGAACTTCAGTCGGCTCCACGGTGGACAATTAACATCAACAACTCAATCGATTAATAAATCCAGATTTTCGTCTTTTCACAGCTGTTTCAAGTTTTCCCAAACTTTCAAGATTGATACAAATGTGATGGTGAGTATGCCACCTATCGATTTTTCAGTCCTAGCAGTAAGCAGGACGTTTGTCACATAAACCTAGTTTAGTGGCCTTAGCTCCCACGAGTCTCCTGTAGCTCAGTGGTAGAGCATCTGGACTAGTAACCAGAAGGTCATCGGTTCGACTCCAGTTGGGAGAACTCGGATTTTTTTCCGAGACGCCTGTGTCACTAACAGAATAAAAACATCTTTCTCACTTTCAAGATTGCTACCACAACTTAATGAAAACCAGGACAGAAGGTTTTATGAGACAAACGGTCAATATAGTTTCCTATAGTCTGTCAAGTGTGATCGTCCTTGTGAAAGTAGGCCTGAGTAGGACTTATGTGAATGACATTGGCTGACGTTTCGAAAATCTGCGCGGAAGTCACAATCAGTCAAGTAATTAGTTTATTCAGTTGACAGTGTTTATGTCCCTGGTTATTGACTCAATTCATCAGTTAAACCGTGATTGCCTTAACAGAAGAATCCTTTTCGTGACTGGCAGGACAGAGATAATTGGTTGGCTTTGCGCCGCCTACTGCTATAGTCTGAGGTCTTTCATAAGTGGTTTGTAAGGCACGGGTAACTACTGGCTTCAGACCAGTAGCGTTTGTTTTAAGTTAGTAAACCGGCTTTCTAATGTAAGTTATGGCAGCAGTTCGTACTATACGTAACGCATTTAGCAGAGTCCCAGTTAGAATTGCACAAGTCTACTTCTTAGACGCGGAACATGAGCCCCGAAGTCGCGCCAGAAACTGGCTTTGAGAAAGTGGAAGTCCTAGTTAATTCTGTGGCCTGTTTGTAAATAGTGCTCAGCTACAACATCACGGTTTAAATAGCCAATCAAGTCAATAAGTAGACATAAACACCATCAACTGACCATACACCCATTAGTTGACAATGAAGTTGTCATAACGTCGGTCGTTGTTAGCAAGAACAGTCATCACTGAGACTTCTGGGTTCAAACCATTTACGTTTAAAGTTTACGTCTATTTTTCTGAGAATTACGTTAACAGCTTTCCGACCAATCAGAATGTGCGAAGTAGCTTGTTTATTTCATAATTAACAGTCTTCGATGTCTTTACAAGTGGAGGAATAAGTAAAATGAATGGCTTACACGCTTCTTTTTCTGATACATTAATTAAGGAGGTTTCGCATCATCTCAAGTTCACACTGCATTTGTCCCATTTTTCGAGATTGCCACCCTACTCCCCCCCCCCCCAACTAGTTGGATTAATTTTTATCTGTAGATCGATTTCTGACTGTGTGGACTCGAAAGGGTGTGAAACCTCTTCCTACCCTATGAAAAGAACGACAGACAAGTTTAAGCAATGAAAAGGACGTAAGGACGTAAAGCAAAGCTTAAACAACCGTCACAACAACAACAAGGAAGTGACAAAACAACCTATACTACATGTAACGTGCATGGAAAATCAAGACCTTCGTATAAGGTGGAGGCCTGGAGTAACCAACAGTGGCTGTGGAGTGAAAAACAATTGGCCCTCTGGGCCTTATTTGTGTTGCAAAAAAGGGAGGGTGTGCCCCTCCCTCTATATGTTTTAGCTGTCTTCGGCAAAACACGATAGTGAGATGGCCAAATTATGGCTAGACATGTTACCCTTGACAGTGTTTGAAATTATACCGATTCTTAAAATTTGCCTTCGGCAAAAGGCTTAGTGAAAGAGCACCAGGGAAACCTCTGGTAACCAAGGCAAAAACAGTTTGGTAATTTTTTCCAACAATGTCTCTGAACATCCAACTGGCCATACAATATAAGTCTGGAAGATACTTGAGAACATTGATAACTCGTTTTTCACAGATGATGCTAAATGTTCATATTTATGTGTCACCTCATGATGCTTGTTGGACCTTGGCAACTTTTCTGTATTCCTTAGCTCTTGTTTTAGGGCATTGCATCTCACACCAACTAACTGGCACTATTGCTGCTCCTACAGGTAATGAAAAATTATGAGCCTCCCAGATCAAAGGGGCTACATCAAGAGGATTTTGCTATTTTAGGTCAATTCTGTGCTTAAATCATTACCAAGTGCCTTTACTCATACACAAAGTGCTCTTGTAATACTATGAAGAAGACATCAAATGAATTTTATCAGCGACAGCCATAATAATTTCTTGGTGATTTTTAAGAACGTAGCATCAAAATCCATTTCCATCCTTGCCATCAGTAGCAACAGACGACAGGGAACAGTTTCAGTGCCGTAAGATAGTCTTTAATAACAAAGTTACACCATTATTTTTGGAAGTTTGTTGACGCGAAGACACTTTCAGATTTTTAAAAAGATACTAAAATAGCGTGCCATACTCCCTTTAATAGGCTTTCATGCTACAGCTTGTTTGTGCCCCAGAAAGGTGGTGGCAGGGGTGGGGGCGGGGAGGGGGGAGGAGGCACATGCACATGACAGGGAGATGACAAAAGGGCCTTGACACTCAAAACATACCACTGGACCAAAACTAAACCAAAAAATAGCTGCAGATCAATAATAATCCCCCCAAAGTAACATGCCTTTTATCATATCCATAACTTACCCAGTTACATTTATTTATTTTAACACATTGACCCCTGAACCGCCCGTAACCGCCCTTCTTTAACCACGTCCCTTGTACCACTTGTCACGTCATCAGCTTTAACGGTCCTAGACAACTTTGACAACTACCTTGTACAGGGAGATGAGATCTTTCAAGCCATACCCAAATGAGCACGATTCAGCCAAACAGACCAGAGAAAGATGCAAAAAACTGTAACTGACCAGAAAATCCAATGAAAATCATGTCCCACTACCCACTGGTACTTCCTTCAAAAAAAATTCGCGATCCTTGAACAGTTTGCAAAATCTTTTCCCACCAAAAGGAAGCCTAGTAAATGCTCCACAAAAAAAGGGGGGGAAAGAAAAGCAAAAGAAGTGGGGAGGAGTGTGGGCCACTAGCAGCCTGCATGTGACTTCACCTTATCCTTTCTCCCCCCCCCCCCCCCCCGGGGAAACTGAAGTGGTAAAAGAATACAGCAAATGAAAGGTCAGCTTTTTGGGTGCGTTAACTGCATTGCCATTCTTGTAAGAAGCCCAATAGATACCAGTTTGTATTTGACAGTACTTGAAAGTTTATATGCTACATGTATAAGTTGATCTCTTACCAGCTTCGCTCTTGGCAAACACAACCCCAAGTTCATTTTCAGCTGTTGATAGAAGATAAGTCTGTGTATGAAGAGTTAAAACACGAGCCAATACTATATCACCGGGGCGAAATGACTTGTACATCTCAACTTTGTCCTTTTCAGTTGCCCTCACATCTTCCTTTCTGATTGTTCCTTTGAAAGGTTCTTTCAGAGATGTTGCCTCCACACCAAGAATTGCCACTTTACAGAACCTTGGATTTGTGCTTACTACCTGTGAAAAAGCAAAACAATAAAATCACACTTAAATCTCATTGATAATGGATTAATCTTTGCGGTCATACTTGGATGTTCTGTGATGAAGTGTGTCCAAGGAACCAAACCAACCTTTTCCACACTAAGAATGAGTCTGAGGAGCACAGGTTATCATTGACTATGACAGCGTTCCTCAGATGTCCTTTTTATAGGGACTCTAGTGATGTATTATTTAAAGCTGTTTTGAAAAACATGTAATGGTAGTAAGTGCAGCCATGAATTTTAATGTTGAGAAATTCTCTGCAATCTTAGGGCAGCATTATGCACAATTCTCACGTCTGTGAGTCTGAATCATTGATCTTACCTACACAGATTAATTTCACACAACTTGACCAGAAATCTGGGTTATGATGACCAATCCAGTTTGAGAAAAACTACATCATACAGATGACAACAGACATGTTTAGGAATTCTGTGGAGGTATTTGACCTGTTCCAAAACTGGCCTTTAAACTCCATTTGAGAATATCTTTATTCCCAATCCTTGCTTCATCTTCACACATCGTAAAAATAGTGGTTTATTTGTGAAAATTTTTGGAAGTCCTATATCTCCAAGACAAAAATTTTCTGCACTTGACTCAGAAGGAGTTGGCAGTGATACAAGAGGTGAAAGCTAACAAGAGATGGTTTATTTGTTCTCACCTTGCATGTGACAACTGAACCAACCTCTGGGACAACATGCTTTTCTTCTTCCCTTGTGATGCTTATCACAGGTTTCTAGAGGCAATACAAAGAATATTCTGATGCAGAATTCACCACTCTAAGAAGAAGTGTCTTTGTGAAGAGGGCATACCCCATGGAATTTTGGATTAGGATAGATATGCAGCCCAGATCTCTAAATCTTTCAACCCCAATTTTCAAACCAAAAATGTGTATTTCATTTCTTGTGGATTTCAGACCTAACCACTAGAGATCCAATCTTGTATCCAATGTCCACAGGCCTCAGTCAGAAAATGGTTGTCAGGAAAGTCTCAAGGATAATCGGGAGAATAAAAATATCATTTTCTTGATTGGTTGTTCATATTAACAAACACTATCAGCATCCCTGGACTAGCCAATCAGAATTTTTTTTTTATTATCCAAAGACTTGCCTGTTAAAACACACACTCACCAGGGAGCCTGCAGGGAATCTGGGTGTGAGTTCACAGCATTCAAATGTGTGATGCCTGCATAACTAGCTCCCAACAAAAATTTTGGAAAAAATACCCACAAATACTGGAAAAGGGAATAATTTTTCAATTCTAAGCCCAAAACGTAAGGCTGCTTGTGAAAATTTTTTTACTTTGAGAATCAAATCAAATGTCAGTCAAACTGTCAGTCACGAATTTGATTGACAAGAAATTCAATTGAGACAGAGAGGCATTTTTTGGTATTCCATATCAGACCAGTAGCGGGAAAAGATACCTTATCTCAGACAAAGCTGGGAGATTGATGAGGAGGCGTTGTCACAAAGGAAAAAAAAACCTCCAGATTTGGAATCTCCAGAGGTTGGCATCTCTGCGTATGTTCTTTAAGAGAAAAATCCCCCCTCTACCATTCCCCAATTATTTACGATTCCACTTATTTGGAAACCTGTATGCTTAAATAAACTTTTTTCGCGCATCACCTTGAGCTTAAGCTTACCTCTCCGTTTTGCTGTTCTTGTAACTGCTTGTAACCAGCAAGACTTGCATACACATACCCATGACGAATGTAAGTTCCATTGCCCGGTGTAAACTGCTCTAAACTGCCCAATCTTTCTCCAGGTATAGCAACAGGATTTTCGTCTATAGAAACCATGCTTATATATATACAGATTTCAAAAAGGGTAGAACAAAATGGAACGTTTTGTTAACGAAAGAAAAACCTCACTGCGTCCGCCATCTTGAAATCTGTTAACATCCGCTGCCCACCTTGAATGCAGTCGTTCTTTTAATCTCATTCCCAGTCTCTTTTCCTTTCCGTTGGCCATTCCTTCATACAACGTTGCCACGGCAACTGCATGCTCACAGTTGACTTTCAAGATGGCGGCCTACATTGCAACTCACGACCGTTCTGTGTTACCAAAGCCATGTGAAGACACCAAAGTGTCTGTTATTCAGACTACGACTCACGAAGATATCTTGGGTAAGTGAGTTATGTAAAAATGTCCCAGAAATGACTGTAATAATCTTTAATGCTGATAGCGGGAATTCTTGTTCGAAAGCTTATTAAAGAATGTGTTGAATTCAACACATAGTAATAAAACTCATCTTCATTTCATTTTATGCATCCTATATTAAACCAAAAGTGATTGAAGATAAAGACTGAACCATCCTGCTTGATTGTTTGGATATAGCCGATAGGTAGCATAGATGACCCCTTCTCTGCCCAGGCCAAAGAGCTGTAAAATGTCCCTCTCTAGTTCCTTACAAACAGTACTCCTTTCAGATACCTTAATTTTCTGTAAAATCAATCAATGTGTCTTGTTTAGTCATGTTAATCTCTCAGGATTTCTAATAACGAATACATTGTTTAAATGTTAGCCATAGGGAATGAACTTTATCAGAAACTTGTTGACGACAAAGAGAGAGAAAGACAGCAGAATGTGACAGAAGTGGAGAAAAGAGCGTGGCGCTTAGCAAGTGAGGAAAAAGCAAGGGCTCTTAAAGAAGCAAAAGAGGCTGCTGAAATGGAACTAGAGAAAGCAATGGCAGCTGCCAAAAAAGCTCAGGTTAGTGACTTCAAAGTCTTCTAATCAAATATATAATTGTCAAGTTATAATAATAATAATAATAATAATAATAATAATAATAATAATCTTTACTTGATCGATTATGTACGTCCTCAGTACTTAGCTGAGTCACATATCTGAGATATATAGATGTCTTTGGTATTCGAAAGGTTAATATTATTTCCTGCAATGACTGAATCACTGTTGCATTGCCCTCTGAAGGTCTGGGAGACTGTTCCCTTTCTGTCCACTGACCTATTTACTGAATCTCTGATTACTACAGGAAAAGGCAGTTAAGGCAGAATCAAAAAGAGTAGAAGCACTGATGAAAAAACTAGCTGCTCAACAAGTTCAGCGGGAGAAAGATGAAGGTCAAAAGAGACTGGAGGAGGCACTCATAAAAGCCAGAGAAGAGTTCATGTTAGAGCAGGCAGAAGCTGTGCAGCAGGCAAGGGAAGAGGAACGCATGATAGCAACTGAGGAGGCCAAAAGAGTGGCTCAAGTTGAAGAGGATAAAAGGAAGCAGTTGATTCTGGCTGCAGAAAAGGAGAAACAGGTAGATTTGGTGCAAAGAGTTTTTTGAAAATCCCAGTTTTGGTACCAAGGAGAGGGTGGATTGGAACAAAACTATCACTGAAGCGATTTGGTCTCTGATCATTACGATATCATTCTGTCAACTCAGGTCAGCCACCCCCCATCAAAAATCCTGGATCTCCTGCTAGGTACAAAATGTATAACACTATAACACTGAGGGCATTGTTACATGTGTATCTGACTAACTGTAAATGTGTTTTTTGAACTGCAATCCTATGTCAGTCATGAGTCCTCAGGACAGCTGGATAAACATTGTTTTCTTCATCCAGTTCACAAAGTATCAAATGATAGTTTTGCCTCAATACATATTTTGCCTGCTTTGATGACTCCACTCCTTCCAAAACAATGTTGTTTTGACCAAACACTTTTTTTGTACGTGGAATACAGCTTCATCTTTAAGTTAGAACAAATGTGAAACTATCCCAAGACTTTGGACAAACATCATCGCATTCTTTTTTAGAGGCCAAGTCAGAGGCTTACTAATATTTGTGACGGGTCTTAGGGAAGAGAGTTGGCGGTGTTTGGGTTTGGCTGGGCAAAAAATGGTGATGTGCACCCTGGTAAGTTCAGTTGGTAGGGCTCCAGACAGGAGAGTGGGAGGTCACAGGTTTGAATACTGGCCACACGACTCACCACTGTTTTAAAATAACCGATGAGGTCATAGTGGCTATGTTCAACAGCTTGTTTAGTTCACGATGATTGTGTTGTTGGGTGGTGATCATTAGTCTCGTCTCCTCCACCTTGTCACCTTGTCAGTGCCTCCTAACAGAGATGTATTTCTGCAAAGGTTGTGACTATGGGGAAGAAGTAGATCTTAGCAAGGGTTATTGGAATCCAAAAAGAAAAATGTGGGGAACCAGTAACCACGTATTTTTCAGAGATAATTGAGCAACCATAAGTCTAAAAAAACATTAAAATGCAAAGAAATCAATGTATGGCAATTTCTTTCCAAATTTAAGCTCAATTATCTCTGAAAAATAAGTGGTTACCCCCAATTTTCTTTTCGGATTCTGATAGCCCTTGCTAAAAAAAATATTGTGTTAGGGGGCAAATTCCCTAAGAAACCCGAATATCCCGAGATGCATAGAACATATGCGCAGTAACAAAAGGAGGCACCGTCCTTAAATAGTTAGGGACTTTAAAACACCTAGTGTTGTGGTCTGGTCTGTTATGTTCATTCATGGGTCAGGATGAGGTCACATATGGGTTGCCATGGGCAGTTTAACAAGTTGACATCCAAGTTCATCCCATAGTTGTCACTAAGTGTATTTGAACAATTACAACAACAAGGGCAACAAGCTAAATAGATCACATTTATTCACCATTACTGTTGAAAAAAGTAAGATGGGATCAAAACAGGTTGCAAGATTGTGTCCGACATTTTGAACTTTTATTGCAGCCCTTCTTCAGGGACAGTTACAAAATGTACACAACGTAAACGGTGACCTCCTGTTTTAGCATGCTCCTTTTCTATGTTAATGCCCTCTTCTGAGTAAACTTTACCTTTGCAGTTCACTTAAAAAAATTGCAATATTTGCTTTATTTGATTTGACCACTTTTTGAACTTTATTAGTTGATCTTTGTGTGTTGAAAAGTGTAGTGTGCTCAAAATTGCATGGTCTGCCAACAAAATCTTTAAAGATGGGCTCATGTGAATCCTTAATCTGTTTTATAGCAAGCTTTGAAGAACCTCAAGGAGAGATTAAAACAAAAGGAGAAACAAGCAGTGGCAGAAATGGCTGAAAAATGTAAAAAGGAAGAAGAGGTAAAACTACAGCAGCAAAAGGAAATCCACGAGAAAGAAGTGAAAATTTTGGAAACTCGCATTGAAGAGCAAATCAAAGTGACAGAAGGTGCTAATAAGGAAACTGAAAGGATTATAGAATTGAAAGGGAAAGAAGAAGAAAAGTTGAAGAACACACTAGCTGCATTTCAAAACTTTATTGACACAACAAAGGGCTTTAATAAAGGACAGGCAGACTTCTTGTTGCTAGATCCACTAAAAGATGCCTTGGAGAATATTTGAAAAAGCTGTACATGTATCAAAAGATAAATAACCTAGTTTTTGTGTTAATTTCTTGTGCACTCAGGAATACTGTATCTCTTAATGTTGTACATTTGAACAGAATAGGCATGTAGAGTAATATTGTGTGTAAATTGACAGATATTGATATATGTTTGTAAGATAGCACCTAGGGCTGTTCCTTATAGATTTTTGGCAAAATGGAGTCCTGTCGATAGGAATTCCTATCAGTGCCCCCATTGCTTTGAAGACTGGATAGGCCACCCTAAGTTTTCTGGCTAATGTCATCACAAACATTTTGTTATGCAGTTATATTACCATACAATGTTCTTGTAAATAGATTTGTAATTAATTATTGATCCAAGTAATCATTATCATAAATTCTAATTTGATTTGAAAATTAAAATTTCTAAGCTTTTGAAGAGATTTACATGTAATTTGACTATTCAGTCATACTTGGTGTATTTATTTCTTTGATAAGTGGGTTGATTGGATCCAGTAATTTTTCTTCACATAATGTATGATGTGGCTGAGTTAATATGCATTTTGATGCTAACTAAAAAAATTTCTTTTTGGTACAATTTACTTAGAAGTTAGTCAATCTTCATATACCAGAATCTCGTGTTTGGGAGTGGCTCTCACTCATTTTCACCCCTAGGAGGTGCAAATTCTTTTTGGCGTGTACATAATGTATTTGTCTCGCCTTAAACGGCAAACGTCAGATCCCTGATGACATTTTCATCAAAATAATTGGCAATAAAACCTGTGTTTTGTCAAAGACGGGCCCTTACATGTTTAATTCATCAATTACATGAAGCCTAAACATTTTTTTCAACTTTATCTATTACCTGTGCGTGATCTGTGAAGTGCCTCACAGCTTATTAGGATACCGTACCCTAGAGGATGGTGCACTATAAGATTCTTGTTAAGTAACGAATTGATGAGTCTCGTGAGCGGTTGGTGTGGAAAACCTCAAATCGCTGTTTTCATCTCTTTTAAAAGAGCCGTTGTTGCGTGAGTCGCTTGTGTTAAGCATGCCGTGACAGTATGTTGGAGTCTAGTCATGAAATTCTGAATTGTACCTCTTTATACGGTGTACTTGTCAATAATGATCAGTCATTATTTCTACAATTCCCATTTTGTGTGATTATTTTGTATGTTTTGTTTCATGCAGAATTTTTTTTATTCTGTCTCTCTTGAAGCTAGTTCACTCACCGTGAATTGAATTCCTCCGAACCGAAAGAACTGCGTTACGATCATAATTGTGTTTTTCACACCATCTGTGTGGTGAATTCTGAGAAAGGGAGGATGTTTCAGTTCTGTGAAAGCCAACATATGTTGATCCAAAATCAATCACATGATCCATTTGTGGCACTTGCCCAAGTGTAACTAGTCTCCTACGCAGCCATGACGACCTTGTGTATTAGAAACCAGCGTTTGTAAACTCGCGGGGTAGAAACTTACCTTTTTTGTGCCCTGTGTAATTGGAATGGCTGAGATTGTCGAACATTTCGAGAGAGAAGCAAGGTTTAAAGATGAAAATGAAGCAGAAATTATACGACAGAAACTCGAAAAGCTTGTGAACAACATTCTGGCGCAAGTGGAAAAACAAGATCGTCGATTCCATAGCACTCTGATTCAAAGCGGAAGTGTTTACGAGGGAGTGAAAGTCCACCAGCCAAATGAATTCGACTTTATGGTCAGAATTAACGCTCTCACAAACAAACCATTGTTTTATCCTTGCGAGAAAGGTGACGGATACGTAAAGCTCGTACTGGAAGAAGACGAATGGAAAGAGTTCAAAGACGAAGAAGGCTTCTTCAGTCCAAATCAGCTCGCCCGCCATTTTAAGAAGCTTGTCAATAAATCTTTAAGAGATACTGAGGTACCTGAAGGATTAAACATCGTACGAACTAACCAAGACCTGGTGGATGGTCCATGGGGTCCAGTGTTTTTAGACCTACTTGGAAACAGCAGTGAGCCTGACGACCCGTCTGGTGTGATGTACTCAGAAACACATGGTCCTGCTACAACACTTTACATCTCATGGGAAGGTGGCAGTAGTTACAAAAATCTAGAAGTAAACGTTGACTTGACACCAACTCTGGAGTACCCGATATCCAAGCTTCCTGTCCAGCCACCAAACCTCCCACAGTCAGTTGACGAGTGCCTCCAGAGAAGCGGGTTTCACGTTGTCCCCGCTGGATTTGACGTCTGGCGCATCTCGTTCTCCGTGGCCGAGAAAGAAATTCTGTGCCGTTCTCCTGACGGTTTTAAAGTCTGCTTCCGTGTAATGAAGATCATGAGAAATGCCATGTCAGAATGTCTGGGTTTGGATCCATCCTTGATTCCATCGTACCTATTCAAGACCGTTCTGATATCTCAGTTGTTTACAACGGAGCATTCCTGGGAAAAGGAGTATTGGTCACAGCAGATAGATAACGCCTTAGAGGTCACACTGCAGGGTACGGCACGTGCAGAAATGCACAGTTTCTTTATTCCAGGGTACAATCTACTGTCCATCGCCGATCATGAGAACAAACTTCGACAATGCATCCTAAAGGAAATGAGGAATGGACTGAGAGGTTTGAAAATGAATCACACACCGGAAGACGTCAAGGAAACAAGACAGCAGATCAGGGTCCTAGAAATGATCGATTTGCTAGAGTACGTGGTCTCCAACACTGTCTGTGGAAAGGAGCCCACCACGGTGTGGAACAAAATGTTTGTCAACATTGACAATATTCCTGAATCCCACAAGTATGGCAACTTTTGGAATCAGTTCACTGACCTCAACAGCACGGAGCTTGATGAGTATGCCTATGGCGTGCTCATTCAAATATGGAGTTTGGTTGAAGATTTCTTCAAACAGCTGCTCACCTCTCTTAAAGGAGAACTGAATTTGCTGGCTCAGAAGTTCTACATCAGAACCTGCGACAAGAAAAAGCAATTCGAAATTAAGCACAAGATCACGACCAGATATGCCGTCGAGCAGATGCCTCTTCGTCAACTGGTCTACGAAATCGCTCATGATCTTGCTGAATGTTACACTGGCGATGAGGGCTATTCGTTTTGGACAAATCTGCACAAAGCAGTTCCCGTTAGTTACAAATCAGCACGCTTCTTCCAGGATGTCGCTGATGTCACCTTGAATGCAGGAAGCAGCAAAGGACTCTCAATGTTCAAACAGCGCATGAAGCAGTATTTCGCCATTATCCCCGAGCCATATTTGATGACCCTTGTTGTCAATTACGTTCGCCAGATATTTTACTTTGCTCAAGATACCTTAAGACGTAAACTTGAATACATCACAATACCCGAGTTAGATTTGGATTAATTTGTCAAAATACTGTGGGTGCTTTCGTGAACAGTTTGGTGCCTTTTTGTGCCGTCGATTTAGATTACAGGAGAAACCTTTACAGACGCCAAAAATAACTGATGATGAGGATGGTGGTGAGAACGATGATGACAATGATGGAGACGATGATGATGACGATGATAATGATGACGACGATGACGACGACGACGACGTTTAAAATGCCTCTGAGCCTAAACGAAGGGCAATTATTCGCTACCACTAGGATTAGTCGGAATAGTTGACACTGGAGTTGCCCCGCTATTTTGACACCTGCTTCGATATACTGATCACTTTGATTTATATACTGGACAAATCGTAATTTGGGATAGCCTGAGAAAACAGCCGACGTTTCGCGAGGTCGCCACTTGACCCCTCGCAAAACGACGTCTGTGCATGTGGAACGCAAAAATTCCATGCTGATGACGCGTCACTACCCAGATATAGGTAGTGCTTCTGATTGGTTGAAACGCGAGGGAATTTCGTTTCAACCAATCATAAGCACTACCTAGACCTGGGTAGTGACGCGTCATCAGTATGATATTTTTGTGCTCGTCATCAGACGTCGTTTTGCGAGGGCTCAAGTGGCGACCTCTCGAAAAGTCGGCTGTTTTCTCAGTTGCAGTGCGATGTACTTCTCTTCCCCCGCTTCCCTTCTTAGACAAATACTTCCTGTGATAGTCTCGTAACATACTTTATGCTTTGCTTAATGAAGGGATGAAATAAAAAGAACTCAAATAAGTTCTCACCACCTCTTTCGTCGTCGTCGTCGTCGTCGTCGTCGTAGTAGTAGTCTTAAATGCCGTGGGCGTTTATAAGACCATTTACGGTAGCGGAATTTTGTAAAGCACATTTAACGTCCAGTTCTTGGACAGATCCTCTTTAATATTTGACTGTCTGCACGCGAGTCTCTCCAGCATTTGCTGTCCTTTAAAATAAACCTACAAATTTAGCAAGTCATGCCTTTTTATGTCTATTTATTGAAGATTTAGACCACCTTCTCTTCGGGAGTATAAAAAGTTGAGAAACGTAGATATATATTTACCGTCGATTGCATCCACCCGTGAACGCACGCGCTAAAAACATGTTTTCACGTGACTTCAAACGTCTGCGTTTCAGGTGTCAAACTTTGAAGTTTTTCCCGCCCAAATGTGAAGCTTACGTGGCGTCAAACGTCTGCGTTTCAGGTATCAAAATTTGAAGTTTCCCCGCCCAAATGTGAAGCTTTGCTACTCGAAGGGAGTATGTTTTCAGTAAGCAAGAAAGGAAGAAATTATCAGAAAGGCGTCCCACTATCAAGTGACATGCGGAATCAAGTGAAAGAACTTGCGCAGGATCATTCTTTTTCAGAAGTTGGGCGAAGATTACGCATCAGCAAGGGTGTAGTTTCAAAAATCGTTAAGCAGTACAACTTGACTGGAAGCACGGCTCCCAAAAAGTTGAATCACGTCCGAATAGTTCCAATATGCACTTTCCAAGACTCTATTCTGTTGGAGACCATGGTGCAAGCAAGTGCTTCCTCCTCTCTTAAAGAATTACATGATGATTTGGCCATTCACGGTGACTGTGGAGAACTGTCAACATAAACAATTTCCAGAAATATTAGGAACACACTTCCAAGTGGCCGCAACTATTCACGAAAAAGGTTAGGGAAATGTGCGTCAGAGCGTTTTACTCCCGAAAATATAGTGTACACTCTGTTAAGTTTTTCGATGAGTCAGGTTTTCAGCTGCCTGATGCTGGTCACAGAAACTTTGGTTTCTCACCTGTCAGCGACGATTGCGTAGAAGTGCGAAGATACTTGTCTACCGCGAACCTCACGCTAATCTTTCTGGTTGGATTTGATGGAGTAAAATATGGAAACGTCATAGAAGGAGCGTCGAACTCTGTACAGTTTTTACGATTCTTTGATGATGCTTCGCAAACAGTTGATCCAATAACGCAACGACCAATTCTTGAAGTCGGCGACATTGTAGTGGTAGACAATCTTGCCGCGCAGCATGGCGAAGCGGAAAGAGCGCTGCGAAGCTTCCTGAATGATCTGGGGATGGAGCTCGTATTTCTCTCAGTGTATTCTCCAGACCTGAATCCTGTTGAGGAGGTATTCTCAAAGCTGAAATATTTGTTGAAGTACAAATACCGGGAACTAGTATGGGAAAACCTGGAATACGCACTGTTGAGAGCGGTTGGGGATGTAACAGCGGCCGATATGTTCGGCTACTACAAGCACGTAGGTTATTTTATTTGAGAAATCGAACTGTAATTTGAGACAAATACGGTAATATTATTATTGCCATGGACAAGTAAGAAATACAGTGAAATATTGTAGTCATCTGAGACAGAACTGTGGTTGCCCAGGATTGTACTTGTTTGCTAGAAATTTGTTTACTGAACTAATGTTTCAGCAGCCTTTTTTCGCCAAATTTTGCTCTGTAATTATCACAATATGTAATGCGAAAAGCTAAAAATAAAAAGGCCTGTTCCCCAACACAATTCCGAATGTATTGGTCAAGACTTTTTTTGACACAGGATTTTTACAAAGTCTTGTTCTCAGCTGCATCCCCTTGCATGAAATAGTATAGTGTTAATTATAGTGTGAACTATACTAGCCGCGCCACAAGCACAGAATCAATACGCCATCAAGTAATCACACTATAATATTGTCTAACAGTTCGTTTCGATTTATTGAATTTATCTGAGAAAACGGGTTAGTTTAATTCCCCAATTGCTAAGTTTGTGCACAAACATACACATGCGAAAAAGCGACAGTCGATATGCAAATTCGACAACAAATGAATTTTCTGTTTCAAAACATCCTAACATTTACTGCTTAAACGGGGAAAAACGGAAGTAAACAAGTCGGAAACTAGCTGTGATCTTACAATAACAGTAAAATTATTAACGGTAAAATAGAGCACGCATGCAGGCTAGGAAAAATACGACACAGTCAAAGATTCATTCATTCCTTTAAAGGCTTGAAGGACAGCAAAATATTGGCCGCTTCTTCTGTTCCGTGTTACCCTGTTCCGTGTGATCTCCGTTATCAATTTATTGAATTTAAGCGTATCTGAGACAACGGAAAGTTTAATTCACCAGTTGCTAAGTTTGTGCATATAAACGTACACATGTGAAAAACGACAATCGATGTGCTATTTTGACAACAAATGAATGATTTTCTGTTTCATAACATCCTAACATTTACCGCGGAAATCTCAACAAGTGTCAAAAAGTCAGAAACTAGTTGTGATCTTACAATAACAGTAAAATTATTAACGGTAAAATAGCACGAAGGCTAGATAAAATACCACACAAAGTCAAAGTTTCATTCATTCCTTTGAAGACTTGAATTACAGCAAAATATTGGCCGCTTCCTTTGTTTGTTCTGTGTGATCTCCATTACCGGCACTAGAAGGTACGGAACCAAGATACAACTGTTTAGCAATGTAAAGCTGCTCTTCCTCTTCCTCTGGTGTGTTTGGCGACAAGCAGAAAGTGGTTGAGCTTGTAAAGTTTCGCCGATCAGGGAAAATTACACCGTAGCTTTCCAGCCGGACTCTGGTTTGCGAGCAAGTTTCAGTAGTTGAGCTGTTCGCGGCGGCGTCACGTTCTGGAAGAGTTGGAAGTCCGAGGCGCTTATCGTTCTCAACGGACTTTTTTCTCTCAATAAGAGATTTCACAATTTCTCGTCGAGGCGGTCCACTGCCCTTCAATGATTTCTTCACAAAAGCAATGCCTTGCTGAATTTTCAGCCAGTTTCTTGAATTATTTTGGACATATTCTTCAGGGTATTCTTCTAGTAGCATGTCTAGTAGTTTGTTTACAGTCCCATGCACTCTATCAAAAGCTGCTTCCCGAGACCTTCGTTCTTGTTCAAGTTTGGTTGCTGATGTTTCTATTTTTGTTCTTCTGCTCTTGAAGCTTCATCTCTTCGTCAGGATGTCGCGTGAATTCGCCACAGAAAAATACCGACTCGCACTTTTCCATCTGACAACTGCGAACAGTATGATTTCGGTAATGGCAATTACTACATCGTTGGCTGGTAAGGTTATTTCCAGAAGCAGCCTCCTTTATTCTTCGGTTACAGTCTTCGAGCACTTTTCGTTTTTCAGCTGCCTCTGCAAGTTTTTCCTCAATAGCGTGACGTTTTTATCCGACGAATCTTTCTCCAGGGGACAGTAATCGTCGTCTACTTGTTGGGTGCGAGTCCCTGGCTTCGCGTTGTGACCTTTGTGCTTCTTGTCCAACACTAGTCTCGCCAACTTTAAGGACAGTCTTTTTCCTCCCTGGCGATTTAGAAGCTGGACTTTTCTCTGAGGATGAGGAGAACTTAGTTTGCGGCCTTTCACGGTTTCGTACGGGCGTTCTGAGACGGCTAACCATATTTAGAATAAGTCTTTTATGCCCTTCAGGGATTCCAGCCAGATCATTTTCCGTCAGATACTTTGCGCTCGCTCTTGACGTAAAGCCGTTGCTTCGTAATTCACCGGCATACACTCTTTTTATTTTATAAGAACCATTTTTATAAGAACGTCGAGGCTGAGATTTGCCCCAAAATTTAAGAAAATGTATGGGCTAAAATAAGAACATCCTCAGGCTCAGCCAAATTTTACGCGTTCTTATTAAAAAAAGAGTGTATATTAATAAATCATCATCCACTTCTCTGAGGAAGTCCTCGATGCTTTTTCGACTCTCCATATCAGTGAAGGGATTTTCGCTGATTTTCCTCAGATTTCTTGACTTCGGTGACAGGAAACTGAGTGAACCACGAGAACACCGACTCTGCCGAGGGAACTTTACATTTGGGCGGGAAAACTTCAAAGTTTGGCACCTGAAACGCAGACGCTTGACGTCACGTAAGCTTCACATTTGGGCGGGAAAACTTCAAAGTTTGACACCTGAAACGCAGACGTTTGACGTCACGTGAAAACATGTTTTTAGCGCGTGCGTTCACGGGTAGATGCAATCGACGGTATTAACAAGCGAAAACCGAGCTTTGCCGGAAAAAAGGAACTCACGAGTTGATGAAATACTGTACTACTAGAAGTTCTGACAATCCTCAAATTACTCACATTGTCTGAGCCCCAGTCATAAATATAGCCTACAATGGCTACCTATTAGATTTCGCATTCATTTTAAGATATCATTGTTAACGTTTAAATGTATACATGGACTACAATCAGTGTCACTTTGTCGGAGCACTGTCGGTACAATCGTGTCTCCCTCCTTCTCCGACAAGGCAATGTTGCAAAAAAGTTTCAACCAAATAGATGAGGACAAGCCCTCACAACACTATGCAGCACTGTACAGGGGTAGGAGGGTGGGGTGTTTCAACGACTTGTGTCACTGGTTGTAGCACCGAAATATTTAATAGACTTGTTAGCTGTGGTGTAATTTTCGCAGTCAAAAAGCAACTTTACTGGTTAGAGCCAGTGCTGAGTACAAACCTACTTTAGGGGATCGAGCATTTCAAGCTGCAGCCCCGAAACTCTGGAACCATCTTCCTGAAGACATTACGAATAAGGATTCAATCATAGGTTTTAATTCGGCTCTTAAAACACATATTTTTAGATTAGGTTTTACTTAAATGTTATTGGTATAGGATGGTTAAGTATTTTTCTTTTAATTTTATGAGACTTATTAGCATTATTACTATTATTTTAATTAATTAATTAATTTAGTTAACAAGTTCTTTAAAGTTGATTTTGCAATCAAAGTTAACGCGAGTAATGAACGACGTTTCGACCGTTCAACGCTCATTTTCAAGTTCTGTGTTAGAATAAAAAAACATGTGTAAATATAGTAAAAGCGCTAAAAATATGTACACACAAACAATAGACAATAAGAATAAAAGGCTAAAAGTGGCTAAAAAATAACTTTGTGCAAATGGCATGCATAGCTGTAAAAGATATAATTAAAAGCGTATAAGGCGACGGGAATAAGAACATTAAAATACCTAAAAATACATAAAAATAACTAAACAAACAATTTTGCGCGGAGCGAGTCGCTCTGTTCGGAGCTTTGGTTTCAGAAGTCTAATAAAAAGCATCTCAAAAATTAAACAGTCAAGCTTGCTCTGGCACTTCCTTAAAATCTTAAAATTCTTCTCGATGTTATCTGGCTCCTTGCCATGTTGTTCTTTAATGTGACGTTATTTCATGGAACTGTTTTGCGCATATGAGCATATTCATATGAAAGAGGCTTCTTTGCAGCCGAAAAGCTGAAAACCTATGACAAAGAACTACTTTACAGCAGCTCTCTACTGATCCTGCTTCTTCCATTTTTCGTAGCCAAGAAAATCCATGAGATCACCACAAATATTCTCTACGGCTTTTATAAAGGACTCCGGAGCTGTTTTCCATCTGCTAATAGCAACTGAAGCATTTCTGTACACTGAATAAACGCCTCCTTGTCATGTTGTATTTTTAGTAAGAGCACTTATAAATTCATCAACGCTCGTCGACCAATCGAATCCCGCGAAAATTAGATGCTTTCTGAGTGGAGTATGCTGTTGTACACAAGCTAATCTGCGCTCTGCTTCGTTGTAGTCTGAAGTAAATGAATAACTCCATAATTGTTTTTTTTTTCTTTTCATGTATATTGCTGTCTGTTAGTCTGTTTTATGCAGCCTTATTTTCTTTTGAACAAAAAGGGGGGATACCCTTGGCCCCTCCTCTGGATCCACCATTGACTTTTCAACAAGGTGGAGGTCTGAAGTAAACAAACGAAGGACTGGGCCATTGTTTGCAAGGGGTAAATGCTCAAAGGTTAAATTTAGTTAGAGTTTGCTCTGTAGTTGGGACAACATTCTAATAATTATAAAAATATCACTTTACTCATTGAAAGAATTGACAGATTTGTAGAAATGACATTGGACGTATTGCTCTAATGTGCTTCACTAGTTTTAAAAGGATCCAAGCTAAACAGGTCCTCTGTGATCTCGATAATTTTGTCGTGATAATCAGTGCAAAGCCCCCAACAACCCTGTATTAAGGGTTAAAAACTATTTTCTGCTTGAGGTCGTTGTGGGTAAATGAGTCAATGCTTTCATTGAAGTAGCTGAGAAAGAAATATGAGTGCACTGTATATAGTATTGTCACACATTCTACAGGCTGAACAGAACTTTGTTAAATTTTCTAAAGACAGATTTTCATGTCCGCTACAAAAGAAAGTGGAATTCTCGTTCAATCACAGACTAACTTTGTCTGCATCACTTACTTTCAAAAGCAAAACAAACTATTTAATTAATTCATATTGACAGCTAGCAATTTGAACAATTATATTTTAATACAGCCTTGTTTACCTAAGCTGTGAAAGTATAATTTCTGACAAGCCCTTCAGAATTACTACATCCTGCATCAACGGTATTTTTGAGAAACAGAAGCTTTTGGACACCCTGGAAGTTAAAGGACTGTTACATGTAACGCTATAAAATGAACATCCGTAAGGTTTTTCATGACAGGTACTCGACGCTTATCCATCGGGCAAAACTTACGATTTCACGCAACGGTAGCAATTACAAGACCTCAGAAAGCCAGGCATCTGTGTTTTCACTTTCGATGATTGGAAATAAATCCTTCATGGCCCAAGAGGCTATTCATGGTGAGATGTTTGCACATATAAGTTACTAAAGAGGCTTATTCCTGATAAACCCGGGATTGAAGTCTCCACGTGTACGCGTTCAATCGATCAATGCCTGAAACTAGCCGTTAAAATGTTACATCAAATATTCAGATGTAAACAAAGGATAATTAGACCACAAGAATCGGCGAAACTTCCATCTTTGTTATTTCCAGCTCTTGTAGTTGAATTTCTTTTGCTCTTCGAGATCCGCACAGTACAAAGGTTCATTGCAACTGAGCTCGAATCGATCGATAGCCCCATCATGCTTTGCGGACCGTGTCCAACCACCACTGGGTCCTCCTACTAAATTACATATAATAAAACTAATACAAAGATATACAGAAAAAAAACTTAAAACAAAAACAACATGTTAAATAAATTTTCGCGGAAGAAGACTTCATTCAAGAGCGCCAATTACAAGACATATTGTTTGCACTGAGCATTTCTATAATTCTCACAAAGAATTTGAAAAGTCACTCATGTGCACTTCGAGTCCTTTGATGAAAACAAACGTAAAAGGTGCGAAGAGAAATGGAGTTTTACGACTGCACTATCACTGAGTATAACCTACCACATCGGATTATTTTAAACTTTTTTTGAATCAAAGACTACTCGAGAAAGTAAAGTGGAGTAGTTAGGCTGAAGTTAGGCTGTCTTTGAAAATGGCAACTGAATTTCACAGCTGATTTCAGCGCGCATTTTCTTCTTGCTTCCCTCTTCAGACAACTCTCCACTGCACACAGGCATACCATCCTCTGTTTGTCTGATGTGTTGTGCAATTAATATGACCATATTGGCTTATGAACTACCAAAACTAAAGGTAGGGGGCGGGAGGAGGGGGGGTGAGGGGCTACAAACCATGCGGAGACCGTTCTCTTTATCTACTTTTGAGCGAGTCCGACCGTTATTTCGGAGACATCACTTTCGCAAGCTTTATAGCACCAAAGTAAACAGAAAAAAAGCAAATCTGAACGCAGCAATTTTTTTGGAATTTTTATTTCATTTTCATCAGTTTTAAAAGCTCTAAATTTCGCCTGTCATCTCAGGTTTCGGAGCCCAGCAGGTTATAGGCCCACTAAGTTGGTAACAAGACTTCGCGGTTATACGTTCTCCTAGATAAAAGAACAACCACATCTCTTCTAAAAAGCATTGTTTTAAACGAAGTCAATAAGATTGAATCTCCCGTGGAACTAATCTAACACATTCCAGACACGTTCTCCAATGACACAGCGTGTACTGTGTGTGTGCTTGGTGTGTGCGAAGTAATAAAACATTTTTTTGTGGGGGGGTGGGGGGAGGGGGCACAGGCTTACCATACTATGTTTCTGTGGTGTACTGTGCATTTCTAATTTCCGTATCGGTTTATGAACTACCAAAACTAAACGCAAAATTTAAGGCATTTAAAACTGAAGAAAATGAAATGGCGTTCGCAATGAATGGTCCAATTTTCTTTGTAAGACTAGTAGTATACCCTAAATGATCTAATAGACGCCCACCCTCTAATAAACGCCTCGTACCCAATAAACGCCCCTCCTGAAATAGGCATTTTGGACTAAACGCCCCTCTCTGATTAACGTCTTTTATGAAGAGCTGTCTGAGTCAGACGAGATAATCCGACTAAATCATACTTGGAGATGCTATCACTCATTCTAGTATTGACGATGCTTTGGTGTTATTGATATCGAGCTAGAAGCACGTTCTATCGCAGAGTTTTTTCACATTCATTGTATAACATGGTATAACTGCCTTTGAATTTAAGAAACTTGAACCTTTGATTTAATACTTGTTCGGACAAATTTAATTACGGCCTCGTATCTAATAAATGCCCTCAAAAATTCCAGATATTTAATAAACGCCGTGGACGTTTATTACACCATTTACGATAGGTAGCGGAATTTCGTAGAGCGCATTATTCAACATATAGTTCTAATTTGAGAGATTCTCTGACTGTCTGCGCGCGAGTCTCCCCAGCATTTGCTGTCTTTATAAAATGAACCTACCGATTAAACAAGCCATACTTTTTATGTCTATTTTTTGAAGATTTAGACCAGCTTTTCTTCCAGAGCGGAAACAAATGTTACCTATAGTACTGTTATCACCTCAATAAAGAAAGTCAAGAAAGTGTGAAAAGTAGGTAGTTTAGTAGCAAGCGAAAACGACCCTTTGCCAGAAAAAGAAACGCTTGAGTAGGTGAAATACTAATTGAATTACCTGCATTGCTTAAGCTCCCAGTTATTACAAAATACGACAGTTTTTCATCAGGACAAGGAATTTAATGCTATTTTCAAGACACTTCGCTTTGCCTCATCTTGCCGTTATGCTGGAACGTCAAAAGCGATAGGTGAAAATTATGCTCGGGCGGTTGAGAAAAACGATCATATTGAAAAAGGCTTCTTTGCAGCTGAAAAGATGAAAACCTATGACAAAGAACTACTTTGCAGCACCTCTCTACTGATCCTGCTTCTTCCATTTTTCGTAGCCAAGAAAATCCATGAGGTCACCACAAATATTCTCAACAGCTCTTATAAAGGGCTCCGAAGCTGTTTTCCATCTGCTAACAGCAACTGAAGCATTTCTGCACACTGAATAAACGTCTCCTTGTTTTGTATGTTTTTTAAGAGCACTTATAAATTCATGAACGCTTGCCGACCAATCGAATCCCGCGAACCTGTATAGTTCCTGTGCCACATTTAAAGTATTCAACGCAAGGTCTTCGTAGCGAATTACTTTAAAGCGATTTTTAAGCCAGGGCGGGGGAGATAACAAGCCGAGCCGTATATTCTGCAGTATTGGATCACAAATTTTTTGAACTTCTTCGTGAAAGCTGGGATGCAAGTGGTCTCTCATCCATCCAAGCAATTTCACCCTGGAGAAAACAACTGCTCTTGGGTCGCGAACTAAGTGGACAAGTTTAATTTCATATCGGTTTTGCTGCTGGAAAAGCTCTTTGAAAGTTTTTATTGTTCCGTTGTGCAGACGGCCTGACAAAATCTTGAGAACAGTGTGATTGTAATTGTTACAAGCTTCACTAAGTAGCTTATTTGAAATCCGCGGTAAATTCTTTTTAGATAGCGCTTTGCTCTTCCTGCGATGAAAGCCACTCAAAAACGACGCTAAAGTGGAATCACTGATATTACTAAAATCACACTGGAGGAAACTATCGATTACTTTGATGCTAGCTCCTTTGTAGTTTTTGGGCTCCTTATCTCCACGTCTCAAATTAACTTTAGACATTTTGTTGGCAACGGTATACAACGGCTCAAAGAAATACATGACGTGCGGATTGCAGTCAAATAATGATCCAAGGAAAGTAGATCCTCCTCGGCCTGGACTCAATATGATGAGATTTTTCCTTACAGGAAACGTTTGCTGTGGCTGGTACCTTTTCTTTCTGTCGTCCCTTTCCCCACTCTGCGGTTTACTGGCGTTGTTGGTTGATGAAAGGTCTTTACGTTTAAAACAAAAATCAAGTGCATGCCCATTTTTAGAGGTCTTTGCTGGTTTCTCTTTTTGCCGGGCTTCTCTTGTCACTTGCGTCCATGGATTCTTTAAGGTCTGGTTGAAGAAAAACACCAAAAATAGCGAGATAACAGCAGAAAGTGGAACCAGCTTCAAACAGGTTTTCATGGACATGTTTCAGTAATATTGTACTTTACGTGCAACTTTGTTTGAATACAACCTACGAAGGCAAAAGGAAAAAGCCTGAATGTTACATTGGGGGTGTTTACATGAGCTTCCATGATATCGGTGCAGATTTCATTCCAAAACGAGATAGACGCTTTACACCGCGGTCACATAAACCGTTTTCATTGGGTAGGATTTTCGTCCTCAAGAATCATGTTTTGGTCGTTTTGATTTTAATTTTCTATTCCTTGTTTGTACACACGCTTGAATACAACAGTATACATTTCATCCTCTCGGTATATAAAGGATGTTCAGTTCTGCACGAATTTATATCGACTAAATATCACGTCATTCGCTGAATCAAAAGTCAAAATATTGTCTCATACATTCACAAGCAAGGACTTATTTCGTATTTGCCTTTACGAGTGGCTCATAGGAGCCTTTGATTTGCTTTGTATATAGTGGATGTGCGCTTAGCCACCAAGCTCAGAGTTTACAGGCACTCCACTCAAATAATCCGAAACAAATAAAACAAATTCAACATAGAAGGTTAAATATCCCAACTGGTAGGAGGCAAACCAGCCTAGCTAGATTTCTATAAAATGAAAAATTTTTTAGGCCAGTGCCGATGCCTTCCATCGCAGGACTCATGCTGCACAGAATAACGAACACAAAATAGCCTCAGTTTTGGCTGTGATTTTGGGAAGCTATGTGAGAGGACGTCCGTTTGCAATACGGTTCCAGATTTGAAATGACAGAAGCGAGGAAAAGCAATCTGAAAATACACTTAATTAAGATCAAATAAAACATCAGTCCGCGTTTTCTGGCTCTTATTACCTTTTCGTTTCCTTAACCCTTCCGCAGCACAGGAACAGAAGTCGGAGCCCATAACTTGCTGGTGGAAAGTGCCAGTTAAAATGAACATTTTAATGAACAATGTTTTTAATTAAAGTCGCTGCGGCTGTGGGTAGTTAGGCCGTATTTCTTAGATACCAAAAAAGTGTCTTGAAAAATGTTTATTAGCTACTCTTTATCCTCGTCCATATTTTATTGCAAAACAATTATTCAGCTCAATCTGGTAATTCATTAGCTTGCCAAAAACTCAACTAATTAGAATATTTGTTTTATTATACAGAAACAACCCCTAAAGAACGAGAAGTGTTATTAAGTTACTAAAACAGTTTTTTTTTGTTAAAAAAAGCATCTTTATGGCTTCCTTTTTTCGACTAAAGCCCCGGCTAAACGACCAAACATTTTCGTCCAACATCGTCTTTGTCACACAAAACGTTCGGTGGGTAAACGGGTAAATAATGTTTGATCAAACATCGGACAATGGAAAACCATTTAAATGCAAAGTTGAGAGAGGCGGCTAAACAGTAAAACATGTTCATCCAACACGATTGGAGGAAAATGTTTGATCGTTTAGCCGGGGCTTAAAGAGCAATCAGGTCTCGCCCTTGGTTATGTCCAGGTGCTATCTACATGATAAAATAATATACACAGTGAAAAGTGTGAAAACTAAAAGAATGAAACAAAAAACTCAAACACAATAATATACGAAATGGGAGGTGCAAGAGACCAGAAGATGTTAAAGTGCTCATTAAAAGGTAAGCTGCTGAGATGTGGGTTATTGCCTAAGCGGTGAGTTCGAGTTTTTGCGATATTCCGTGGTCAAGTTCTTTGTTTGTAAGTTATGGGACAAGATTCCAACTCCATCTGACTGAACAAGCTTTGTCGATAAAAGATTATCTATCAGACTTTACTGTGCGGCTTAAACATAAGAGATTAGATTTCCCCTGCTTGAGCGGAAAATTTCATGAGCGTAACACGGAATAATTAACTTTCTGACAATTAGAAATAGGTTTATCCTGTAACCTAGAAATAGGTTTTAACCGAGGTTAAAGGGAAAAGTCAGTTTCAAAATATTTTCTCTTCGACCAAATCAAAATGTTTGGTATTTAATCAATATTAATCTAACATTTCTGAGAAAGTAAACCTCATAAACTTGAAGCGAACGGGAGGGGTGGAGAAAAATGTATTTCAAGTAAAAGTTAATAAATCGCAAAGGTGTTGTAACCTCGAAAAAGGTTTGGCACCACGCAGGGAATTTTAGTAACAGTCTTTATTGAGGATACCTACTTTATTCGAAAGTGCTTTACAGAACGTCCTCCTTCTAAATTACATATAACAAAACTAATACAAAAATATACAAAAAAAAAAAACTAAAAAGAAAAACAATATGTTAAATAAATTTTCGCGGAGGAAGACTTCATTCAAGAGCGCTAATTACAAGACATATTGTTTGCACTAAGCATTTCTATAATTCTCACAAGGAATTTGAAAAGTCACTCATGTGCACTTCGAGTCCTTTGATGAAAACAAACGTAAAAGGTGCGAAGAGAAATGGAGCTTTTCGACTGCACTATCACTGAGTATAACCTACCTCATCAGTTCATTTTAACCTTTTTTGAAACAAAGACTACTCGAGAAAGTAAAGTGGACGTAGTTAGGCTGAAGTTAGGCTGCCTTTGAAAATTGCGACTGAATTTCACAGCTGATTTCAGGGCGCATTTTCTTCTTGCTTCCCTCTTTGGACAACTCTCCCCACAGGCCTACCATCCTCTGTTTGTCTGGTGTGTTGTGCATTTATAATGGCCATATCGGCTTATTAACTATCAAAACTAAAGGTAGGGGGCGGGCGGAGGGGGGGGGGGTGAGGGGGTACAAACCATGCGGAGACCGTTCTCTTTCTCTGCTTTTGAGCGAGTCCTACCGCTACTTTGGAGACATCACTTTTGCAAGCTTTATATCACCAAAGTAAACAGAAAGGCTCACCATCGTCTGTTTGTGTGGTGTTCTGTGTGGTGTTCCATTTATAACTTCTGTATCGGTTTATGAACTACCAAAACTAAAGGCGAAATTTAGGGCATTTAAAACTGAAGAAAATGAAATGGCGTTCGCAATGAATGGTCCAATTTTCTTTGTGGGCATAGTAGGATACCCTAAATGATCTAATAGACGCCCACTCTCTAATAAACGCCTCGTACACAATAAACGCCCCTCTTGAAATAGGTATTTTGAGGTAAACGCCCCTCTCTGATAAACGCCTTTTATGAAGAGCTGTCTGATTCAGACGAGCTCATCTGACTAAATCATACTTGGAGATGGTATCGCTCATTCTAGTATGAACGATGATTTGGTGTTATTGATATCGAGAAGCACGTTCTATCGAAGAGTTTTTTACATTTATTGTATAACTGCCTTTGAATTTAAGAAACTTCAACCTTTAATTTCTAATAAATGCCCCCAGAAATTCCATTTATTAGACAATTTATTAGACAATTTACGGTAGATAACGGAATTTGGTAGAGCGCATTATTCAACGTACAGTTCTTTGACAGATTCTTTGACTGTCTGCGCGCGAGTCTCCCCAGAATTTGCTGTCTTTATAAAATAAACCTACCGATTAAACAAGTCATACTTTTTATGTCCATTTGTTGAAGATTTTGACCAGCTTTTCTTTCAGAGTAGAAGCAACTGTTACTTATAGTACTGTCTTCACCTCAATAAAAAAGTGTGAAAAGTATAGGTAGGCTAGTAGCAAGCGAAAACGACCCTTTGCCAGAAAAAGAAACGCATCGCTTGAGTAGGTGAAACACTCAATGAATTACTCACATTGTTTAACCTCCAGTTATTACAAAATACGACAGTTTTTTATCAGGACAAGGAATTTAATGCTATTTTCAAGACACTTCGCTTTGCCTTATCATGCAATCTGCTGGAACGTCAAAAGCGACCGGTGAGAATTATGCTGTTGAGAAAAACGATCATATTGAAAAAGGCTTCTTTGCAGTCGAAAAGCTGAAAACCTATGACAAAGAACTACTTTGCAGCAGCTCTCTACTGATCCTGCTTCTTCCATTTTTCGTAGCCAAGAAAATCCATGAGGTCACCACAAATATTCTCTACAGCTTTTATGAAGGGCCCCGGAGCTGTTTTCTA
This sequence comes from Siderastrea radians, assembly GCA_964017195.1. NCBI lineage: Eukaryota > Metazoa > Cnidaria > Anthozoa > Scleractinia > Rhizangiidae > Siderastrea > Siderastrea radians. The sequence continues at coordinate 67,421,013 of OZ024887.1, forward strand.
TCTGCTAACAGCAACTGAAGCATTTCTGTACACTGAATAAACGCCTCCTTGTTTTGTATGTTTTTTAAGAGCACTTATAAATTCATGAACGCTTGCCGACCAATCGAATCCCGCGAACCTGTACAGCTCATGTGCTACATTTAAAGTATTCAACGCAAGGTCTTTGTAGCGAATTACTTTAAAGCGACTTTCTTCATGAAAGCTGGGATGCAAGTGGTCTCTCATTCATCCAAGTAATTTAACCCTGGAGAAAACAACCGCTCTTGGGTCGCGAACTAAGTGGACCAGTTTAATTTCATATCTGTTTTGCTGCTGGAAAAGCTCTTTGAAAGTTTTTGTTATTCCGTTTTTGTAACTAATATTACTAAAATCACACTGGAAGAAACTATCGATTAATTTTATGCTAGTGTCTTTGTACTTTTCGGACTCCTTATCTCCACGTATCAAATTAACTTTAGACATTTTGTTGGCAACGGTATGCAAGTCATACAACGGCTCAAAGAAATACATGACGTACGGATTGCAGTGAAATAAGGATCCAAGGAAAGTAGATCCCTTCGGTCTGGACTCAATATGATGAGATTTTTCCTTGCAGCAAACGTTTGCTGTAGCTGGTATCTTTCCTCCTTTTCATCTCTTTCCCCATTCTGTGGTTGGCTGGCGTTGTATGATGAAAGTTTTTTAAGTTCAATACGAAACCCAAGTACTTGCGTCAATGAAATCTTTAAAGAATGGTTGTAGAAAAACCACCAAAAATGAAGAAAGAACAACAGAAAATACAACAAGCTTGAACCAGGTGCTCATGATGTCTTTCAGTAATATTTGTAATTCACCGGCAACTTTGCTTGAATACGGTGCAACCTGCCAAAGCAAAAGGAAAAAATGAATGTTAGGAGGTGTTTTCATGATACCGGAACATACTTCATACCTGTACGAGATAGAAACTTTACACAGCAGTCACCTAAAGCATTTTTATTGTGTAAGAGAACAATAAGGAAAAACATAAGGAATATCAAACGAAAAACCATAGGACAACCATAAGGAATACTAAACAAACAGTCATACCGCGTTTACATCATATACATGTTCGGTATGAGGTTTCGTGACAGAATAAGAAGCCAATAGATTCTCACAGTGTAGTCGCGTGGACGCGTAGCCACGTTTTCAGTGAACTTTAATACACGCGTAGACAACGAATGGGCAACAGCATAATCTCGAGTAATCAGGCTCTTTAACGACGGGAAATATATGATAGCCTCGTGTGAACAAGTTCGTTTGTGGAAAATAGGATAGCCTCGTTTGAACAAGTTCAAACAAGAGCAGCCTCCTGTAAACAAGCTTATGACAGAGTATATAGCCTCGTGTGAACAGGCTCCTTTTTAGAGTGTTTACCATTTACAAAAAGACCCCGAAAATTTTGGTTGAACTGTAACTGGTAAGGCTATTATGGTTTGCCTGACTGGAAAATTTCCAAACTAAACGGAACGTCTTGAGAAGTAGTCCAAAATTCCCAACCCGGCGGACTGAGCATCGGTGAACGGATTACTCTTTCCTACCAGTACCAGGTCCTGCGCCAATAGTCAAACTAGTTCCAGACTCTCTGTAACTTAGAGTGAATTGCACTTATGTACATGCTAATCTCGAACGGAACTTACCATTCAGGAGGTTTTGCCTACCATTTGCACAAACCGTAGACCAACCGGTTTCCCCCTGTAAATGGTAAACAACCAGAGTAACCTCCTATAGGGACCAGGTTCCTTAATGAGGAATAGAGTGGATAGTCACATCTTAACCCTTTCCCGTCCACACCGTTCCTATTTTTAATTTTTTTTTGGACCAATTTGGACATCTATTGCTTTCCTGACAGTTTTTTAATAAATTGGAAAATTTGTTTATTGTTACCGTAACAAGCGATCAGGCTCTGTTTTCGCTGTGAAACATTCAAGCGGGAAAGGTAAAACGAAAAATAGAGCCTTTTTGCGAGCGATCCACTAAGACAATATGAGACCGATGCTAAAATTTGGCCGGATCGCAGGTTACTGTTACCATTAATAATGTCAGCTTATCTTGTTAGCCGTCTTTGTTTGCGCCATGCAAGTCACACATTTCAAAAACTGAAAAAAAAAAAATAGCGATCAGAACTTGCACGTTGAGATGTTGTTGATTCAAAAGCGAAAATTAATATAATGTAAACATGATTGTTCTAAAAAACGCTTGTAATTCTCCGCTGAATTCCCATAAAGAAAATGCGAAATAGTCAAGTCGCCCAGTGGTGAAAGTATGCTTATTCCATGTCTATGATTCCAGCAACGTCCGAAAATGCGCTTGTTCCAAGTAATTGTGAGAACTTGTATTAAATTCGAAAGCAAACAAAAGGTTTGTTACACTACCGGCTTTACAGCCAATTTCACTGCTGTGAGAATTCAGAATTCCTTATTTTAAAAATGATTTGCCTACTATGTTTTCTTGGCATGACTAGCCACTGATCCTGATAAAGCGCGGTAAGAAATAAGCGGATTTTCTCATATTTTAGGAAGTTAGTATTTCTTTAGCCTGAGAAAACAGCCGACGTTTCACGAGGTTGCCACTTGAGCCCTTCATCAGTATGGAATTTCTGCGCTCGTTTATACTCAGACTTCGTTTGTGGTGCATGGTGACCTCGCGAAACGTCGGCTGTTTTCTCAGCCTTCTGAGAAAACAGTTTTCTGAGCACTTCTTCTGTAAACTCATTTCTGCGAAAATTTGCGTGATTATTTTGTGACCATGGGCGAATTTAACATGGTAGGCGAATCATAGCCAGTGCATGAATCATGATTCGCTTCCCATAATTCGCCATAATTCGGACGACATATTTGTCCGTCCGAAAACAATGGGAACTATTAAGTCCTCTTGTTACGAAAGTCCAACGTGATGTTTCGCCTAAGAAATCTCTAGCTTTCACAGTAATCAAGTAAATCCGAAAATTTCAGGCGATTTTAGGTCTTCCGAACAGATATTCCCCGAAACGAACCGTTGGGTGCCCCTGTGATGTTGCCGTTTTAACTAGATTTCTCTGAAATGGAGAATTTTTAGGTCAGTACCATACGTTGCAGCGCAGGACTCATGCTGCACAGAATAACGAATATAAAACTTATTGTTCCTAAACTGCTCATAGACTCAATGTTTAGGGCTGTCATTTTGAGAAGCTGATTGAGAGGTAGTCTGTTTTATACAGTACAGTTCCAGAGATAAAATGACATGAGCGAGGAAAAGCAATCTGAAGATACACTAAATTAAAATCAAAGAAAAAATCAGTCTGTGTCAGTCTGGATCTTTTTACAGTGGAATCTCGATTTAACGAAGTGCCAAGGGACTGGGTATTTTGGTTCGTTATATCGAGGGTTCGTTGTATCGAGGTTCTTTTCCATACATTTACTATTACTGGGCTGAAAAATATCGTTCGTTACACCGAGGACTTCGTTATATAGAGGTTCGTTAAATCGAGGTTCCACTGTACCTTCGTTTTCCTTAATCACTGATTCGACAATACGGGAACCTCAGAAGTCGGGACCAATAAGTTGGCGGTGGCCTGTGTGAGATGACAGATAAAATAAAGATTTTAATGACAAAAGCTTTTAATAAAGGTCGCCGGAGGGAGTCTTAAGATACCGAGAAAGTATCTTAGACACCGAGAAAGCGTCTTGAAAAATGTTTATTAGTTGCTCTTATTTGCTCGTCCATATTTTTGTGCATTTTCGCCTGCATTGTAGTTACTTTGAATATTTTTACAGTTGTTACACTCTATCGGGTCATTCATTAGCTCGTCAAAGATTCGTTTGCAATAATTGTTTCAGTACAGAGAAACAACCCCTAGATCATGAGAATTAAGTTACTATAACGACCTTTTCTGTTATTAGAAGCATCTCAGTTATCGCTTTCTTTTGTGGGACTAGGGACCCAATCAGGTCTCACGCTTGCTAATATCCAGGTGCTATCTATATAACAAAATGATACTCGCAATAAAAAGTGAAGCCAAAAACTCAAACACAAAAAGATACACAATAAGAGATGCGAGAGACCAAAAGATGTGATTAGTGCTAATTAAAAAGTGTGTTGTTATGGCCTTAGCGGTGAGTTCGAGATGATGGTATATTTTGGATACTGGCCAAGCAGGACCGCTAACGCCATCTTGACTGTACAATCTTGGTCGATAAAAAATTATTTATCAGACTTAACATTCAAGGTTAAACATCCAAGACTAAATTGGTCCACTCAAACGGAAAATCTTATGGGTGTAAGACGGATTAATTAATTTTCTGAGAATTAGATAAGTAATTTAATCAATCGTGGATCGAATGCTAACTGGTCCTAACGTCCTGATTGCGTGTGCCACGTACTTTGGCGCGCCCACGGGGGCGTACTCCAGATTTCAAGTGTCGGGGATGATCGATCAAATGGGGGCAAAAATCAAAACCCAAAAAATCCCTAGGGCTTCCAACAAAACCCCCCAAAATCCCTGGACCAACAATTAACCCCAAGAAATCCCATGCCGAATTTTCTAGCCTTAAAAATTCCCAGAAAGGATTAAATGATATAACACGAAAAAAAAACATAAGAAATTGAATGTTTGTGTTTGTTTATTCATCATACCATCTGAATTTCCCTTTTTCTCATCTGGTAGTTATTCTAACAACACTAGAAGCACCCAAGAACATCTTCTGTTTCAACAATAACATTATGAATGTCATTTCTAAACAAGATCACCCCACAGAACTGAGCGGCCGGGCTACGCGGGCACTACCACGGATCTTCAGATTGTTTTGAATACCCCCAAAAAAAATCCCTACTTGAATTAAGCCACCAAAAAAAATACTTGCCAAATTTTCCTACCAAAAAATCCCAGAATCGAAAATTTCAAACCCAAAAATATCCTTCGATCATCCCTGACACTTGAAATCTGGAGTAACCCCCGCCCCCTGGGTTGGCGTGTTCCTCATAAACTTTAAACGAACGGCAACGGGAGCTGTACAAAAAATGTATTTCTCAGGCTCGAAAAAGGGTTGCACCGCAGGAAATTTTCGCGGCAGATGACTTCATTCAGGAGCGCTAATTACAGATTATTTTGTTTGCATTCGGCGCATTTTGATAATTCTCCAAAGAATTCAAGTCATTTATGTGCAGTTTGAGTCTTTTGATGAAAAGGTAAAAGCTGAGAAAGAGAGAAAGACGTTGAGAAGAGAAAGACGTTGAGAAAGGCATTGTTCGGCTGCAGTATGACGGCTGAGGATAACCGACCACATCGAATTATTAAACCCGAGGAAGTGCTAGGGACCGCTGATTTTTTATGAGGTAGGGGGGGCTGGTGGGATTTGAGGGGGGGCATGCAAAAAAGTATGGCTTCAAAGGGGGGGGGGCAGCCAAAAAAATATGGTATGTAAAGTTTAGTAGTGACAGCTTCTGTAATAATGCGAACATCAGTGTCAGAAGGCCAAAAATAGCGTTTCTAAGGTTCTGAAAATTCAAATTTTCCCGGGGGAGAATGCCCCCAAACTCCCCTACTTCGTTATACACCCAACTGCAACCCTACCCCACGAACTGTTTCATTACAAAATACAGCCAGGGGAATGTCAACTCTTTTTTGGGCCTCTGCTAGTCTGATTCTTAAACAACTGAACAACTGATAACAATGTCCAAAGTAATGCTTTAAATCGGTATGAATTGTCTGTTTATGTACTTCAGAATGCAGCAAATTGCATTAGAACATCTCTAAATTTTAAAATTTTCCAGGGGAAGACCCTACCAGAAAATTACCTTTAGTGCTTGTCACTAAAGACATTTACTCCTGCAGGACTTGAGTGTTAAAATTGACTGTAAAAATTTATTTTAAGCTTGATTAGTTTTAGATTTTCTTTATCCTTTTTTTCTCTTTTTTTGGGGGGCGGGGGTCATCTCAAAATATTTAGGACTACAAGGGGGGGGGGGACAGGTGAAAAATTTCTAATGTAGAGGGGGGGTCATTATATTTTACAGGTACTACCCATCACATCCCATCAGGCCCCCCTACCCCAGAAAAAATGGACGGTCCCTTATATAGGCTGTTCTTGAGAATGGCGCCTGGACTTTAGCGTACTCTTCTCTTTCCTCCTACAGTACATGCTGCAGTGATCGGAGAACGTAAATGTGCTGCGTTGGCTCTTTCGGGAAAGTCTATCTAATTAACTTTACTTAAAAAATGTTTTTTTTAGGAGATGGGTTATTCAGTTATCCTTTTATCTAGGAGAACGTATAACCGGAAAGTCTTGTTACCAAACTAGCGGGCCTGTAACACGTAATTCCATTCGGGAATTTCCAACCGGGAAGACGGGACAATTTTTTGAGATGTTCCAGTTCATTCCGGAAATTTTCCAGAGGAGCTAACCGAAAAAGTATTTTCCTTTTACCTCAAAATCAAAATTTCCGGAATTTGTGACTAAATTGAAAGCGCCCCTGGGCTTTGAGCCCGAAAACCCGAGTTGACAGGACGCGCGGGAAGCGAGCCATGCAGAGGCCGTTACTTCAAAATATCGCGAATTTTTCGCCTTGTTACGATTAAAATAAAAAAGCGAAAAGGTAATTTCAGCCAGACTGAAATTTCACTCCTTTCAGAAACCTTATCGACGCCTTTTATTTTCGTATGGATTTTTAGTTTCGGTATTTTTGCACATCTTAAAATCAGCGAAAATCAATCTACCCTATTATTTGGACTTAAAGCTGAGAACTCCTCTTCTACTCGGTGGTCGTAAGTAAGGAATCAAATAACGTGAAAATTTTGCCCTCGAAAAATTTACCGGCCAATTTTTAACTCCATGAAAACAAAGGACATTCAACAGTACCCTGATTACCCTGCAAGCAGAGGTTTCTTGGTCGCCCTATGTTCCGGCGGGCGAATAAGTTACTTATTCGCCCGCCGGAACATAGGGCGACCAAGAAACCTCTGCTTGCAGGGTATACCTTGATATAAACACTCGTTCCAACACAAAGGTCAACGTTTCAGTATAAATTTTGCATATTCTAATTTTTTAACTTTAACTCACCGAACAGGGTTGACTGTTAAAGAAAGGTTATTTTATTTTCAACTTTCTACAGAAAAACTTAAAATTTGCATAGAAATACAGTGAACATAAAAATGCTATCTACACTACTTACAGCACTACACTATTTTATGATAAAATTACTAAAAAAATTTAATACAACGATGCTATTAACTCTATCAAGTTAAAATATGCCTAATGTTATTCACTATTCCTAAGTATGCAATAAAAATGTTTCTTCCATTTCCACAAAACTATGTGTTGCAATCCACACGGAGTAAAGTCCAATTGAAATCATGATGTGCACCTTGTAAAAGAAAAACGGAGAAAGGAATTACCGGATATGGAAATTAGTAGCGACCCCCCCCCCCCACCTCAGGGCACAATGAAGCTGAACAACGTGTGGAATAGGGTAAGGGATTCAAAGTCCCAGCAGCACACCCCCACCCAAAAATTTACTAAGTGCCCCCTCCCCCCCCAGTATATGCCACACAAGTAAATAGTGTGGTTTGCACACTATTTACTTGTGTACTGAGATAACATTTGCTATTCACCTCCCAGTGGGGCAGTACATACATACATACATACATACATACACTTCATTTTCACTCGAATTTACAGAGTAGCTCTGTTGAGCTAATATCTTCGAGTAAATGGTAATAGTAAAAATAAAATAATAATGAAAAGTAAATTGATTAATTAATTAAATCAGGCAGTAGTTATCTTGTGCATGTTTTTGTATACTTATTAGAAAAATAACTCATTGGGGCTAGCCATTCACTTGTACTGTATCTACGGAAAAATTATTATTCACCTTAGTGTCAGTGAACAGTTCATGCTCACTTAAGGACGGTGCCTCCTTTTGTTACTGCACGTACATTCTGCACATCTCGGGATATTAGAGTTTCTTAAGGAATTTGCCCCCTAATACAACAATATTTTTGCACAGTTTATGACTATGTGGAAAAAGCAGATCTTAGCAAGGGCTCTCAGAATCCAAAAAGAAAATTGGGGGTAACCGTGCATTTTTCAGGGATAATTGAGCTTAAATTTGGAAAGAAATTGCCATACATTCTTTGTATTTTAACGCTTTTTTTAGAATTATGGTTGCTTTATTATCTCTGAAAAATGCGTGGTTACCCACATATTTCTTTTTGGATTCCAATAAACCTTGCTAAGATCTACTTTTTCCCCATAGTCATAACCTTTGCAAAAATACATCTTTATTAGGAGACACCATCTTTAAGTAAATAAGTGTTGAACATATTGGGTGGGTGTTTCCCCCCTGGGGGCCACTGCTCCCTGCCTGGATCCTAAATCAAAGCACGTGGGCTAGCAGGAACCTTGGCAAAACTGGAAGGTAAAACCCCTCATTTAATGCATTTGTGATGGTTTTGTGCGTAGTGCACACTAACTTGATCATGTTGCACACGTTGATTCGCACAATAAAAATGATAAATTAAATTATTACTATTATTATAGTGTTGTTGAAACATACAGATGCTAAAATATTTTAAAAATAGCAAACACAGGGCACAAATGTAGCCTATGGTGCTTATATGTAGTAATACATAATACATTGTCTACCTAACAGGCTACTAAAATTTGGCTAAAACCTGATTGCATCTTATCAGTAATATCATTATGGCAGCACAAATTATTATTATTATTATTATTGGTGTTGACTTCCTGTATATCTACATATCTGCATTGTTTTCACTTGCACTTGCTTTACATGTACATTTGTACAATATAAAAATACCTTGTTGTCACTTATCATCTCATGTCTTAATTTTCGCGATCATGATAAAGAATGAAACACAAAATTTTAAAAAGCCATATCCTTACAAAATTTTAAAAAGCCATAAAATTATCCTTGCAAAATTTTGAAGCTTTTGAGAACTTTTTTTTAGCAAAGTAACCAAAATATATAGCCTTGCAAAAACCTGTCCAGGTTTTTCGGTGAAAATGATTGAAAACAGCCAACATTTTTGGGAAAAAAGATTCATTTTGAAAAATGTGACTACACTAGTCTTGTATGAAGACGTAATTAATTTGATATTTAAGAAAACTTCTTATGTCAACCAGGCCTCTAATGCTTGATCAAACACTTTCTTTGTTCCATGCCAATGAATATGTTTTACTCCTGCAAAGGTGTATTGGTGCAGTGAGCCTCTCTCATCCAGACTTCGAAGGCCAAATGTGTCTTCCAGATAAACCTAAAAAGTGTTTTGTTAAGAACAAATTATTTGTAAGCGATAATTATACTACAAGAAGAGACAACCAGGTCGACAGATTTTAATTAGTTAATTGATTAATTAAATTTTTTTGAAGGGGGGTGGTGTGTGGAGAGATTGGGGTGCCAGCCAGTCTTGATTTTTGGAAGTCTCTGACACTCTGATCACCAGCTGAAATTGAGTCTTGGTTGCTTTGAGTCACACTTGAAAATAGTCTTGGAATTCAAATTCCACTTTTCTATGCCTGTCATACTAAAATTAAATCCAATCTTAATTCCACTATCAGTTTTGGTTTCACTTTAAATATTTCATTCTTTACAATGTACCTGAAAGGCAAATCATTGAAATGAATAATAATTAAGCAATGTTGTAATAATCTACTTCAACTTCCTGTTTTGACTGCAAAATTTTTTTTTGAGCTGTATATAATGCAAAAAACTGTGTAACTTTTGAGGATTTTATTAATAATTTTTGAGCAAAATCATTCTTACCCTGCCCCCATCCCTTTCCACAAACTGAGCCCATCAATAAAGCAAACATTTCAAATGAAGTTATGGTAACATTAGGAGATATATTACATATTAAATGATAAACATTAATGCTGACTGAGAGAGAGCCACTGACCTGTTGATACTTCATGTCCACAACTGTCAGGTTTGTATTGTTCATGTAAAATCCAAAGAGGCTAAAAAAAATATGGTTCAGAAGTCAGCCATTAAAAGTATTTGAAACTACGGAGAACTGATGTGATTGTTCACTGGGCTGAGGTGAGGCGTATTGGTGGATTGAAGAAACTTGATGACAGTGTCTTCTGCAGCAACTTCTTAAGGATGGAGCCTCCTAATCCAGAGGTATTTTTGCAAAGGTTATCTTAGCAAGGGTTATTAGAATCCAAAAATAAAAATGTGGGTAACCACGCATTTTTCAGGGATAATTAATCATCCATAATTCTAAAAAAGCATTAAAATAAAAAGAATGTATGGCAATTTCTTTCCAAATTTAGGCTCAATTATCTCTGAAAAATGTGTGGCTACCCCCAATTTTCTTTTTGGATTCTGATAGCTAAGATCTGCTTTTTCCACATAGTCACAAACCGCGCAAAAATATTGTTGTATTAGGGGGCAAATTCCTTAAGAAACCTGAATATCCCAAGATGCGCAGAACATATGCGCAGTAACAAAAGGAGGCACCGTCCTTAAGCCACAACAGAATAGGTCATACCTGACTAATACAGAGACACGTACATCCACCACCTTGGCTCTTTGAAGGCCTCAAAGGTATTAACGACAAAACTTTCTACTCACCTTGATTGCCACGGCATTATAACACCGTCATCAGGCCCTCCAACCAGCACTAAGTTGTTGATACGCAAGAAGTTCTTTCTGTACCTTTCACTAACTGCCAGGATCAAATGACAGAAAACATCACACTGTATGTTACTTAACCCTTGAAGCCCTAACAGTGACAAAATCAAATTTCTCTTTACATTATCACTACTTGTTCAAACATTCAAGTGATGAGAAATTATAAAGAAAGTGATCATCAAGGATAAGATATTTTGATATTTAGACAAATTCATCTTACTAGTTCCATAAGAAATGTATGGAAAACAGTAAGGAGAATATGTATTTTTATATCAGGTCTTAAAAGGTTAAAGCTGGCTTGCATTTTAAAATTATTCCCATAAAACTGACACAAATAAAAAAATCCAATTTTGATTTTTGGAACAACAACAACAACGACAAAGCCTGGAAACATGTAGCACAACTTTTTTATTTTTCATGCTCTGACCCATTGCTTTTATTTAAGCTAATGTATTTGTTTCTGTTTGCTGGAGTTGTAACCATTTAGCACACATTCCTGGTGATGGAACAATTTTGGCCTAAGCATTAAGGGAAAGAACAAAATAATATTTAACACTAAGTAGTATTCTGTGGGAAGGCCACATTTTTAAATTTTGATAGAGAAAATTTGGGGATTCTTGGTGTGTAGATATGACTTGCAAGATCTAATCCCACTGCATCTGCCGATTATCAAAAGTGCCTGTGATGATGTATGTCACAAACGGTGCAAGAAGCAGGGCTTCTGATAATTCGGGGGAAAAAAAGTGAAATTTCACGGGATTTGAAGAGACAAATTCGCGGAGAAAACGGCCGATTTCGCGGGATTTTTCGGGCCAAATTTTCGTTGAAAAGCAAACAAGAAAGCAAACAAGAAAGATTCCTGACAAAAATATTGGAAGGATGTCAAATTCAGGGCAAGAAAGAAACACAAAAGTTCATCCAACACAGTTCTGAAGGCAACTGTACTTGTTTCGAGCGACAAGAAAAACATATAAAGCTTTACCGAAACGCTTGGCCGGTTAACCTCCTTTTTCAGCTGCAATTTAGAGTCGAAAACAGCAACGCAATAAACTTCTTTCCCCTCATCGCTCTCTTGTGTTGCTTTGCAGTTTACAAGGCAAGATTGTTTTAGATCAAAGGTTTAAATCCATCTGTGAAGTCAAAACATTCTCTTGTGTCTTCATTCGTGTCCATTCGTGTACGATTAAACGTGTGCCTGCATTACTACAGACAGCAGTTTCCTTTCGCACTCCGTATAGTGTCAACGAAAAGTCTTCTTTTTTATTTTACCAGTCCCCAAGTTTTCGCAACATTAATCGAAGAACGCCTGGTAGTTTTGGTACGATGTTTACTCGTGGCAGTGACGAAATTTCAAGATAAATTTGCAAGTTTACGGCAAGTAAACAGCTCCAATAGCCAAGATAAGTTTCAAATATGTTGTACCGACATGTGTTTGGTAGAATTTCTAGCGAATTTCGCGGTATTTCACGTGTTTTTGTCAATTTCGCGGGATTTCGCGGATATACCTGAATTTCGCGGCTCCGCGACCGCGCGAAATTTCAGAAGCCCTGAAGAAGCCTGGACCTTTGTGGGCAATTATATATTATGGGCAGAATGAGAGTGAATGGTTTAAGCAATTCAATTTTTAAGTTTGCCCAAATTACCTGACACATTAAAGAACTTTGAAGAATTGAGGTTGTTCACCACTGGTAAGAAAACATTATATTCATAGTCCTTGTCTTCGTGAAATGGATCTGTTGACAAATGATACAACATATCTTTTCACGTGATAGCCTTTGCTGTGTTTCAAATGGGCACTTTTAACTCAAACCTTCAACTTATACTGTACATCTAATGTTTACTTTTTAAATCCTCAATCTTCATGGTTATTAAATTTCAAGCTTTCTGATTGCCCCCCCCCCCCCCACACTCAATTAAGTTTTATATGGGAAGGCTTCACTTGGAGGCTCAAACCCTTGCCCTATAATATACTCAGAGCTGCAAATAACCGTCGGTCATCGGACAATGTCCGACTATAATCGGCCAATGTCCGACTATAATCGGCCAATGTCTGACGAAATCTAAACTTTGGTCAGATTTTTTTTACCAAATAATAAGTAAATAACAATTAAAAAAATAATTATTTCAAAAAGCCTTCCACTTAAAAATAATAATAAAAAACATCCGACCACATTTCTGTTTTGTCCAACCAAAATGGAGACTTGGTCGGACATATGTCCTTTCAAGAAAGAAAAACTATTTGCAGCCTTGATACTATTTTTTGCCACAATGATACCCCTTTCATATACCTAAAGGAAAATTGCACCCCTTTCTTACACCTCGAGGATAAACCAAAACAACAGAAATTCAGTCTTTATGGTTCAGTTGCTCAGAGGGTGCAAGCTTTCATGTGTTGAAATCATATACTTAGCTTTAGTCGCCATCCCCTCCACCATGCAGGGAATTTTGTGACCCTTTCCTATACTAAAATGACAATTTTCCCTACCCTTTAGTATACTGCAAGCTTAAAAAAGGCACCCCTTTTCAGGCAGAGCCTCATCTTATAGCCCACTATCGGCAGTCCCCCCCCCTGGGGTTTCCCCAAACACAAGTTAACAGCAAATAACCCTCCTTTTGCCTTATAAGTTTTTGCTGCAAAGCAAAGGTTTTATCCAAAAAAGTGCCCATCCAAATGGATGAGGTAGAAACAATAACCAACTCAGCACTACTACATATCTCATTGGTCTTCTATCATCTCATTTCCAACTCACGCTCATGGAGCTCTACACTTTGTTTCACTTAAATTTGGATTCTTACCGTTCCAATAATTTGCTAGAGAAAACTTTTTTTGGAAATAGTCACTGTAGAAGAATCTGAAGGAAAAATGGGAAAATATTCACCAAAGTTGTCCAGGTATAGATAAAATGTATATTTAACTTTAAAATTTAGATAGGTACAGTGTAGATCGTTTACTAAAACTCATGTCTTGGAGTATAACAATGCAACTACCTACCCCTACCCTCCCCTTCCCAAACCAAAAAATAACAACAACAACAAAACATTTTCCTCTCCCGAAACGAATATTGGGTTTTCTATTCAGCGAAGAATCAGCTTTACAGTGGTGCAACATTGATGAGGGCTGAAGGGACATATTAAAGGAGCTTCATCACAGATAATGCATCCAATTTTTCAAGTTTGACATTTGTAATCTGTCTTACTTCTTTGGTGTTTTTCTACCTTATGAAACTACATGTATTATTTTGAGGTTTTCTTCAATGTGAAAGTAATTTTGTCAGATCAGAAAAATGAATAAAAATACCACAACATAGCACCTTTAATAAATAATTTCAATCTACCCCAGACCATAACAACTTCCAAAAATACTTACATGTAAAGATCTTTTGTGGCAGCCGCAGGGAGGTAAGGCTTTAGGTAGCTGGTATCTACAAACAAAAATTTATTAAGGAGGACTTCAATGAGACAAAAATTATGTAGACATGTAAAACTGAGTGAATTCAAAACAAAATATCTGATAGATCGCTACAAATGGCTGGCTCCAGCACTCTTTCCCCACCCCTCCCATGTAGATCTCCCAGGTACCCCAGAGAGGCTCTGTGACTCCGTAGGATACCGAGCGTTCCAGTCGTGTGTGTCAGCTTACATGTATGTAGATAAAGCTCAGTGCACTGGAGTCAAGTGATCAAGTGGTCTTTAAGTGCCAGTTCACAGCACGTACAAGTGTGACTTTCAATTTGATTTCTTTCCCACACCACAGCCATTTGAAGCCTCACTACCTCCCCACTCCCGCCCCCCTGAGTGGAGTCCCTGAAAAGTGATTATAAAGCTTGGTTCCTGGAGAGCATGGTGCTGTGCAGTGTGACACAGCTCCCCTCCCCCCCCCCCTTGGTTTTGTCAGCAGCAGAAGGTTTTAATCTGGACTCTAGACTAAAGCAAAAAGTTCCAAGCTCAGTTTCACAAAATCACTTAGAAATACAATGTCAAGTTTGCTTTTTGCAATTGAGACGTTATTTTGCTAACAATAATGTTGACATGTTTTAACAATTATGCAGCACTTTGTATGAAGAATTCCTGAACTGATACACTGTCAAGGCTTTTTTAAATTTAATAACCACTTCAGTTTAATTTTGGTTTTACTATACCTCCATATTGCCCCATCTGTGGGCTTGACAGTGAGATAAAACTGTCAACATTGTGATCATCCATTGTCTCTAAAATAGCACGTACTGTGAGCCCACCTAATTGGCAAAAGGGAAACAGGCCTCAAAATTAATTTTTTCCCAGGGGCAATTCTGCTGCTAGGTCCAAAATTTTAAGAGTAAATTTGGTTTAACAAGGAGCAGAAAATGTATTTATTATGAAAATGGGCCAAAAGTTGAAGGAGCAATTTTGTTCCTAAGTTATTTTTTTTAGGAGCAAATGTCCCTGAACCAGTCACAAATTGCACATTTGTGACCGTAAATTTCGAGCCCTGGAAGGAAATTCACAAGGGGTTATGTACCAGGCAAATTGAAGATTCAACATCCCCCCCCCCCCGGGCATTTGAACTTTTGAAGATTGGCTTGCCCAAATTCCCTCCCCCTCATGGCAAAAAAGCCATTCAAATGCCCCACCCATTAGTACTGAAAAACCTCTCCTCAAAGAGAAATTTCGTCTTCAATCAAACACTGTTCACGCTTTTCAGAGAGAGATATGCCATGATGACAGCTTCAAACTTCTTTTAAAGACCGTTTTGAGAGCGTAAGGTGAAATTCTATCTTGGAAATCAGAAAAAAACGCAAAGACTGAAAAAACTCAAGTGCATATTTCGCTAGAACAAGAGGTAAATCTGGTTCAAATTCCCCACCCTTCCACGGCAACATTCAAATTCCCCCCTCCCAGGGCACAATGCACAGTCAAATGCCTGGGGTTTGCTCGGGGGGGGGGGGGATGTTGAAGCTTCAATTTGAAATTTGACCGGTACATTAGGTTGGAGAAAGACGGCAGTGGTTGAGTGGTCAGTCACTCCGAAACTAAAGGGGGCATCATGTTTTAGCATTATTTTTTGGCGAATACATACCTACATTACTTTTTGGCGAATATATACCTACATACCTGCAATGTGTGTTGTTGTGGTGATCAGTGCTCATTATTAAGAAGTAAAATGTTTAAAACTGATCTACAGCTGTAAATACTTCCAAAATATTAAAAGTATAGTATAAATCTCTCAATTTTCAGCTTCACTCTGCAAGCCTTTCGTCAGGAGACTGATTAAAATTTGACAAGGAACTGCACCTGCAATGTTTGATGGCTTATTTATGGCCCAGTGGGTCACCATACCAGATTTTGTAGTGTGGGGGGGGGGGAAGACAGTTTCCTTCCCAGTTTGATTAATAATTCTGGTTCCTGCTCCTTTTTTTGCATGTGTAAATGCATGTGTAATGTATACTTTTAATGCACCAGGGACTTCCTTGAAATGGGCCCTAAAGATAATTTCACATATCACATTGATCCCTACTTTCAACGCGTCACGTAACGATTTTTGCCGAAATCACGCATTACGCACAAACCCTTTGCTACCCTTCAAATTGTTTATCCCAAACATGAAAACAATTCTCATTCTTTTAAATGTGAAATAAACTCAATAATCCCTAACAGCCTCCCTTTCGATTCTGGAATAAGCCAGCCAAGCGATCCTACTAAAAATAAATTACACTTTCGGTTTGTCACGAGGAAATACAGCGGAAGTATTAGAAGGACGACTTGACATTCACCACGGTTTCGATCAGCTTTTAGGAACACAGCTTCATCATTAGTTTAAAATTAGCGTCAAAGAACATGTTATGCACAATACCTTGAGAGAAGCCGATGATATGAACTCCATCTTTCGCACCTTGCATCACGGGCCGAATTTTCTCCGTCATAGCCGAGACTTGCTTCCACAAAGGTGCAAAACTTTCAAGCTCCTCATACAATTTTATGAGGGTGATGTTAGTCCCTGGATGTGCCTGGGTTATGAAAGAAGCTAGATCTTCCATGTCCGATGCATGATCGAGTATTCCGTGTATTATGATCACCGGTTTATAGCAAAAACTTTGGGCTACAAACAAAAACAACACTGCAAAGTGAAGGGCCGCCATTATGCACTTGCAGACTTGTGCATGTGCTTTACAAGGTCACTGATTGGCTACATTTTGTAGGCTGATACAAATCAACCAATCAGAAAGCACGGTCTATTTAGGGAAGAACCCTGCCTTCCCAAGAGGTTTAGCGAGGGATTTGGCGCCAACTTCAAGCAAAATGGAGGCCTCCACTAGTTTATTGCAAGATTTTCGTTTCGTTTTTCTGGTGTTTTGGATGTAAACTTCTACACTATGGACGAAAAAATCATCCGCTTTTGCGAAGAGAATAATGTCCCCTCTCTCGTTCAGGCTCTTTCAACACTAAAAAATCAAAAGGTAAACTTGTATTTAATTTATTAAAGACTGTACAGATGGGTTGTTATAAGCTTATTTTCTTTGATTTTCCGATATTTCGTCAGTCAAGGTTTACTTCTTCAGAAGAATAAATGAGGAATGAATTCCATTCCCTGAAGAAGTCAGGCCGTGACTGACGAAATATCGGAAAATCAAAGAAAATATAACCGGTCAGCTGTACACATGCATTGCACTCAGCCTTCCTTCGTCTATTGTTTTATGTCAGTGTATGTTCGAGATAAGTCAATTCAAATCTAATTTAAAAAAAAGGAAAAACCATTTAACAAAAATCTTCGATAGTTACTGGAATTCTGAATTCAGTGTTGACTCTAATGTTGGATATACTACCGGTAATATCAACAGGTTGTAGATCTGCTGGAAGCCAGAGCCTTGGAAGGAAGGGGTGAACCAGTCCCCTATCTTCAAGCTGTATTCAAAGGCAAGTAGGCATTGCAGATAACACAATAAAAAAAAAATGTTAACATCTTTATTTGTTAGGTACAGAGAGACCTGAAAACCTAGAATGAAGTCAAATTTCAGCAAGTCGCAGGGTTCAAAATAAAATCAGGGCTTTCAGCCTAAATCTGACGGCTTTTTTTCTCAAGGCTGATTTTTAGCTGGCTGTCAACAAGAATGAACAAGCACCTATCCCAAGTACAGAATAAAGTGTTGACAGGCCAAACACCGCTCATATGCTCATGCTAATATGTTTCCGCGACCTTAGAGTTTAGCTCTCATGAGCATATCCCCTAGAGAATTTTTTTTTTTGTGTGAGATTATGGGAGGTTCTTTGTATATTTCTCTTAGCAATGGTTGATTTTTAATTTTAATGGCACTTAAAAGTGCCATTTGCTCATTAGGATGTTCTTAAGATTAGGCACAGCTGGGTGGTACGTTGTTACGAGAGGCAGAAATTTTTCCGCACTCTCTCTCTCTCTGTCAAAATGCTGACTCCTTTCACTGAATTTGACTTCGGACGTTATTCTTTCTACTAGACTGTTGGGGTTGTCTCTTGCACGGAGGCGTGTTTTGAATTGGGTGATATTCTCAACGAAAGATTTCGCTGAAGAGTTTGTTCTAAGAAGTTGTAGGGCTTCACCTTTGATAAACCCTTTTCTAACCCCAGGTAGGTGGCAGGAAAAGAAGTGAGTGTACTGGAAAGTTTCGGTCGGTTTAAACTGTGTGCGGATATCAAGAATTGCTTGCTTGTTAAATCTTTTGCCTTTGAAAACAGTAGTATCCAGGAAGTTTTTTATGTCTGAGATTTCAGCCATAAATTTAATTGTCGGGTGGTGTCTGTTTGCTAGGACAATAAACTCTTCTATCTCCTTTTTGTCAACATTCCACAGTGAGAATATGACTTTGTGATCGATGTATCCTTTCCACTCAAGTGGTAGAGGAGTGTAGAACATTAACTATTGTTTGACTGAGCACGTGGCGTTATGCTAAGCCCGATCAGTGTCTCTCTTTGTCCTAGATATATCAGATTTCACTCTTCGCAACTTATCATTGTTGTGTTCAACGCGGCAATAATGAAACTCGGTTAGAGGGCTTATGAATTTCCGTTCGGCCTCTTTCTTTTTGGAGTGTATTTCTCTCAAACTCCTCTTCAGGAGTGATGTATGCTTTTGCGACATAGCGCAAGTCTCTTGGGCATGTGCCCTTTTCTGTGTGGGCCCGAAGTTTAACTACCCCCGTTTCTAACTGATCGATTTTTCTCTTGAGCATGGAAATCTCGTCAACGGCGGATTGGCAGGGTCGCTTGCTGGCATTTTACAGATAAGATCAGGCCTTTGAAAATGATAAATGCCGCAACAGTGACACTGATTTTCAGCGCGACGGTGCGTTTCCTTTGGTCTCCAGGAAATTAAATTGGACGAGACTTCAGGCGAAAGCACACAAAAAAAGCGACAAGCTGCTAAGTGGAACAGGATCGAAGACGCATTGGTATCAAAAAAATCGTAGTGAAAATTTGCGCGGTTCCTAAAAGAGAACTGAATTGCTGCGGCACTGCTACCCTGTATCTGGCCTGTTTCCTCAAAAGGCGTGTTGTTGATCACGTATAAAAACCACGTCAGAAAAAAAAAGAGTGCCGGCAAATAGAGATAGTCACTAGACCAAAGAGTTGATTTACAAGAATAGAGACAATGATTGCTAACATTCCGTAATTTCATAATTCGGTAAATTGTGATCGTCCGGGTGAGTGTAGTCCTGAGAAGGACTGTTTGAGGTGACATTGACTGACGTTTCGACAACCTGAGCGGAAGTCATCGTCAGAGTCAAGTGAACTGTGAATTGTCAGGTCGTTGTCCTGATTGGTCGACGATCTCGTGATGTTATTGGTCGTCTGTCAGTTAAGCCGTGATGTTATTGGCTGTGAAGACTGTAAAACGTGATTGGTGCGTTTCGATCCGTCTTTTGTTAGTCAAATGTCTGTTGGTCTATTGTTAGTCAAATAAGTCGGTTTGTCTATTGTTTGTCTGTCTTGTTATTGTCGGCAATCAGTCATTTGTAAGGTGCAGGCAGCTGTTGGCAACGGTTCAGTGGTGTTTGTTCTAAGTTAGTAAACCAGCTTTCCAGAGTGATTCGTTGATAGTAGGCCGTACTGTAGGTAACGCATTCAGCAGAGTCCCAGTTGATTCTGTGGTTTGTTTTTAAATGGTGCTGAGCAATGTGATTGTTGATATCACCATTTCTAGTCGCTCGTTTGTG
Organism: Siderastrea radians; assembly: GCA_964017195.1. Taxonomy (NCBI): domain Eukaryota; kingdom Metazoa; phylum Cnidaria; class Anthozoa; order Scleractinia; family Rhizangiidae; genus Siderastrea; species Siderastrea radians. Next base: position 67,440,827 of record OZ024887.1, read on the forward strand.
TTCAGTCAGTCGGACGTTCAGATGTCTAATAAAGTCCCGGTTGTAATTGTTCTTGTTGACAACGTTTTCAACAAGAACAATTACAACCGGGACTTTATTAGACACAACACTTACAGAAACTCCGAACCAAACGCTACGAACACTAACACGACACCTGTCACTACTGCAACCATACCTTACAACAAAGGGACTTCTGAAACTATCGCACGAATCCTACAACCCTACAACATCCGCGTTGCTCACAAACCTATCACTACTTTACGACAGCTACTGATGAACGTTAAAGACAAAGACGAACTGAGCGACAGATGGGGAGCAGTTTATAAAATCAAATGCTGCGACTGCCAGGCCACTTATATTGGTGAGACCGGCAGAAATCTGAACGTCCGACTGACTGAACACAAACGAGCGACTAGAAATGGTGATATCAACAATCACATTGCTGAGCACCATTTAAAAACAAACCACAGAATCGACTGGGACTCTGCTGAATGCGTTACCTACAGTACGGACTACTATCAACGAATCACTCTGGAAAGCTGGTTTACTAACTTAGAACAAACACCACTGAACCATTGCCAACAGCTGCCTGCACCTTACAAACAACTGATTGCCGACAATAACAAGACAGACAAACAATAGACAAACTGACTTATTTGACTAACAATAGACCAACAGACATTTGACTAACAAAAGACGGATCGAAACGCACCAATCACGTTTTACAGCCTTCACAGCCAATAACATCATGGCTTAACTGACAGACGACCAATAACATCACGAGATCGTCGACCAATCAGGACAACGACCAGAGACTTATAACATCTACTGACGATGCACAGTTCACTTGACTCTGATGATGACTTCCGCTCAGGTTGTCGAAACGTCAGTCAATGTCACCTCAAACAGTCCTTCTCAGGACTACACTCACCCGGACGATCACAATTTACCGAATTATGATATGACTCCTGGGTTCAAACCATTTACAATTCCGTAATTTGTTTTTCTTTTGTTTTGCTTTTTTTATTTAAGAAAGCTTTTAAGACGTCATCCAATTCACTTTTGGTATGTGTGTAAGTGTTTCATGGCTGCATTACTTTCTGATATGAAGTTCCAGGGACCCTGATTTTGCCGATCAAGGGATGGGGTGTCATTTTTTTTTATTTCGTGGGTGAAAAATCACCAGTAAGAGTGGCCAAAGTGCCGGCTGCTATTTTGAACCCTGAGTCGCAGAAATTTTTCTTGAATGTGATGATGGATTGAGATGTCTTCACTTAAAAAAAATTCCCCAATCTGTGTCAAAGTGGTTATTAATTGCTGAAATGCACAATAAGTTGCATATAAGGGCTGTTGCATATAAGGGCTGTTCACAGGCAACTCTATAACTCCCCTTCCTCATGCCATGCAAAAGTCATATGCAGTTTGTACCATTTTAACACTTCTGTCTATAGGTATAATTATTCTAGGTACAGTTATTATCCTACACTGTGTGGTTTTAACAGGTTTTAAAATCCTACATGTACAACGTTTCTCACGCCATACAGCTCTTCCTGTTTTCAACTTGAAAAACAAAACTCAGTCTTGAATTTAGCATAAATTAATTATTTGAAATCATGTCGTTTTTAAGACTAGCATGCAAGACAACTTCCACTGAAAGCATTTTAATGGGCTAGTGGGAGTGGGGATGGGGAGCATTGTAATGGGCTGGTGGGAGTGGGGATGGGGAGCATTGTAATGGGCTGGTGGGAGTGGGGATGGGGAGCATTTTAATGGGCTGGTGGGAGTGGGGATGGGGAGCATTGTAATGGGCTGGTGGGAGTGGGGATGGGGAGCATTGTAATGGGCTGGTGGGAGTGGGGATGGGGAGCATTTTAATGGGCTGGTGGGAGTGGGGATGGGGAGCATTTTAATGGGCTGGTGGGAGTGGGGATGGGGAGCATTTTAATGGGCTAGTGGGAGTGGGGATGGGGAGCATTGTAATGGGCTGGTGGGAGTGGGGATGGGAAGCATTTTAATGGGCTAGTGGGAGTGGGGATGGGGAGCATTGTAATGGGCTGGTGGGAGTGGGGATGGGGAGCATTGTAATGGGCTGGTGGGAGTGGGGATGGGAAGCATTGTAATGGTCTGGCGGGAGTGGGGATGGGGAGCATTGTAATGGGCTGGTGGGAGTGGGGATGGGAAGCATTGTAATGGTCTGGTGGGAGTGGGGATGGGGAGCATTGTAATGGGCTGGTGGGAGTGGGGATGAGGAGCATTTTAATGGGCTAGTGGGAGTGGGGATGGGGAGCATTGTAATGGGCTGGTGGGAGTGGGGATGGGAAGCATTGTAATGGGCTGGTGGGAGTGGGGATGGGAAGCATTGTAATGGGCTAGTGGGAGTGGGGATGGGAAGCATTGTAATGGACTGGTGGGAGTGGGGATGGGGAGCATTTTAATGGGCTGGTGGGAGTGGGGATGGGAAGCATTGTAATGGGCTGGTGGGAGTGGGGATGGGAAGCATTTTAATGGGCTGGTGGGAGTGGGGATGGGGAGCATTTTAATGGGCTAGTGGGAGTGGGGATGGGAAGTATTGTAATGGGCTGGTGGGAGTGGGGATGGGAAGCATTGTAATGGGCTAGTGGGAGTGGGGATGGGAAGCATTGTAATGGGCTGGTGGGAGTGGGGATGGGAAGCATTTTAATGGGCTGGTGGGAGTGGGGATGGGGAGCATTTTAATGGGCTAGTGGGAGTGGGGATGGGAAGTATTGTAATGGGCTGGTGGGAGTGGGGATGGGAAGCATTGTAATGGGCTAGTGGGAGTGGGGATGGGAAGCATTGTAATGGGCTGGTGGGAGCGGGGATGGGAAGCATTGTAATGGGCTAGTGGGAGTGGGGATGGGGAGCATTGTAATGGGCTGGTGGGAGTGGGGATGGGGAGCATTGTAATGGGCTAGTGGGAGTGGGGATGGGAAGCATTGTAATGGGCTAGTGGGAGTGGGGATGGGAAGCATTGTAATGGGCTAGTGGGAGTGGGGATGGGTAGCATTGTAATGGGCTGGTGGGAGTGGGGATGGGAAGCATTTTAATGGGCTAGTGGGAGTGGGGATGGGGAGCATTGTAATGGGCTGGTGGGAGTGGGGATGGGGAGCATTTTAATGGGCTGGTGGGAGTGGGGATGGGAAGCATTGTAATGGGCTAGTGGGAGTGGGGATGGGGAGCATTGTAATAGGCTGGTGGGAGTGGGGATGGGGAGCATTGTAATGGGCTGGTGGGAGTGGGGATGGGAAGCATTGTAATGGGCTGGTGGGAGTGGGGATGGGGAGCATTGTAATGGGCTGGTGGGAGTGGGGATGGGAAGCATTGTAATGGGCTGGTGGGAGTGGGGATGGGAAGCATTGTAATGGGCTGGTGGGAGTGGGGATGGGGAGCATTGTAATGGGCTGGTGGGAGTGGGGATGGGGAGCATTGTAATGGGCTGGTGGGAGTGGGGATGGGGAGCATTGTAATGGGCTAGTGGGAGTGGGGATGGGGAGCATTGTAATGGACTGGTGGGAGTGGGGATGGGGAGCATTTTAATGGGCTGGTGGGAGTGGGGATGGGGAGCATTTTAATGGGCTAGTGGGAGTGGGGATGGGAAGCATTGTAATGGGCTGGTGGGAGTGGGGATGGGGAGCATTGTAATGGGCTGGTGGGAGTGGGGATGGGGAGCATTTTAATGGTCTGGTGGGAGTGGGGATGGGGAGCATTTTAATGGTCTGGTGGGAGTGGGGATGGGGAGCATTTTAATGGGCTGGTGGAAGTGGGGATGGGGAGCATTTTAATGGGCTGGTGGGAGTGGGGATGGGAAGCATTGTAATGTGCTGGTGGGAGTGGGGATGGGGAGCATTGTAATGGGCTGGTGGGAGTGGGGATGGGAAGCATTGTAATGGGCTGGTGGGAGTGGGGATGGGGAGCATTGTAATGGGCTGGTGGGAGTGGGGATGGGAAGCATTGTAATGGGCTGGTGGGAGTGGGGATGGGAAGCATTGTAATGGGCTGGTGGGAGTGGGGATGGGGAGCATTTTAATGGTCTGGTGGGAGTGGGGATGGGGAGCATTTTGATGGTCTGGTGGGGGTGGGGATCGGGAGCATTGTAATGGGCTGGTGGGAGTGGGGATGGGGAGCATTGTAATGGTCTGGTGGGAGTGGGGATGGGGAGCATTTTGATGGTCTGGTGGGAGTGGGGATGGGGAGCATTGTAATGGGCTGGTGGGGGTGGTAGTGAGGTGTAAAGGGGACACTTGCACTGAAATGCCCAGTTTGAACAGAGAAAAACTTTGGACATGGACATTAAAATTTGTTTGAATGTGATGTATACACGTTTCTTATTAGCAATTGAAAATTCACAGTGATAGAAGTTTTTTATGTATGGTAGGTTCGCCTTGTAACACTAAAGTTGGTTTAGAAAGACGAACATGTGTGTTCAAGCATGCCATTCAATTATTGAATGATGGTGATCTCAGTAATAAGGTAAGTTTGCCTGAAATATTATATTTTGGTAACCAATAATTTAAACATGCTAGCAAGTTAACTTTATATTTTAGAGGTACTGTATTTTGAAGTACAAAAATTTGAGTTTTGCCACATTGCACCTTGTACCACAATTTATCAAACAAATTTATTACTTTTAGAGGAAGAGGTGGCATTCATGAGGGTCTAATTTTCAGGGGAGCATTTAAAGGAAGCTTCTGTTCTTGTAAATAGGGGCCAGTGAAGCTGTGGTTACAAGTGCCATGTTAATGTGACCATCATGTTACCTTTACTTTTATTTGGGATGAATTGAGGCTCATGCAGTTGTTGTTGTTGCTTTTTTTTAAGTCAGTCTAGTCATTAAAATAATAAAATGTTACCTTCTATTATTATTTTTTCTGAGCATTTGACTTGAGAGCACAATTTCATTTGTTTCATTTAATCCAAGTCACCATTTCACCTATCATGTATTCATTTGTCATTTTATTATGGACACATTTGAGCCTGCAGATATGCGGGACATCTATCGCATTTGAACCTAGTTGTATGGCCTCGCTCACCACGAGTCTCCCATAGCTCAGTGGCTAGAGCATCCGACCAGCACCTGGAAGGTTATGGGTTCAACTCCCGTTGGGTGGACTCAGAATGTTTTTTGACTTGCGAGAATTTGACTTGTGAGTGCAATTTCATTTTGTTAACAGACCAAAATGTTCATGGCCTGAACATTCGACCTGTTCTGGTCTGTCGTGGTATTAATCTACCAGTACTTGGACTTGTGTTATTTTTTGCCAGGTTGCTACAGAAGTGGTTGGTTTTCTGCTAATGGAGGTAAGAAAATTAAGAGCTTCTTCTTCATCGGCTAAAAAGGTTAAGTCTTGAATCCACTCCCTTGGGTTAACCCTTTGAGCCCCAGTAGTGATCAGCATCAAAATTAATTTCTTCTCATCGTTTCAGTGCATAATAACATATAAAGTCCTGACAATTATGAAAATGGTCACCAAAGATGAATTGTCTTGATGTTTTAATTCTCCATTAAGTAATCAACAAAATGTGTGGAGACCAGTAAGGAGAATTTGTGAAATGATCATTGATGCTGGGGCTTAAAGGGTTAAACAAACTAGATGGCTCATCAACGCCAGAGCTCAAATTCAAATTCTGTACCATGAAGCTACTAGTAGTGTTACTGCTTCACTACAGATGGATCACCACAACAAATTGTGCAGATGTGTAACTTCTTTATTCATTATTCAATTCAGCTCGATGAATTCCCTGGTGAAACTCTTGCAGATCTAGCGGATGTGTTTATAAATGCCATCAAAAGTGGTTCTCTCAGTAATGGCAAGTGAGTACCTGTAGTTTTTATGATAATTTTCTTGTTAGTACTTTGCCTTCTCAAAATGTGTTGTAGTAGTGGGTAGCACAGAAGGAGTTGGAGGCAGCAATTTTAGGCTCAGATCCCTTACCACATAAATATAATAATAATTATTATTATAATTGTGTCTATAGGCAGCAAAATCACCAGCTAACACTGCATTTTGGGAGACCTAAGTACTGGTACATGACTCACTCAGCATGGCTACTCAATAAAGTTTTGTACAGGGAGGCTCCGCCCGGAGGTTCAAACTCTTTTGCTTTAATATACTAATTTTTACCAAAATGGTACCCCTTTTTTATATACCTAACGGAAAATCACACCCCTTTCTTATACCTCAAGCATAAGCCAAACAGTAGAATTTCCTGTAATAGTCACCTTTTGCCCAGGTTTTCAGTCGTTCTGATTCAGTTGCATAGTCATTTCTGCCAAAGTGTGGCACCCTTTGACATACTTTGCTTTAGTAACCATTTCTTCCCCTTTGCAGCTGATTTTGTGACCCTTTTGTATACTAAAATGGCAATTTTCCGTACCTGTTTATATACTGCAAGCTTAAAAATGGCACCCCTTTCGGGCGGTGCCTCCCTGTATAACCCACTATCGGGAGTACCCCCCCTCCCCCCCCCCCCCCAGGCTGAGGCACAACAATATCAAGGAGAACATAGCATTCTTTAGGGCAGTAGGGCTGCTACAGTGGTGATGGCACTTGCTTTCAATATTCCAGGGGTTGATGCTTGGTCATGTAAGTTATTAAGTTTCTTCTTGCTTTGCTCAGAGAGTTTTTCTTTGGATTCTCTAGTTTTCCTTCCTCCTCAAAATTAAACATTTCCAGTTCTATTTCATTCTGGATAATTGAGTACTTGCATGAAACAACTACAGCCATTGTGACTTTCCTCTTTAGATGAAAAGGAATAAATGTATAATTTCTAAAAGTGGTTAAAATAAGTGTGTAGTCTCAGGGCTCAACAAAAGTCCTGTCTGATTGTCCAGGGCAAGTGGATTTTAATGTCAGACAAGTATCTTTTTCTGCTCACTTGCCCAGTGGACAAGGACCTAGGCAAACAGATGGCAACTTACACTGCAAGTATGCTGACTTGAATTATGTCTGTAAAATAATTTTCTATGGAATATTGTATATCAAATGTCTAAGAGAAAACAAAATGTCTAAGATAGAGACAACGCTAAATTTTTTGCATGCTCCCATTGGTCGAAATTGATCACATGATGCAATAGTGTCTCTCCTCAGTGGGCGCCTATCAGCGCATAGTGCCCATTTTTGGCAATTATTGCTCAAAATTTAACATTGTACAATCAAAACAATAAGAGTCCTTCTGTCTCAGGCCCTATGTGGGATTGGTTCCCACAAAAATTGGATGTTCAAATTTCATATAAGCCATTATAGTAGGACGCTAAATATTGGCGTGCTCCTATTGGTCGAAATCAATCACGTGATGCAATAGTGTTTCTCCTCAGCGGGCTCCTATCAGCAAATAGTGCCCTTCTGGGCAATTTTCGCTCAAAATTTAGTGTTGTGCAATAAAAACAATAGAGTTTTTCTGTCTTAGGCCCTATGTGTGATAGGTTCCCTCAAAAATGTGATGTTCAAACTTCATATAAGCCCTCAAACTATGTTGTTGGGCTAATATTTGTCGTGAACATCAAATTTCAACCTATCAAACGATAGTGCCTTCAACAGAAGAACTCTATTGTTTAAATATTGAATTCTACACCAACATCACTTATTTATCACATGAATTATTAACTCTTTGTTAGAACAGGTTACCCATGGAGGTATTATGCACCCTTACCCTAGTCCTACCCTCTTTTGCTTTGGTTTGTCTGTAACATAATAAGAACATATGCCTATCAAGCCATTAAGAAGAGAGCTTGAAATTGCCTCTTTTCAATTAATCCAAACAGATCCTTAGAACTGTTTCCAAAAGTACTGTCAGCTGTAGCAGCAAAAGACTCTATTCCAATGACAGGAGGTAAGGATTGACAATTAGGTACAGTTAAATTTTCTGGTAATTTTGTCGTATATAGTAACCTTGGTTTAGGTGGTTTTACTGTTTCTTTAAAAGTATCCACTAATTATATATCCATCTTCTCTTCAAAAAATATTGAAAGAATTTTCCAACATATTGCACTCTTCATATGTGCTTAAGTGCATACTTAATTTTTTAGATTGTGGGGGTGAAATGGCAGGCCAGGAGTATAAAAGACATCTCCTAAACACCCTTTGTTCAAGCAGGTATTTAACAATTTTGTTAAAAGCTAGAGTAAAAACTTTCAATCACATAGCTGGCCAATATACAGGAAAGAACAAGCAATAGTGTTTGTTGAGGTCAAACAATAATAATAGTGCAGTATCATATGAATATAGAAAACAAAACGTGCTTCTGACATATCCCTCAAAGTTATGTTCCCCATAATTCTTGGTAGAGTGCATTGCACTATTTGCTGTAGATAACGTAGGTTAGTGTGGCACCACTTCCCAGGCCCTGAGGTTAAAAGAGGCCTGATGTTTATTGTGAGTAAATTAAGCAGTGTCACTAGAATTCATCTGATACATGTAAGTGTATTGGGAATACTTACTCATTTCGTTCTTGTGTTAACAGATGGGATCCACAGTGTGCTATTCATCTGGCTGCCATTTTCAGGTAAATTATGCTCTCTCTTTTACAGCCAACAGCCATTATTTTGTTAACATGGCTTAAACTGAGTTCTTGGTATTGTATATTTATGACAGGTATATTTTGGCAGCACTTATTTGACAAAGTAACCTCTCTATATTATCTGGAAGTAGAATTGAATTTTTAAAAAAACAACCTCTCGTATACCCCACTGCTATTACAAACACCCTGATTCTATCACAAACACCCCCGCTGCTTTTACGAATGCCCCACTCTTTTTACAGAAACCTCACTGCTATTATGAACACCTCACTGTTTTTACGAACAACCCGACGCTTTTATGGGCGCCTCACTCTTTTTATGGAAACCCCACTGCTATTATGGGCTTTGTGGGTGTTGTGGGAGTTGTGGCGGTTGTGAGAGTTGTGGCGGTTGTGGAAGTTGTCGAGGTTGTGCTGGTTGTGGGAGCTGTGGCGGTTGTGGGAGTTAGTTGTGATGGTTGTGGGAGTTGTGAGGGTAGTGGGAGTTGTGGTGTTTGTGGAAGTTGTGGTGCTTATGGGGGTTGTGGGAGTTGTGAGGGTTGTGGGACTTGTGGAGGTTGTGGAAGTTGTGGGGGTTGTGAGAGTTGTGAGCATTGTGGGAATTGTGGAGGTTGTGGGAGTTGTGGCAGTTGTGAGGGTTGTGGAAGTTGTGGAGGTTGTCGTGTGTTAAGAGAATGAAACTCATGTTCCATTGAATTATTTAAGAGACAGGCAAGCACTGAAATGACTGTGTATTTGATTACTGAGAATGGAGAAAAGCGATGAAGCTTTGTATTTGCCCTTCCAGTAAAATTCGCTGTCTGATATTCTACAGCCATCACAGGGAAAAGCGTGCTGGTTGTGGCTGTTGTGCTACAACCAGAAGCACATACACTAAAAGTCTATCCAAAAACGGGCCAGGTTGAATTCACTAGTGCCAGGCAAAATTACTGCAGTGACTTGATGTTCCTGAAACTTCTGAAATATTTGTGAGAAACTTTTTCCTTTCTACTTCAGGGATGTACCAATGACATCAGATGAACTGCGGTTTGTTATAGAAAAGATAATAAGGTTAGCTAACATATTTTAATAGAGGTGTTACACCATGCAATGTTTTGTGTAAGTTGACTCACAACAGCTAAAAGTATTGCATTGCAGTGTTGTGAAACATTAGTTGCAAGAAGCGTGTTATGCTATGCTAGATTTCATTTCTTTCATCTCCAGCTGTGGCATTATCTAGTAGTTGTTAAAATGATGAATTGCTGAACATAAATATTTTTATTGAAGGGCAATGAAAGACCTTGACCTTCAAGAACTTCCTCCGCTTGTATATCAGTTGCTGCTTCTTTCTACCAAGGTACAGTGTATGTTATCATTTCTAATAGGTTAATGTCACGCACAAATAAACAAAAAACGCATTTATGTGGGAGAAAAGGTTAGGGGTAAGTGTTGTCCAGGACCGGAGTGCTGCCTGCCACTTGCGAGGCCAGTCAACGGGGCTAGTGTCAGCGAGTGGCATAGAAACCATGGATTGGGCGTCATGGAGTACAGCTGAGTAGCATGCACCTATGCCAAGCTCCCAGAAGGTTGGCCAGCAAGGGGAAGTGGACGTGACCACTGTAGTGTCAACCCAAGCTAAGGCAACCGAGGCATCGCTTCAGTGTGGGACTGAAGGGTTGTCGCCAGCAACACTTATCCCCATAGATTCTGGAACAGAAATCCTCCCACACTGAGGCGGCTAAAAGAGCTGTTCACAGAAAAAGCAGGCCCCACCCAGGATGGTGCAAAGCAGCATTCTGTTAGCAGCCTCAGACAGGATTCCCAGTTGCATAGCTACCACTCTCATCTAATTCTTATTATTATTATTATTTTTATATAGAATTCTAACCCTAGACATGATGGATGCAAGCTAGATAGTTAATAGTCTTCAGTTAAAGGCTCAATGGTTTCGCTATTAGACTTAACATATAGTTCAGTTCTGACCAATAAAGGCCTTGACACAAGATGTGCATGTCCAATTCACTTCCAGGGATCAAATGTAGGAGGGTTCTGGGTAGATGTGTTGTCACGGTGATAAGCAGCCATGGTTGTGGGAACTTGAAGGATGGTAGTCTTGGGAAGGTGAATGTACCGTTTGTAGGAATCAGATCGCCAGCGACCCAGTATTTTGATGAGCCAAGCTGGCAGGCCAGCGGCTGCCGCTGTTGTGGCTGCCCCTATTCTGAAGCTGTGGGTATTATACGATTTGGCGTGAAGACCGCACAGTTGAAGTAGCGTGTGTAGATTGAGGGCCAGGATGCGCCTGGAGAGGAGGGTGCCATCCTTAAATTGAAACAGTGGACTCTGTGGAGTTGACTCTGGAGATTGGAGAATAAGTTCCCTTGTGGCGGACACTGCACAGACACTGGAATTGGACTTGGCGATGGTGATGACGGTTGATTGCCGGAAAGGGTCTGTCTTGGACTTCTTGAGGCGGACTTGCATGTGTTGAGGGTGAGAAATGTTGGGGAAGAAAGTGACGTCCCCGCGAGTTAGGTGTACGCTATGGTCAAAAGGACCATTACATGTGAGTTCACTGCACCTCATAAAGCCAAAGAAAGCTAAAGTAAATGAAGCCCACAGCATCACGGTGTCTATATCGGATGAACGGTCCGGGCTAAGGGAGTGGAAAATACGTTCGAGAATAAACAATGTAATGGGCTGGCGATCACGTCGAGTGAGGCCAAGGGAACGTTTGATTCCCCGCATAGTGTTTGGTAGGCGGGGCATGGCTGCGAAATTGAGGGTGCAGTTGAACTCAACATGTAGATTCTGTATCGCTGCTAGGTAAACCTTAATAGTGTGAAATTTAACAGACTCAGCTAAATGGGCCACCCAGTAGATCAAAGTGACTTCACTTGCGGGGAGTAAGGGTGTGGTGGGGGTAACAAGGCCATGTTTCAGGCAGAATCGAATAAAAAGTTTCTCGCCTGCTGCATAGGTTCGTCTAGTGGAAGGCGCGAGGGAACCCCAGAGGTAGCCGTATATTCTGGAGGTTAAATGTGAATCAGAGATGCCGGGATGGGGTAACCAGTAGGCGAGGCTTCTGGTGCCAGCTCCCTGAAGCGTTCCATCTGGAAGCGAGAAAGGGAGTCAGCGATACCATTTTGGAGTCCTGGGACATGAACGGCTGTAAGGGTGAAATTATGTTGGAGGGTAAATAGGGTGATGGGACGGAGGAGATCCATGATACGGGGAATTTTGGAGGTCTTGGTATTAATTATAGACACAACGGCCTGATTGTCGCAAGAGAAGCGTATGTGCTTGTTGGACCAAAGGGATCCCCAGAGGGCACATGCTAGGTAAATGGGGAACAGTTCCTGCCATGCAATACTAATATCTGTACAAAAGGCTGGGGTGTGCTGCGGAAGCCATTTCCCATGAAACCAGTGGGGGTGGAGGTAGGCACCATACCCGATGGACCCGGAGGCATCGGTGAAAAGGGGAATGGAGTCATTGCAAGGGGAGAAGGGGGGTAGGAAAAGTTTGACGCCATTCCAAGATGTTAAGAAGAGGGCCCACATATCTAGATCCTTGCGAAATTCCTTACCCAAGCGAATAAATGAGGTGGGCTTGGGAGAACCACAGGTGAGGGCAATCATGCGGCGGAGGAATGGACGCCCCGGGGCAACCACTTTACATGCAAAATGCAAGGAACCGATGAGCGACTGGAGGTCCTGAAGGCGGCAACAAGTTTTTGCTTGCCAGGAGGAGACAAGAGAGCGCAGCCTGGTCAGCTTGTCATCAGGGAGCCTGGCTTCCATAGTAGAGGAGTCCAGGAGAATACCCATAAATTCTAATTGTGTAGAAGGGGAAAGCGTTTTACCTGGGGCAAGGGGAATATCCAGGTCTGTAAATAAGGTAAGAAGGTTACAAAGTGCAGTACTGCATTGGGAACGGGGTGGGGGAAGTGCAATAAAAAAATCATCCAGGATGTGCAGGACCCCCCTGATGTTCAGCCTATTGCGAATTATCCATTCTAGACCATCGGAAACCATATTGAAAAGGAAGGGTGCACTTCGGAGACCGAAGGGGAGTACGGTGTCGAAGAAGTAGAGCCCCTTCCAGTGCATCCCTAACAGTTCCCAATCGTCAGGGTGTACGGGGATTATCCGGAAGGCAGACTGGATATCAGTCTTGGACATAAAGGCGCCCTTCCCAAGGGACAGGAGAAGGTGGATCGCATTATCTACCCCGGTATGGTAACATACTGCAGGCTATAGTCAGTGATGGGGATGTTGGCATTTATGCTGGTGCTCGATGTTTTTGGATATGAGAGGTGGAAAATTGTACGCGATTTGTCCGAGTGTTTTTTAGGGACAAGACCCAAGGGAGAAATGCGGAAATTTTTAAAAGGGGGGGAAAGGAAAGGCCCCGCGGTATGACCATGCAGGACCTCGGTTAAGAGGTTCTGCTCGAGGATGTCGGGGTGCTGGTTTGCGGAGCGAAGATTAGGATAGAATGTGTGCATACGGGAACCCAAATAACCAATACGAAAACCCTCTCTTAAACCCACGCAGAGGGAAGAAACAAAACCTGGATCGGGGTGGCCCTCAAGGTAGCACTCAAGTAGATCGACATTAATGGGGGTACGAGGTTTTAATCCCTTAACAAACTCAGCGGCGTTTTTGATTGTCCTCCTTTGAAGACTTTCCATGGCGGTGGGTGGGGTGCAGGGTGGCTGGGTGAGACTCCTCGCAGTGTGGGACTGAGCAGCGGTGAGGGTAGGGGCAAGGTGTCCTGATGCAGGCTGTTCCCCGATTGAAGTTTCGGCAGGGATCACTGGGCTGGCTGCCTGTCCTATCCCTAGGGGGAGACAGAGGGCAGGAATGAGACATATGATCCACCCCCCCACAGGTAAAGCAGGCTGAACGGGAGAGGCCGGTAAATTTCTCCAGGTAAAGCTGGGGGTGGATTTTATTCCATGAAAGGGTCGGGTCGCGAGCTGCCCTACGGCGGAAGTCTATGTCGTAAGCGAGCCAGGAGAGGCCTAAAAATTTCTTATGAGCCGACTGGATAATGTTGAGGTACGCAAACATTTCCACCGCCCGATGTGGAAACGATGAAAGGAGAATAGTAGCAAAAACGGAGAAGGCGGACAGCCATCGATCGAAAGAATCGATGGGGACTTTTTTACGTCTCCCCTGGCTCGGCAAATGGATAGGAACGGACTCGCCGTTAACAGTAAGGGAAAGCAATTCACTAATGTTGGAGGAGGCGGTAGAATTTTCGTGTAGCAGCGACACAAAATCAACGTACTCACCCTGGAGGATTGCGGTGCGAGTCTTGCCCTCGACGTGAGCGGCGATATCTCCAGTTGGTGGGCTTTGATTATTTAGCAACCGCTGAACCTCGTTAGGATCCCCAAGATTGATGTTAGCAGCGTTTGCTTGAGAGGTAGGGGTTGGAACTGGCGACATCGAAGCCAATTTGCTCTCGACGATGGCGGACACGATGGAGGTAATCTGTTCAACGGAGAATGGCATAGGCTCGCGGGATCTCGTCGAGTCGCCATCGTTGGGCTGTTCGTTGTCGTGGCTATCGTCGTTAATGCTTAGAACCGGTGGAGGGTGTTCGGTCTGCGACGAGCCAGAGTCGTCTTTTGAACGCTTCGAGCGTGTGGCTGGGGGAGTTGCCGGTCGTTTCCCGCGTGTTTTTCCCTTTGTTGATTCCGAGGTTTTATCCTTGTCACGGTCGCCTCGGAGACGATTTATAAGGGTTTGTTTCGGGCCCGTTATGGGCAGCCGTTTCTCCTGGCAGAGAAGACGTAGAACTTCAGTAGTCAATTTACTGTAGTCGGTCATGGCGAAGATGATTGAGAAAAAACAAGTAAAAATACAATTGACTTGTACGACAGATTGATCTGAATGCGAAATTAGCCACGAACTGTGTCCTATAGGTACAAACGCCACAGTGAGAAAAGTGCTTAGAGCTGATTGGCCAATGGGAAGCAGCACGTGCAAATAAACAGTCTAATTGGCTGTTACAATAGGAGCGGTGAGAGAACGCGTGACTTACGAGATTCAAAGTGCAAAGATCGAGTACACTGGAAAAATACATGCGATCGCTCCAGGAGCCCGGGGGTTATTCGAGCTAAACATTAACTCCAGTTTATGCTAATGCAGAAACAGCCATAAAAAACTGTTTCATACTCCTGCATCAATAAATGGTAGTAAAGTGGGTGCTGCATTGAACTTTTTGATTGGAAAGTCAGTCTGGGGACTCCCTTTATAAAAGTGACTGGGATGTTTGTTATACCTTTCACAAGTTAAAATTTGTGGTTTGATACTTTGAGCCCCATTCTTGATCAGCATCAATTTTCTCCTCATCATAGTACATTATAGCACATACAAGTTCATGAGAATTAAGATAATGATAAACGATGGTGAAATGTCTTGATTTTTCACAAATTCTCCCAACTCGTACTCAACAAACTATATGGAAATGAGTAAGGAGACTATTGTATAGTGAGGCTGGGACTTGAAGGGGGAAGGTGACTACTGACATTGAAATTGAAACTATTTGGGCCCCACACACTTAACAAGTAAACAGAACTTTTTAGCAATTTCTTTCAATATTTTTGGCAATCCACCCCTGCCACATTTATGTGGGCATTAAAATTTGTGGTTTGGTACCACTTGGGATGTTAAAAACTAAAGTGACTGGTCACTGGTAGGATTGTCCTTTTACCATTAAGTTGGAAAAATATGACTGTAAACTGACTGCAGTAGTAAATTAATGGCCATGCCCACATCATAAAATGAGGTTTTTGCAGCTGAAGTAATTTTCTAGCAAAACAATATTGTTTCATTTTTAAAGGGTCACAAACAGCTTGTTCTGGAGGGAGTAACATCATTTTTTAACAACTTGGATGAAACTTGCCGCAAGGAAGATAAAGAGGACAGGTGAGTAATTTGTGATGAACTGGCATTCCATCCTGTGGTGTTACAAAGCTCCTAGTCACTGCAGAATCAGGAGTTATTCCTTGATGTTTCTTTGCAGCTCAGAAGTTCAGACCGTGTCTAAGGATCAGCTGAGACACATGGAAGGAACAGTGATTCTTCACATAACATTTGCTGTCAAACAGGATCAAGACCTAGGAAAAGAATTTGTTAAATATTTAAAGGTACTCCAGGGTTCAAAGTTAACTGAGGGTGCGTTTCTTTGGGAAAATCCAAATCCGGATTCTTGTATCCAAAAACGGATTTTGCGTTTCTTTACCTAAATCCGAAAATTGATTAATCAGGGATTAGTGATCTGAAGATTCCACACTCCGAGATTTTTAGGATTCATGATCCACACGTTTCTTTGGGGGATGGATCCGAAAATAGTACATCTGTCAAGCGGTCTTCCATGCAAATTTACTGGTCTTGCCATATTTTCTCTCGTTCTTGCGTGACAAAACATTAGATCTTGAAAAACGAAATTTAGGTGATTATTCCGTTCCGTATATTTGAAAAGTTTTCTTCAAAAGTACAGACAGAAGCATTGACACGTCAGGATAACTTCATTTGTGTACCATTTCTGTAATTCAGGGACCAGATTTTGCTAATTGTGAACGCAAATAGCGAGTTCACTTGAGCTACTGCAGATACTGTCCTTGTTTATAAATTATTTGTATTCCATTCTAGTTGAATTCTAGTGCAGTACGAGAGAAATATCGTTCTGATATATACATGTTGCGTGCCTCCAGCCTGTCTTGTCATGACAAAATAATCCTTTTTCGGATTTTGCGTTTCTTTGGTGTTGAAGAATCCATATGATCTGGGATCACAAATCCGTTTTCGGATTCTCCCAAAGAAATGCACCCTTAGTGATGTAGCTGTCTATATTCCAGCTTATTTAATAACAAGATTCTATTAAGCAGTTAACAAATGGGAGGACTTTCTAGCACATTGCCCAGACCAAATATTATGGTGGCATGTAAAGCTGCAAGTTTTGTCTTATTCAATATACGTCAACTTTTCAAAAAGGTTCATTGCTTGAAAACATCAGCAACTGAATAATCCAGAATCAATCAATCAATTTAATTATTATTATTATTATTGTTGTTGTTGTTGTTTTTGTTGTTTGAAGTATTTCTCAGAAATGGACATTTTTCTCTACGCTAAAATGTAACGGCTTTTAAGGTCAGTGGCCAGTTGATCACAATTTGTGTTTGTTCACCTATATTCAAGAGGTTCTTTTGGCTAAGCTAGTCTACACCTAGACTGGTGTTCACCCATTGTAAAAAGGAATACACTAATACTTGCAGTGACTATAGAGGTGTACTTGTTCCACTTCTTATTGTCATCTTGTTTTGTTTTTGTTTCTTTTGTGACATCTTGTACAGGCTCATCAAAGCACTCCAGGCATGGTATTGACACCTTTTAATGTGGCATTAGCTCTTTCTATTGCACAGATCCATAGATTTGAAGAAACAGTAAGTTCACATATACTGCACTAAACTTGTCTTAACTTTTTGTATACGTTGTGGTTTATATTAATTTGTTTTTGGTTGGAAACTTTTCAAACCAGTTCATATTTTATTTTCCTTTGTCTCAGACTGATTAGGGGCACCCAACAAGGAAATTTTAGCAAAATACCTGAAATATCATTTTCTGGTTTCTTAGATTATTTCAGAGCTTTTTAAAGGCGTAATTTTTATCAATTTTCTGTAAGCTAATACAGGTTGATCTGTTTGGCATTTTTAGCTGAAAATTTAGGCCGCAGAAAATTCTAGGAAACAATAAGTCCTATCTGCTGAATTTCTGAGCCACTGATCAATAGCTTTCCAAAAATGCTAGCTGACCTTATTTTACACTCTGAATGACATATTTGTCACTCCAAAAACAAGAGGAATTAATAAGTTCTCTTGTTACGAAAGTCCAAGGTGTTGTTTTGCCAAAGAATTCTCTAGTTTTCACTGGAATTTAATCTGAATGTCTCAGGTGATTTAGGCCTTCTGAACATAATTATATTCCCCAAAGCAAACCATTGGGTGCCCTGATTGATTACCATAATCTGGACCAAGGGAAAATGCAAACTGTTTTGTCAATTTTTTAACCACAGCATCTGCATACAACAATATATTCATAATTTGTATTTCATGCTGTGAAGTGTTTGAGTTTTGAATTAACCACAGATTTTTACTCCCACAACCTTCAGATATTTGACTATTTGAAATCGGCTGTGCTAAGAAGTTTTAAAGACGAAGAGAGAAGAAAGCAATCTAAATGGGTTCGAGGTAAGCTGGGTAAATGTTAGTTATGTACAGTAATTTATATCAGTATCTACTTAACAAATAGATTCCTTGTTGCTATGCATCTGTTCAGTAGTAGATCACAGATGACGTCAAAATGTGGTAAGGACAAAAAAGTGGCACATGAGGGAATAGACGAGTGTGTCACTGAGATGTTATTACCACATTTTGACATCTTCTGTGATCTATCACGGAACAGACGCACAGCAACATGGAATCTATTCATTTTATGTAATAAAGAAACAAAATATGACATAATCTGTGTCTGTCCTCTAATAGATCATAAGTGAGAACCAATCAGAATGCATACATAATTGAGCTTATTATATAAAACTGTATCTACACGTTTTAGTCGTACTTGTAACACATTTCATCTGCAGTTCACATGATATTAAGATCATCATTTCATACATTGTATATTCACTTTCATTTATTTACTCTTGTTATACAATACAAACTCACATTTACCAGAATGAGGTGCAAAGTCATAGGTTGAAGGTCACTTCAAGTCTGAATTTTTTTTAGGCTTCTTGTGCTCATGTCTGCTGACAATGCTAACATCTCTATGAGGATTCTTCTCAAAGCACTTTGCTCTCATGGTGCCTCTCTTCACTTAAGTCCCAATAGTGACAAGCATCTAATTTCTTCTTGCAGTATTACTACTTGATCAAACGTACAGGTCACAAGAACAAAGCAAATGATCACTAGTGATGAAATGTCTTGATTTTTAATCAAATTCTTCCAACTAGTAACATAAAAAAAATAAGGAGAATAGTGAGGAGAATATGGATGTCAATATTGGGTGTCAAAAATGGGAACTTGTGGTGTGTTTCCACTTCACATAATGTTGGTTGCAAATGGCGATGATTCTCCTAGGCTAACAAACTTCTAGGCTAGGAAAACTTTATTCCATAAATAAACAAATGGACCACACATCAAGGAGGTAATATCTGGAAAGCCTAACCCTCCCCCCCCTGCCACCTTCCATGAAATGTCCTACCCAAACCTGCAATAGTGGGTACCACAATGGACTCAAGTTGTCTTATTGCATTAGTAGAGGAGACCATTAATTTTATAACTGCACATACCACATTGCAAATGGCCATTCATGCTTCTCTATGATATGTTTTTTGTTCCCATTAGAAAACATTCCAGCATGTTCTTCTGTTCAAGCTCAAGTTCTGGAGACAGTTCAGAACAGGTACAAAGTGTTGAAAACACATATAAGCTTGGCAAATAATCATATTGTAGAGGCTGACCCATAATAATGGGGTGTCCCTGTTAACAGGATGGCCACAGAGTGGTGTTTCACAGTGTGTTATGATGGACAGGTTGAAAATACGTTACACTACAGGCAAACATGAAACTATTTAATGTTTATTTTAATGTGCTATTTTCTTACAGCTTATTTGGCTGGGATCATGTCACCCAGGGACTGGTCCAGTTAGGCTTCACTCTGATGGATGCATTTGGACCCAAAATTTTTGGTATGTCTCATACATTTTATGATAAGTAGTAGTTAAAGGCATCCTTCTTGTGTGCATGTGTTATTGGTAATGGCTATTGATGTGTTCTTATTAACTTTATTTTTGAACAAAAATTAAAAAGCTCACATGCTTTATCATTTTATTTCTCTGTCATTAACTTAAATTGGAATTTTTGAATGTTTGAATTAAGTCTTTAGCTTGAATTTTCATGTTTTGTTTAGATTCTTTATCGTCACCAAACCTGTCTCCAACACAACAATCATACAAGTTGGGTTCCTCAGTACTGCTCGATACTTTCAAGGTAATCCATCAGATTACTAAGATAAACAGCTTTTCCTGAAGGGAGGAGTTGTCTTTGTTAAGGGATGCTGGGGAGGCAGTGGTGTAAGGCTACTTCATACAACAGTGTAAGTTCATATTATAACTGCAAGCAATCTGTTGGCAATAAGGGCAACTTATGAACATTGAGCATTGAATTTATTTCTGTCACCAATTAGCCCAACAATAAGTGACCCAAAAAGGTTAAATCTTAATGGAACAGAATTATTTTAAATATATTGATACAGTTCTACTCGCAAGTAACAGAAGCTAGTCGAGATGGGTGGAGCTAAAATACTGTGCAAGACTGTCTTTACATTAACGTTTGTACAGCTTGAATAGATTAGAATTACCAGTTTTTATTTACCTTCCCTCTTGGAGGGCCCTTTATTTTCTTATTACTTTATTTTCTGGCTTTATGGGGTCCTAGGGAGATAGGGATGTGGCAAACAACAACTCTGGTTCACCTTAAAGACAAATAGCAGCTGTGAGATAAAGGCTACACATAATAGTTGCAACAGGGAAACATACAAAGAATGCTTGTTGTATTGCAAAGAAGTTTTAAAAGTCAGTGAACAGAGCTTTTGTCTCTAGGCTCATGAGATGGTTCGAACTGAAATTCTTCAACAAATCCTAAACAGAGTGATCACCAAGGCAACAACACCTGTCAGTCATTATATTGGTGAGGAAAAACATAACTCTTTATTATACATGTAATGATTCCCTTTACAGACATAAATGGACAGTAAGTTTTGCTAGATGATGTTTCAAATTGTCTTTACACTCCACAATCTGCAACAATGATACATAATTTATGACAATAAATTATGGAGTATTTGCACCAAAAAGGAATTTAAATTAAATTAATTTTAGTTCAATCTGTTACGATGTATTGCCAACCCATCAGGAGAGTCCTGACCTCGGACATGAGTGCAAGTAAAGTAGCTGTCTCAGAACAGGTGTTTTTAAATGACTTAAATTGTTAGCTTCAAAGAAGTGTGCATAAAGACTGAGTGAGCTAACTGCTGTGATTTGGCATTTTTGTTGTCATTTGCAGATCTTCTGGCCAGCACTGTTTCCTCAGCGCCACACGTATTATTAGAGTCATTACCAAGGGTGAGAGTAGTCACTTATCTAATGGCAACTAAATGAGTACTGTAGCTTAAACAGCTTGTAATCAGAATGTGAGTCACTAAGATGTTCAGAAACCCTTCAAACACAACAAACCTCCAATTGAAAGTCTTTGACCAATTGATTCAAAGCAAATAAAACATGTCGCATCATTTCATGTGAGAGCATGTCAAGGAAAACTTGCTGTTTGTTGACAGGAGCATGAAGCGCTACTTGACAAGTTTTCTTGTTCAACAACTGTTTTGCCAGTTTTTCTTCAATAAGGAGACTTGTCAAAGGAAAAAATAACAAATTTGTGTCACATAGAGGAGAAGAAATACGCTGTAATTTGCCAAGGAAACGTTGCTTGTGTTCAATCAGCCCCAGCGTTTAAGTTTTTTCAACAGAATACCATTTGGGCTAACAAATGCACCTCACATGTTTTAGCAGTGAATGATGAGGTCAATGTTTTACCCTCTTTTTTGGTTCTCTCTTTCAGGTTAAAGAGGCCTTGGACTATCTGTCCTTCCTGCCTCCAAAATCAGCTGAGGGGTTTCTCAAGGCTATCCAGGTATGTAGTCATACACCTGTTGAGTTTGGCTGACTCAGTTTCCAGCAGTGTGGAGCAAACATTAGGCTCATAGTGTTTTATAGATAATTGATGACCCTATTGCAGCTCTCATGTGAGCTAACCCCAGTCACAAAATACACAAGTCATCTGCACCGCAAGTCCTAGCTTCTACCTTCAGAGAACAAAACCTGCATTCAGAATATCTCCATCGCCAGAGTTATAAAACAACGGAACAATTTTCATGCCAAAATAGCCACCGTGACCGCTCTTGAGTCTTTCAGGAGGGGGTCAGTATGCTATAACATTAGTCATTGATAACTTATTACCATTTAAGAGGTAATAAAGGGAGAGGGAGTGCTTGTAAACTAGAAGATGGAGATTGTAATTTTTTCATGCCTCCTAGGAAAAAAGGTGCACTTTAATTGACAATAATATTATGTGGACAATTCATCTTTCTGGTTCTCCTTTTAAGAGACAAAGCCAAAGGATTTGCACTGCACTATACTAGTCTGTGTATTTTATCTTTGACTATGGTATCAAGTCTACATTTTTGTCTTACTTAACAGCCTCTGTTAAAGATCAGCTTGTCTCTGAGGGATTCGCTCATTCTTGTCTTGCGGAAAGCAATGTTCTCAAGGTAATAGAGGAAAAATACTGCACTGTATTCCCTCCAACCTTTTTAGAATAATTTTATTGCAAATAATAAAGAAATATTGCCTTTCCAGAGATTCTACAGTATTTTGAGAAGTGAAAGTACCAGAAGAGTTGTTATTTTAAAAAGTGCCCTTTCGTGTTCTCTGGTGTGATCTTGTGACTCTTGCTGATTGAAGTTCCCACCTAAGAGTCACTTTAAATTTCTTCTCAACTGTCGCCTAGGTGTGCTTTAAAATGGAGTTGTTAACTTGCAAAATTAGTCTCACGTATAATATTTTACCCACCTTTTTGTCAACTTGCCATGTTTTCACAGGCAAGTTGATGCACGTAAGATTGCAGTGACAGGATTTCTCCTCATCTTGAAACACTTCAAGGTACATATTAATTTCCGGTATGGTTAAGATCTAAAAGAGCAGTTTATTTTCACAGTGATTAAATAGAAAGAACTTTTGTTGTGGCTCCTATATGAAGAGGGTGATTAAAGGCCTCAAAGAGAAATGTTGTTAAACAACTGCTAAAAAAAGATTGTGTGCTTGGGCCAGCACTACAAGAGAATGTATAATGCATATTACAAATGCTTTGTGGTCTGTTACAGAAAAATCCACATGGTTATATTCCAGATAAGGAGCTCACACATGTAAGCCACTTGGAAAGTGGATCATATTTCTTAGCTGTGTGGGGAAGGGAGGCAAATCAACTAGTTTTGTGATAGGCTTGTTCTAAGAGTGTTTTTTTTTTCTATGAAGAGTCTTTCTGGGAGGGGGACCTCCTTAAAGTTTCCTAAGAAAGGATTTTTTTGTGGGTTAGGGTGAGGGGATTACACTTACTCACTGCATGTGTATCTTTTAGATTTTGGGTGGAGGCATATCATCAAGTCAGCCAGCCAGTCAGTTGAGCCAAACATTATCACATTCCAGTCAAATCCAAGTGGATGTACATGTCAGAGGCAGTGGAGTGGGCAATGAAGCACTGTGTTTAGAGATACTAGGTATTAAAACATTCATATGAATAGAGAGGCTGAGCTGCCAGTAAGAATGTTATCTGCATGTCCTGTGGATGGCTACTGTTTAAAGAATTTTATGACAAAAACACCTAAGCTTTTACGATTTTATGAGAGGACATAACTCCAGATGATCTCTTTTCAATTACAGAATAAATAATTAATGATTTAGCCTCCCTGAAGTGGGTGGTACATAAGTATGTAGGCACGTGAATTCATTGCAAAAGCAGTTTGATTTAGACACATTGTGGATAACCTGAAATCAAAATCAAAATTAATAATTCATAAAGAGAAAACAAAAGAAATCACTACTGTGAAGGTGGTCTGGTTTACATACTTACTTAGGCCTCTTTACGCCATGTAGTACATAAGGCCCCAAAGGTGGTTTGGTTACCGGATCCTAATTAGCATAAACTTTTGCGATCTTTTGCTTTGAATTTCTCCAAGAATTAAGAGTGGTTTGAGAAGCCATATCAAAAACTTGGAAGAGTGTTTCATCAGGTATGCAAACACCTCGACGTCGGTTAAAACTCGGCTGCACCTTCTTTTTTCAACCCACTTGTCAATGTTTGGATATCCTGTTGAAACACGCTTTCTGGTGTTTGATATATTACATTCCTTTTGCAAAATGTCAAAGAAGTTCTTACTTTCACTTTAGCCACTGGACATTTTTGGCGTTTTTGCATGACATGGGTTTTCTTTGTATTTTACCTTTTTGCAATACTAGTAATAAGTCTCCAAGAATGCTCCCTCATTCTCACTGGTTGTTTTGTGTCTGAAGGAAACCTTAGGCGGTGTCTCACTCAGCAAGCAGATGTTAGAGTGCAGTTGTATGAGGTAATGCTGACATGCATCTGAAACGTCTTACATTTATTATGCAACCTATGCAGGCCCTTTACTGCAATAATTTTTTCTGTTGAAAGTGCATACATCCACTACATGTAAGTCCCCAGTTTGGTCACATGAAACAGTGGTCAAGGTGGTTTTTAATTCATCTACAAAATGACAGTTACTAATAAAGAATCATTTCTCTGGACATTAATTAAGTCTGACCACAGAATTCATCCGACAAAGATAAAGTTTGCCTGGTCAGCCACTGTCCAGTGGCCAACTGTTCTGTCCAGCTCTGCAAACCCTTTGTGCATCTTGCTACATAGAATACATTCAAGTTTTCAACGGAAGGCCAATTGGGTTTTTACAGGCAGGCAAAGTTTTTAATTGACTTGTTGTACAAAAAAATATTAGTTTGAGATGCTTATTCTTTTGTCAAAGGTGTAGTTTTAGTTTCTTGTGTTTATTTCTAGGGGCTATTCCATGTGCTCTGCAGGAACCCTCAGCTTCAGCACCCAATTTTAGATATGATTAGCACTCAGGTAACTAATTAGTGACGTTATAAATTTTCCCTTGCTCCATGCATAATATTTCTTCAACTGCAGTGTTTGTACGGGTCCTGGAAATCCTTTAAAGTCGTTGAATTTTATTCTGGCATTTTCCAGGACTGGAAAGTCCTGGAAAATTAATGCAGGTCCTGGAAAGTCCTGGAAATCGATGAACTCTTTCAAAAACGTTTTCTTTAAAAACAATTGTCTACAGTATTATTTTTTGATTTCTATTTCATAAGGGTTTATTGCTACAATATTATTGTGCATTTGGGAGACCTGGAAAATCTGAGTCCTGGAGAAGTCCTGGAAAACTCCTGGAAAATTGTTTCTGAAAAAAAGTATGAACCTGATAGTTGAGAACAGCACTTTACCCACCTAAGTGTGTAAGAGCTGGGAATAAGTGACTGTTTGGTTTCAAGCCATTTGGGTTAACAAATGCACCCGCACATTTCAGCAATAAATTTACATATGTGTATCTTGTTAACATCGCAACTTTTGGCCTGATATTACAAGAGGCCCTGGAAAGGATAAGAAAGTTTCTTGCAAATTTTAGTTTGGAGTTAAAACGATGTAGCATGATTAAAGGATGTTATTTCCAGTCAATGTACGAGCAAGGCAAGATGGCGCAAGTTATTACTGAAATGAAGCGGTACATGCTGGTCATCTCGATTATAAACGAGAGTAGATGGACAAGATCTGGGAGAATGAAGACCAGAACAGGAGAGACGATTTCCAGTCTAATTAAAAATGCAACATTAAAATGCCTAACCAAACTGGTAAGCCTAGACATAAACTGTCCAAAACAACCGTGTGTGTAAAGAACTCCAGACATAGTGGGTCTGTAAGTGTGCAGAGTATAGAGGTGCTTCACTATCACTGAAGAAGAGACGAAGTGTTCATCCTTGTCTGTTCATTTGACTGCCTTGAACCTACAGTCCTTTTTGCATTTTTTTGGGCACAGTTTCTGAAGTATGTTGAGTCTGATGAATCTGTCAATCCTCCTGTCAAACTGGAGCCCTGCCTGTCAGCCTCTGGTGACCAAGTTTACCTGACAGAGCCACTGGTAAGTTTCGTAAGACCTTGTCAATTGCCCAGAAGGCTTGAACAATCCCATTAATGTTCTTTCTAATAAACAACCCCCTCCACGCAAAACAAATTAGATTTGGTGATAAATGCCTTCTAACTGAATAAACCTCTACCTAATAAACACATCCCTTGAGCAGGCTGGTCTTTTTTATAGGTAAAGGTCACTCTGCTAGCAATGTATAAACAAGCTAAACATGGTCCCTTAACCCTGAATCAAGCTAAAACATCATCCAGTATGCCAGGGACACTGTCCAGTTTGTTTACAGACCGGCAACACAGTGACCTGTGCGTGTCTGTTTTATCACATTCTTCATATAGTATTGAACTTCAGAAATGGAAGTTTTGTTTTATCCTTGTTACTCCCAAGACATTTACTACATCAATCATGGTACATTTTATAATTACCTTTTAGGCCCATTTGCTGTGTTACCTATTGCACTCAATTGCAAAATGCATTGAAAACCAGAACCATGATGAAGAAGAAGAAAATGGTAAGATCACTGAAATTCCTCAGGCTGCTGTCTCTCTAGACTGCTTTCCTCTTGTTACATTTTCTGTCAGTAAATTTTATTTTTGGTTTTAGACTCTATGGAGCACATTCTGAATGAACTGGAGGATCTCTTTCAGTCACTCGTGCGCAGGATGAACAAGTCTGAAATGGAGGACTTTGAGCTGGTAATTGTTTATAAACAAGACTAGTTCTTGAGAGCAGACTAACTCTAAACTCCTTCATGTTTTAACTCTTCTAATACTGCTTGGTCTTTTTCAGGATAAGTCTGCTGATTTTTCTCTAGCCTCAAGTGTTGGTATCAAAAACAATATCCTAGCTCTTCTGGTTCTTGGGATGTATGAGGTGAGAACAAGATTTTTTCTGTTCTTTTGAGACCTTTACATCAAGCTTATTCATTAGGAAAAAAAATTTGTTTCTGTCTTGTCCATTTTCTCCTTTAGGTTTTGTTAGAGTACAGTTTTGCTGAAGGAGAATTGAGGTGAATGACCGTTGGGCTCGTTAATTAAGTTTTGGAAATGGAATATGGAATTTTTGTGTCAACTTGACCTGGATAACAACATTAAATATTGTTTATTTTTTATTTACTTATTTTTTTTATTGTAACCAAATATTTAAATAATTTTTACGGAGATATTTTTTGTTATGTGTGTACATAAATACACAGCCTATTTCACAATGCCTTATTTTTTAAGGATGGTGCCTCCTAATACAAGTGTATTTTGGCAAAGGTTATGACTATGGGGGAAAAGTAGAATGATCTTAGCAAGGGTTAGTGGAATCCAAAAAGAAAAATGTGGGTAACCACGCATTTTTCAGCGATAATTAATCAACTACAATTCTAAAAAAGCGTTAAAATACAAAGAATGTATGGCAATTTCTTTCCAAATTTAAGCTCAATGATCTCTGAAAAATGCGTGGTTACCCCAATTTTCCTTTTGGATTCTAATAGCCCTTGCTAAGATCTGCTATTTCCACATAGTTCTAAACCGCACAAAACTATTGTTGTAGTAGTGGGTAAATTCCTTAAGAAGTCTGAATATCCCGAGATGCGCAGAACGTATGCGCAGTAACAAAAGGAGGCACCGTCCTTAAATATTGTTTAATTATGGGCCCAGTTGACATAGAGTGTAACATAAGGGATAGCATTGTGTACAATATGAAAAAAATACAATGTAGAATGGTGTGTCTGGTTTTTCTGTCTGAGATTTTTGTTTCTTTACCATGGCTGGAAATGCCACTTATCACCCAAGGAAAGTGCTTATCTTCAGAAGTATCAAGAAAATAAATGAAGAGAGCTTTCGAGAAGACCTGAGTACAGCACCGTGGCATGTCGGAAGTATCTTTGACTCCATAGATGACCAATGTTTCTACTGGAATTCGCTCTTTAATAATATTCTAGATGAGCATGCACCAAGTAAAAAAATGAGAGTAAGAGAAGCTGACGTGCCATACATGACCATGGAGTGGAAAGATGTAATAAGGAAAAAGCGGAGGTTTGCGAAAAAGTTCCTAAAGAATCCGACACAAGAAAACTGTGAATTGAAAAATAAGTGGAGGAATATAGCTACTAAATGTAGGCGCAAAGCTATCAAGGGATATTGGAAAAAGAAAACTGAAGACCTCAAGAGCAACCCAGCTGAATTCTATAAAACATTCAAACCATTTTTGAATGATAAGGGCATTAGGCAGTGGATAAGTCTGTTTCCCTGGAAAAGGATGGAGATGTCATAAGAGATCAATTGAAAGTTGCAGACATTTTCTTGGATCACTTCTCTTCCGTAACAAATGGTATTGGAAATCCCGAGCTACTGAAACAAAGTGAGGAACAGTTGAAGGAACATCCTAGTATACAATCCATAGTAAGAAACAAAAAGATAGTGAATGGTCCTTCGTTTGAAATGATGAAATTAAAAAGTGATGATGTTGTGAAAGCTCTGAGGGAATTAGATACAAAGAAAGCTATGGGCCATGACCGGATACCTAATGCTCTTTTGAAGCTGGGAAGTGAGGAATTAGCACCATCTTTGACGGTTATTTATAATAAATGTATTGAGGATTGCTACTGGCCCAGGGAGTGGAAAAAGGGAGAGTGGGTTCCAGTTCATAAGAAAGAGAGTACTCATGATGTTAAGAACTACAGGCCTGTTACTTTGCTTTCTGCCTGTGATAAAGTCTTTGAACAGCTATTAAGTAGACAAGTAACAGCCTTTATGGAACCAAGATTAAGCTCAAATCTAACAGCCTATCGCAAGAAGCATAGCACCGAAACGACTCTACTTAACTTGGTTGAACATTGGAAAAGTGCTATTGACGAAGGGAATGAAGTGGGAATTCTGTCCACTGATATGTCAAAAGCTTTCGATTCTTTACACCCTCCACTACTACTAAATAAATTGTGTGCTTATGGTTTTTCTCAGTCCGCTATAAGCCTCATACGCTCGTATTTTACTAATAGGAAGTACAGAGTTAAGATTGGATCTGAAATAAGGAGCGAATGGAAAGAAGTTGCAAGAGGGTGTCCACAAGGTTCTACATTTGGACCACTTATGTGGAATATTTTCCAGAATGATCTTACATACAATGCCAATAATTGTAGTTTAACCATGTACGCCGATGACCATCAAATGTACTCGACTGGGAAGACAACTATGGATATTCAGGTTTCACTAAACAGAGAAGGCAAGAATGTTTCCGACTGGTACGAGAGTAACTTGCTACAGGGAAACTTTGATAAATATCAGGCTATGTGCATGGACCCTCTGAACAAAGAAAAGGATACTGATATGAAGATTACTTTGTCTAACACATGTGTCAAGCGTGGCTCAGAAATGAGGCTTTTAGGAGTGACGATAGATGAAAAGCTAAACTTTGGTACTCACATTAGTGAGGTCTGTAAGACAGCGGCAAGAAAAGTTGGTGTCCTAATGCACCTACGGAACATGTTGTCAACCAAGGCTAAGCTTACTATTTACAAGTCAGCAATACTACCTAAAGTAACATATTGTCATATTGTTTGGCACTTCTGTCGAGCATCTGATCACAGGAAACTAGAACGTATCCAAGAAAAAGCTTTGAAAGCGATTTATAATGTAAGAAATGAGGTTACTTATGAACAACTGCTAAACTGGGCAAAGTTGCCAACAATGAAGAATCGACGTCTACAGGACATTGCCATCTTAATGTACAAAGTAAAAAATGAACTCTGCCCATCTTATGTGCAGGATCTGTTTCAAAAGAATAACAGTAGGTATAATTTGAGAAACAGTGATTTTGTGATACCTAGGTATAACACCGTTTCTTATGGTAAACATAGCATAAAGTACCTTGGTCCGATGCTCTGGTCCAAATTGGATAAAGAAATTAGAAATTATAATTCGTTAAATAGTTTTAAGAACACTATTAGAAAAAAGAATCTCGAAGCGTTACTGGAGGAAGGATGTCACAACTGTCCTCTATGTAGTAATTAGTGACTTTTGATTTTCTGAACATTTGGGGGTTTTATCACTATAGGTTGATGTGATATTATATTTTATATTTTATATTGTATATATTGTAATATTTTATATATTTTTACTACTTTAGATAGGTATAGATAGGTGTCCCCAATTAGCTTACTTTAGTGTAAGCTAGATATTTTTAAGACACGTTAATAAAGTTTATTATTATTATTATTATTATTATTACTTTATGAGGTTACGGTAGTTCTGACTATCATTTTACCTGATAAGCCTAGACCAAATTGAGTTTGCAAATGCTAGTTTCCGTACACAGAATTGTGTTGGGTAGCCAAACTGACTCACAAGCAGATGCAAGTTAAATGCAATTTTTAGAAAGTCGTTTTAGCTTGGCAGGCTTGGGAGGCAAACCAAAGAAAACCATTCTGCGAGGAAATTGTGTTATTTAGTCATTTATATACTCAAGTATGTGTTGACTTGGTTGGGCAAACAATTCACTTGCTCCTACTTGAGCAACAGCTCCAATTTAACCTTGATCCAAGTAAACAAAATTCATGGCAAGTAAGTCCTGGCCAGACAGTCTCAAATCAACTTGTAGTTCCATTTTGGCTAAATAGATACATACCTTTGGTTAATTATATAATGTTATTGTCATTGCCAGTGCTGAATCAGCTGATGAGGTAGCTCAGTTATTTGGAAATTATAACCAGCTGTCTGATATACTGAAGGAAAAAGCAAATACTGCTGGTGAGGTTCTCTTCCTGTGTCATGCCTACAGGCTTTCAGTTTTCTATCACATATATTCAAGTTTTGAAGAACTGATTCACCTTAAAGTGCACCTAACCCCAAAATATTTTTTTCGCTAAAATAACTCTTTGCACCTGTTCGAAAAGCATTACGCCTTTTTTTTATGAAATCCCCCTCAGTCTTGACTTTTTATAGGCTGTAAAAGTTACGAAATCTAGCCATCATCTGGTACACGACCGAGCTAGTGAAGGCATGGGTCTATTCTCGATTTGACATCACAAACTGATTTGCATCTCCTTAAGTCTTTGTAAACATGCATGCAAAGCAGTTTGTGACGTCAAATCAAGAATAGACCCATGCCCCTTCTAACTCAGTCGTGCGACAAATGGTGCTCAGTTTGTCGTAAGTTTTGAAGTCCATAAAAAAGTCAAAAACTGCAAATAATGGCAAAATGTTTTTAAAATAGGTGCAAAGATTTATATTAGCGTAAAAAATATTTTGGGGTTAGGTGCACTTTAAGGAGTTATTTAGTTGATTGTGTAAAAACAGTGGTCTGATAGTTAGCGCTTTGGGCATTTGATTTAAAGGTCAGTCAGTGGTTCAGGTCTCTGGCCCTGTTGTTTTGTTGTTTTCTTGGACAAGAAATTTTGCTTCACATTATTCCTGTCCAGGCAGGTGTATGATTAGGTACTGGTAAACTGTTAGAAACCTAACAATTACATTGCAATTATAGTTGCATCCAATCCAGATTAGAGTAGTACTAAACTTGATGTTAGTACTAAGTAGTACTAAACTTCAATGATGTTCCAGTTGTATGCATTGGGTTGCCTGTGGCTCAGATGGTACTTATCATAACAAATATCTTTGTTTGGTGCAGATAGGTCACTGATACATAGTCAACTTTATTGGTGTTTGCTAGTGTTTTGACTATTTTCGTAGATATTACCATCAAGACATTTCGGCTAGCGATGGGATAGTGATGTGGTCATTCCCAGACTGCGGATCCTTAATTGACCACCAAGCTTCCAAAAAGAGTCGCTCATGGAAGTTAGGCTCATGTCCAACAACTATGGCAGCACTGAAATCCATTTTATGCTTGTTTTCATGTACATGACAGGAGATCTTAGAGTCATGGTCAGCCAGTGCTTAAGCACTAGCCGAAACGTCTTGAT
The DNA here is from genome assembly GCA_964017195.1 of Siderastrea radians. Classification (NCBI taxonomy): domain Eukaryota; kingdom Metazoa; phylum Cnidaria; class Anthozoa; order Scleractinia; family Rhizangiidae; genus Siderastrea; species Siderastrea radians. The sequence continues at coordinate 67,472,113 of OZ024887.1, forward strand.
AGTAAGATCTACGAAAATGGTTAGTGTCAAAACACTAACAAACAATGCCTTCCCCTGGCTACCATTACACCATTTTTAAACTTTATTGGTTATTGGTTTGTTCTTTATTATAGGGAAAAAAGGGCGCTCTACAGCTGGGAAGCAAGGAGTTAAAACCATGCTGTCTCTGGAATGCTCTGCATCCTTGTTGAGAGCTTTGTTTAGGTACTATCCTTTATGACTACTATTTTGCTGTTATTTGTTGAATTGCAAAATTTTCCCCATGTCCAGTGCAATATAATGTAAATAGTTTAGTTAGTCATTTAGTTTTTAGACAATTCGTTTAAATCATGTAATTTATTATTAAATAGGATTTTTGAAGTTTGTAAAGCGCTTTTGATCATATGTAAATGTAAAAAGCGCTATAGAAGTATTAAACATTATTATTATTATTATTAAATCTCAACCATGGTTGGACAAAATGCCCGGACAAATACCAAGGATTATGTTTTTGCAGATGAATAAAAATCTGTCTCTCAACCAAAATGGCGAGTTAATCAGAGAAATGCCCTTTCAAGGAATTGCTAACCAGACCTCCATTTTTGTTTGGTTGTTTTAAGTGACACAGCTCCCAGCCACCAGCAAGGTCTAACCCAGCTGCGAGGATCAAGGGAACTCATTAAGTATGCCATAAACACAGCTCTTCAGAAGCTCAAGGAGGTACTTTTAAATTAGAATACAATTTTTTTAAATCCATAGAGGACAGGAAGTAGAGCAAGACCATGTTTTGATGTTACTAACATCCAAATTTCAAATTTTCATTCATATACCTTTCCAATACTACTCCCACAGTTAAGCCTCAGGTTGTGTAAGCTGTTTTGGCTTAGCATTTGTGTTAAAGTTATTGAATGTATGTACTTTTGAGCAAATAAATTAAAAGTTGTCGTTAACATTTTGACACAGCCCAGGCTCATCCTCTGATGATGGACAAAATTGTAGTGAGAGAGGGGGGACCCTGTCAGGACACCTACCACGATGCTCCCTAGGGACCAGTCATTTTATCCTAGTTACCTTAGGAATATAAGTTGTGATATAGGTACACCACTGCATCCATCTGGTAGGTTTGGTAGCCCACAGAATGGTGTGGCTGAAACGAGGTCCCAAGTTAGAGATCCGTAGGGAAGGAACTGTGAAATAAATTGCAGACAAATTTGTGTAAATGTATTAATTGATGTAACAACAGCAAGCAAGAAACTTTGTCCTGTTATTTTGACACAGCTGGAACAGGGTATATCATATCATCTTTAACTTTCCTCCACAGTGGTGTCTTTTGGCATGAATATTGTTTGCAGATACTTACAGACCTATCTGTTCTGGAAAGCTACTGCTGTGTTTTAACAGAATCTGTGCAGAATTCACAGTTCGGGGAGCACAGAAGTGTTTCCAACAAGATTATATGATATGACACACCACTGGCTGTTAAAGCATTTGACCTATGTACAGTCTATTGTGATCCTGGGTTTGACTTCTGCAAGATTTCATTCTTTTGGGAACCAATATTCTGTGTATTCTGTTCTTCCTAAGTGATATTTTTGTCTTTATTGAGATTTATACTCACTTCTAATCAGCTAAAAAGTTGCTATAAACATGATATGATTTTTGATATGACATCTCATCCCCAGATTAATGAAAGTGGATTTTGTTCGGGGCCTGGTGGCTCTAGCAAAGAGAATATCTACAAGCACTGTTGTACAATTGCAAGGTATGCACATCAAATTTGTTTCCAGTAACAGATCTTTAATCCTTTGAGTCCCAAAAGTATCAATAACTAATATTTTGCCATTATTTCTAGAGAGTTCTGGAAACATGTGAACGGGGAGAGCTGTTTGCAGGAAGACCCTGAGAAGAAAGAGAAGGTTTATATTAATATATATTTTTTATTTAATTCCTTTTACAATAAATACAAGAAAGAAGTGGTACTTAACATTAAGTAATGCAGTTGTCCTTTTTAGAGAATGATGAAATTGCCATAATCGATAGCTGTATGTTGTAGCTGTGTTTCCTTTAAAACATAATTAATAAAAGAATCTGGTTATGAAGCTCAGCAAAGTCCTTTCTTTTATGTTTTTGTTACCGTTTTTAGCCTTGACGGTGCCCAAACAACAATAGGTTTTGAATTTTGCATGAGCAACGAACCAATAAAAATGTCACTGTTAAGTTATTCAGCCATAGTGTGTGATCGTAAAACAAAAGATTGTGCACTTTCGTAGAACTTTCAACATAAATTGCAGCACCTTTGTTATGGCCTTTGAAACTTGCAAGGTTTCATAACCAGTCCCTCGAGTAACTATGTTTAAAATGAGTAGAAAATTTCACGTGAAATGTGTTTGTGTCCATGAAGGTCTTATGATAAAAAAAAGACCAGAAAGAAGAAATGATTTTTTTAACCCTCTTTTTGTGGCCTTCATGGGTTGCATCACATTTAAAATGCATTGAGCCATCATCTGGGTTAATAATGGCTGGCTGTCAGGTTGGGTTTGCTGTAATTTTTGAGCTATTTTGTCTACAAAATAGCCTCACAGTCGGCATGCAGCCTCAAGTTTCTGGGAAGGTTGGTTCTTTGGTTGGTTGGTTGGGTTTTGGGTGGACCATGTTCGGCATTCCCGATGACTGTCGAATTTTACCGAAAGGCTAGTTGTCGGGGCCGGAACAAAAATACAGATGACAACGCACGGAAAATTCCGCTACTAAAGCGACACGATGAAAGTGTCCGGGTTTCTTTCGCTTGACGTTGGATATTATATATCAAATAAAAATGGCTGGCTTCCTTGTGGTAGACTCCCTTAGAAAACGAATCGTCAGCATAAACCTGGTTTACACGTGAGCAGAAGCGAGTTCTAGTAAATAATTCGTGGGTTATCTGATATTTATGATGTTCGGTCTAGGAAATATTTGTCAGCTTCGTTTGTTTTGGTAGATGAGAATTGGAACAAATCCTTTGTACGCATGCACATAACTTACGTTTGGAGTTATATGGTTCAACTTTAGAGTGTGAGAAATAACGTGACTTCTGTGTAGGGATGTCCCATAGTAAATGATGGTAAATAGATGGCAAATAGTTTGAAGGTATATAAAGGGCAGAATCGTGAATTTCGAACTAAAACGAATCATTGTTCGCACCTTTTGGTAGGTTTTAAAATCAATGCCCATGCCACTCGATCACTAGGTCCGTCAAAGGCACAAGGTCGACAAGGAAAAAGATTGTATGGGTGGCATAAACGTTGCTTGTACGTGCGACTAGCTAAGCGCAAAGTTAGAAGCGACTTACCAGAGAAATGGGTTTCTGGTTAGGCTGCGTGGCGGTAGCGGGATTGTTTGTACCAAGTTTGAACGAAAAGATCAGCACGAAAGTCAAATCAAATCAAAACAATTATCACCTCCAGTATGAAGACAAAAACGCAATAGCTCCACGCAAGATTCGTTTCACAGTTTTATAGACACAAAAATCGGTTATCATTTTTCAGATTACAAAAACCCATAAATTTACTCATTCCCCGCTTCCTTTTAAGTTTCTCCCTTTGTTACACAACTCTAGCTGCCACGAAAGCCAATAAAAAGCGCCGAAAATGAACTTATGACAGTCTCATGAAAGTCTCGTGACTCGCCATTGAACTTTGTCTCATCACATGTTTGTACGTGACAAAACACCACTTGTTTACACAAAAGAGTAACCTGATCTCACGCTCAATCAACATAACACGTTCTTTACACGTGAAACGATCCACAGTAAACATTATCACATGACTGCCTAGTCGTGCGATAAAATCCCGCCCCCCCCCCCTTCCCCGGAGCTATTAAAGCAAATTTTGGCCTTGACTTGATCACATGTACTCCACGTGAGAAAATTCACGTTGTTTACCACACAGGCGAACCACTCCATTATTCTCGAATTCGCTCATTTAAAATTCCAACGATTCCTTCGCCCATTACCACCTCTCTACATAACAAAACATCCCTTAATATTATTTTCACCCAATTTTGCATCTTACTTTCACATCAAAACGCTCATCAAAACAAAATTTATTTGCTGAACACAACCACTGATTTTTGTGTGGCTTCAGCGAAGCTGAGACCACTACCGTGGGGCGCCAATATTTTTGCAGGAGTTTAATTTTGCGAATGGCGATTTTTGTGTGTGTGTGTGTGTGTGTGTGTGTGTTTTGCAGGACTAACTTTTGCGATTGGGGAAACTGTTTATTCTTCCTTGGAATTGATTTCTGCGATTTTCCATAACCCGCCTTCTATTTGGAATTATAACATTCTCGTTTTTTGAGTATAAACAATCGAATGCAGGTGAACAACATGCGGATGTATAACACGTTAAATCAGTTAATCAATGGAGTACCTTCAGACGATCCTTGTCTTTAAAGCTTTTGACAGCTTAACACTTGTAATGTACCGACTGCAATTTCATCGTTTTATTTCTGAATGTTTTGCTTCTAATTTCGTTTTATTTTTGAAGGAAAGAGACGGTTTAAGTAAATGGGCACCAACATAATATTACATCCCATGTAAAAGGCGATGTTTGTATATAAATTTCGACAATGGAGTAAATTTTTGCGGGAATTATTTTTTTCGCGGGAACTGTTTTTGCGGATCGTGAAAAAACCGGGAAAATCCCAAAATTTAAATCTGGAAAAAATTAGTGCCACACAGTATGTCAGCACGTGCGATGTTTCTGGCTTTTTTGACAGTTTGCTACATGACTAGTCACGTAAGACTTGCACAAATCACACATGACCTTTTCTAACAAGGCACGGTTATGCATCAGTCAATTCCAGCTGCGCCCACGCCCCCCCCCCCGGGCTAACCCCCGGGCATTAGCATTTTTTTTCTCTTGGATGGCAAATTCCCCGGGGGTGGGGACACTTAAGCTACCAAATGCCCCGCGGTGGGGACGAAGGAAGAGGGCAAATGCCCCGCCCCCGGGATCGTACGTCCCCAATCAACACTGCAGCAGTTTTCATTCATTGCACAATAATGCCACTTTCAGCATTAAATGTGTGATTTTTTGTTTCTGTAGGCCTGCCTCTCCGTCTTCTATTGTTTGTAATGGCACTATCCGATGTTAATAAACTTAATAACGCCAAACATGGTATTTTAATACTTCACAGACAACACTACATGATAGTTGACTGTTACTTAAATGTTTGAAAACAGTTCGCTAGTAAACAAAAATCAGTTGACATTGTAAAAGTCATCCGTTGTGAATAATATGCGAAAGTATAAAACGTCGATCCCTATACACGTTTTTAGAATTTGATAATCGATCATTATAGTTTAAGAGTCATCGCGACTAAATTTTACGATTCACGTTGATGGTTCCCGATCTCGCTATATATAGTGATAGCTCAAGTTGTGCCTTGATAAGCAATGAAGAAATGCATAAAATCGAGAAAACCTCCACTAGTTTGTCCAGTCCATGACGGTCGATCCAATCTGCGACGAATTGCTGGTCCTTTGCGATAAAATCCTCCATGTTTGGATTTCGAGTCGGAAACCACAAGTGTGTCAAAACGCCGGGGGTAGCCCCAGGGTAGGCAAATGCCCGACCCCCGGGCCATGCCAAATTTGCTAATGCCCCACCCCCGGGACTGACAAGGTGTGCAAATGCCCCGCAGTTGCCCGGGGGGGGGGGGGGTGGATGGGCGCAGCTGGAATTGACTGATGCATTATTACTCGATTTTAGCCGTGTGTTCCAAAATGTAAGTCCGTGTGAAATAATCTGGAAAATAAAACAGAGCTTATTTATATATTTGTCTGGATACGGGAGTTGCCACGTTCGTCAAGCATGATGTCACGCAAGAAGAAGACGTACGTGACTTTCAAGATCGGCTATTCTCTTCTGGTTCAAACATTACAGAATTAATTTTTGTGACAAGTTACGCTTCCTACTACATCCAAAATATTTGTCCATGGAAAAATAATCTTTATAATAGAAAGCCACAAAATTATATTTCAATTCATTGAGCTTCCGAGAAACATCTGAGAGTCCTGAGAATGAGCTTCAGAAAGGACTGTTTTGCATTATTTTGCTTGCCCCATATTCACACTGTTGTCAGATATTTTACAGATGATATCTCACTTTCTTCTTGTTTTGTCGTAATTTGAAGCCACAATTGTATGCATTAGCGTACCATCTATTGATCAATGACGTATACGAATTCGAAACCACTAATATAAACTCAAACATTGATCTTTGATCACCCTCAAATCTGTAAAAAGCCCTGGGAACGAGGTTGCACAATATCGGACACAGCTCCACTTATGAGGTAAACTCTGTCTAAAAACCAATTCTTTTCGAATGCTCAACGCTACTCAAATAAACAACATCACAATAGTGTACCTTGGTAGACGCACATTCATTCAATAACCATTTCCGTACCTCTAATTGACAGCTACAAAATAGCTCACGCACGCTATGCGTGCCTATGTTTATGGGTTCCTTGTTTGGACAAGTGTGTGCTTGTAGGCACCCCATACAATCAAATGGCAAGCGGTTTGAAGTAAAATTTTTGTATTTAGGCCATTATAGCTTCTCTTCCTCACCGTAATTTTAGAGCCAAAGTACTGCCTCAATGACATTGAATTTCCTGTAACAGCATGACTAATCTGCATTAAGTGGATAGAGTTTGTCATTTGTGCATACCAACCTTAGCTTTTCTTATCCAGGGCAAGAAATTGAACAGTTTATGTGTGGAGGGATTCTGCTTGGTTGTCAATATCATGTGTTGCCGTTTTCCTCAAAAGCTACCTCATTTTATGAACGTGATAGGTAATTAATCCTTTTCTCTGTTTTCCCATGAGTGACATCACTTACATGTATTTGATTTAAGTTCTGATTGGTTCAATGTGATTATGTTTGTAAAATTGGCCAGAGTAATAACTTTGGTTTAGATTTAGCCCTTTAAGGTGATTCCATTGAAAAAGAAGTTGTAAGGAGAATTTGTTGAAACTTTGCACAGTTATTTATTACACCTAGTAAATTGAAAAAATAAAATAAAAAGAGGGGTCACTGTGTCTGATTTCATGCTATAGGGCTGTAGTATGTAGGTACCTTGCCAGCTATCGACAGCAATATTTGAAAATTGAATAATAAAAACTTCTTAAAACTTGGATATATCATGCAGAGTCGTATTTTCTTCAAATAAGTGGAATAAAAAAGTGGGTTCACTTCACCGAGTTCGTTTTGGAGAAAACGACAATTCATTTCTCTGAACAGCTCAGTTCTCTTAGAAGACCTACCAAGTTCCGAATGTGTGCACGCTAATCACAAAAAATGATACGCAGAAAGGATGTGCAATGCAATTGAATGGAATCACCTTAAGCCCCAACAGTGACTGGAATCTAACTTCTTACAATGTAATATATGACTGCATGAGCAAGCATACAGGTCTTGAGAATGTAGTAAATGATCACCAAAGATAACATGTGGGATGGTTTAACAAAATCTCCCAACAAGGAGAAGGTGCATGTTGATCATGGGGCTTAAAGTCTTAGTGACACTCAGCTGAAAAGCACGGTATTGTACTCTTTGTCCAGAGTTATAATCATTGAAGATAATAATTTTTTTTTAGACTCAACTCAGGAAGGTGACAGAGCTGATGATGCAACCAACCAAGAGGCCGTTTACTCTCAGATAAAGAAATTCCAGGTTTGTTTACTTTATTTTTGACATTTAGTACTAACAACGCTCCCATTAACCTTTCTTTTGTTTGTATAAAACAATGTAAATGCTTGTTTTCAGCATTTAATTGTCAGCATCATATCCTCTCCTGATGAGGATGGTGGCATTAGTCTGAAGGACAGCCAGTCACTTGTGAATGTCGTCTCATTGTTAGCACAGCACTTGGAGCCAGATGGACAACAGGTAACTCTTTAGACATTAACCCTTCAAGCCCCAATGTCAACATCAATATTCTCCTCACTATTATATTTATATTTAACAATCAGATTATGAGCTCCAGATTTCTATCACGTGATAGTTGATGAGGCCGAAGGCCGAATCAACTATCACGCATAGAAATCGAGAGCAAATAATCTAATTGTTTTAGTATAAATCTCGATTAATATTCCACTAAAGTGAAAAGTTTTACATCATTGCACTGTTATTTTGAAGTATAAGACTGTGCCTGCCACTCACCTTTTCGCTACTCACTATCTATCACAGAATAGATGGCGAGTAGGGTAGCCAATCAGATTGCAGCATTTATGATAGAACGCTAGTAGATTTATACTGAATAATATATATTTCTTACGTTACTAGTTGGGAGAATTTGATTAAAAATCAAGACATTTGATCATTGGTGATCATTTCCTTTGTTCTCATGACCCGTATGTTTGATCAAGTAGTAATAATGTAAGGAGAAATTAGATGCTTGTCACTACTGGGGTTTAAAGGGTTAATTTATTTGTACCCAAAGTCTCTTGTGAAAATGCCACTGGGCACCAGCAGTCTATTTGAAATAGCTGCTGTGCACCCACATTCAAAAATGATCTTGCCCAGTTCACAACTGTAGAGGACGTAGAGCACTCGTATGTCATTTCAACTTTTTTGCAAAACAAAGAAACAAATAAGGAGGGTTCTCTAACCTAACGAATGGTTTTGTTGATTCTAGTTTAGTCAATTACAAGCCTGGGCCCAGAGAATTTGTGCAGATCACAACATTGGTAAGAATAGTTAATTGATTGAAATTGACTTTTTTCTGCTGCCCTCTTGCCACAGGTGATTTTACTGTAACTTCCAGGTATTTTTGCTGTGGTTTAAAATGAGATAATGAAGTGCAAGTAATATTACAAATGCATGTTGAATTTCGAACACATGTACCCACCCCTTCCCACTTGAATAATTCTACTTGCACAAATCAACGTTGTACATGGCGGGGGGGGGGGGAGTGGAAATGACTGAATTTTCCCAACACTTTTGAGCAGCACTGTAGATTTGTAAGCAATATAAAATTTATTATACAGAATGACAATTATGATAAAATGTCAAGGCCATCACCTTACAAGTAAGACATAAATTTTGAGGTGGTTTTAGTGTAGGAATGAGCTTGCTGGTAATGTGGTGGAACTGCTATTTTTTTTGTTTTTGTTTTCCTTTTTCCTTAGGTGATCCTTCTCTCACAAAGTGCATGTCGTCCTTGCTGTATTCTTTAACATTCCAGTGCAAATCTAGTGCAGGTTTGGTAAGTTGTAAACAAAACATGGCAGTGACCCCTTTAGTGTAGCCAGCCTTGGGCCAGCCTTGTTAACGTGTTAGCGAGGTCAGTCTCTGTAATGTCTGTATTGTTTTCTTGAAAATTTAGTTAGAACCGAAAGTTTCACAAAGGTTACCAGACGTTTACCCCTAGTGCTACTGTCATGGTGTCTGCAGACACGAAGTTGTTTTTCCATTAAAGTCGTTTGTTAATTGTAGCCAGCCTGCATTGCATTTCTGATGAAACCACACATTTGACAAAAATGACAACAGCTGGACAACAATTTTAGTTTAAATACACTTTTTGAATGCACCCGTATCAGTAGTGCAAACGAACATGTTTATTTATGGCATTCAAGTTTTTTGCTCTCTTTGTTTTCCACAAAACCAGAACAATTGTTTGGTTTCTACTCATTGGCCTTTCTGTTCCAATATCAGCATGCCTGTTCTCCTCACTGTTTTTCATTGGTGTCGTATGGTACTAGTTGGGAGAACTTGTTTGAACATCAAGACATTTTGTCTTTTGTGATCATTTCCTTTATTCTCACTGCCTGTGTGCTTGAACGAGTAGGATATTGTAAAGAGAAATTACATGCTTGTCACTATTCGGGCTTTTAAGTCCCAATAAAATGCTCCTACTGGTTAAGCTCTCCTAGTCATAGAAACAGGGAAGCCTCCACAGCACCATGTAAAGTTGACTATCTCTTTGGGAACTGGGCATAGAACGCTTAGAACAACTAGTCATTGTTAAATTCACTTTCTGTTTTGCTTTAGGTCCGTGACATTGCCCAAGATGTTCACAGCCAGCTTGGAGATGTAGATGAGGTATACATGTATTCCAAAGTCGCAGTTGCTTATCAACAGTCTCTTGTTAAATCTCTTGTAAAAGCAGTTAAATGTAATTTAACTAAATTCACAGCAACTGCTGGTTCAGAGTGAGGGATGCTTGGATTGCAGAGATTGTCAGCAATGTGAGTGGTACTTGGTGTTGAAATCAAAGGAATTAACTCTGCTGTGTAAGGTTAAGTGCTGAAGTGAAACCATTGATTTCCTACTGAACAGTGCCCTTGCAATGAAATGTGGAGCATACGCCGTGGGATTCAAACCCACACCTCCTGGATTTTCATAAATTTTTCAATGGGGATAGACAAAGCGATAGAATAATGTTAAAATCAGCTTCTTTTCCATGCTAAAACTAGTTCACAGACATGATAATACAATGCAGTGAATGCTTTGCAACGTACAAACTGAAAGAAGGTTTTAGCATTTTGGTACTCACGGGAGTCTGTCAAGGTAAGTGTCTCGTGGGTACGAACCACAGTACAATCAGATCAAAAACTTAAGGTTTGCCACGGTTCTTTCAAAAAAAGTTTTGAAGTTTTGTCTTGGCTTCGAAATAATTAGTTTTTTTAGCATTTCAGACGATATTACCTTGTAATAGTGTGGTCTCAAACGCAATAGAGAGTCTCTGGATCGCAATTCTAATAGGTAATGGTGTTTTTTTTTAGGAAATTGAAGTTGAAGACAGAACTCACTTTGCAATCATCAACCCTAGAACTGCTGCACCTACTGTGGCTGTAAGTTAAAAAATTTAAGTAGATTAAAACAATTATTGAGAATAATAAGGGGCTGACCATTTAACTCTTGAGGGGGGGGGTGGATGATTTCGAAAAAAAATTTCCTGCAAGCCCTTGTCAGAAGAAAAAAATTGCATGCAGCACAAATGAAAAAGAAAAAAAATTCTTGCACTGCTGCAAGCAAGAAAAAAAAATGTTGCAAAGCTATTTCATCATTCCAGGGGGACTTTACAAAATCCCAGCAAAACTGCAACCATTCTTCCCTTGCTGCCTTTAAACTCTGGAGTTGGTTATGCTTCAGAATGTGCAATGCATTCTTAGCTTTATAGGGTCCGACAATCTGTGAGCCAGCGAGCCACTCCAGTTAGCCTAAATCACACTCTGGTTTAGCCAAAACAACATTCCGGTTAGCCTACAGTTATTAGCTTTAATAGGTAGCTTGCGGTTAGCCCTATATAATGGGTTATAAAGGGATTTCTGGCTTGCACGGTTCACAAGGCTCGCGAGTCATAGGAGTCATGCAAGTCATTATGGTTAGCCTAAATTACACATTGGCTAACCTAGTTAGCACTGCAGTTAGACTACAGTTCCTTTATAGGTAGCTTGCGGTTAGCCTTTTTATTGGGATTAGCGATTTCTGGCTCGCTGGCTCGTACTGTATCCAAACGCGTTAGCTTTATAATATCACAAGCAGTACAGTGTGTTGCCCAGTTTTCGTACACTTTGGTTTGTAATCGCTATATCTTTTCGTCTGTGAGACGAAAATTTCTGAAATTTCTTTTAAAGATACCCCATTTACTTACCTTCAATATGTAAAACGATTGGCTGCTTGATCGACGTATGTTCAAAATTATGCCATTTTTCCCAAAACTCCTAAGTTGCTCAGTCTTCGTACACCTGGCCCAGTTTTCGTACATCGACAAAACAACATTTCTCCACGAAAACGCTCGACGCAAACTGATGTGTCAGCCACCCTGCTGAGTGCTTATCGTGTTTTCTCTTCGATTTGTGAATAAATATCGGCTTAGCGACCAATGTTTGGTGTACAAAGCAAATGGTTATTCGGGGGGTGGATGTTTAATCGATCCTGCAGTGTTGGTTTTTTTGTCCCTCACTTTTGGGCGGCTAATCTTACGCTCAATCCACTGTCTCGTACGTCATTTACTGCCTTGGTAAAGGTAGTTGACAGGTTACTATTCTGCGTATTACAACTGTTAAGAAAAGGCCTGTGTAAGATTCGACGTTTTCCTTCCGTTTCCGCTTACGCCTTTAGAATAGCAAACGATTTACTCCCGTTTCCGCTTACACTTGCTTTTCTTACCTACTTTTGTAAATGTTTATTAGAATCGCAACGGAGTGAAAAAAATCGGTAAAACCGGTAAACTAACGATATTTCAAGGTGTATGTCAACATTCTATGCATAGACGTCTATCTTAGTTAATTATTTGACGATTTAGATTGTTTGCGTGGGATTAAGTTTATTAAATATTCGTGAACTTTGCTTGACCTGGATGTAAAGTGTCGCTGTTATACCACAACAAATACATGTAGTGTATCGTACTTTGCAAGGATTGTTGTGTAGTCTTTGCTGCACTTGCGACTTTTTAGTTTTCGAACAGTAAAGTTTAAAATTCAGTTCTTTATCTTATTTAAAAATAGGTTTTGAGAAAGGCGCAGCTAAGTGTACGAAAACTGGCACAGTAGGTCGAAATGGATGCGAAGATTCTCACCGCTAAAATTCAGGAGCAGTTAAATTTAAGCTGGCGGTGAAAGTTTTTCCATTCATTTTCATCTTTTATCTATCATCTGTCCAAAAATCATGAAGCTCCTTGCAAAATTACCAACAAAACGGGCTATTTGTTCATCTACAGCACCTTTACTGAGCAGTGAAAAGTGCAAATATTAGCCGCTAAACTTTTACTCACCTCGAAAGAAATTGTCCGCACTGACCTGCTTCTTCGTCAAAAAGCCTGGCAAAACTGGCAATTAGCTGAAATGTTCCTTTTACTTTTGGAATTCTTCGATTGACGAAGATTTAAATAACCGACGAAAATAATCAAATAAAGTTCTTTTTGTACGAAAACTGGGCCCGTACGAAAACTGGGCAACATACTGTAATGGAGGTAAATTTTTCCATTTAAAGAATCAAGTTTTATTAGATAAACAAAAATAATTTGTTCATTTTTAATCTTTTTAACTGAAGCATTTTCATGTAACATAACATTTATAACATATAACATTTTTGCCATTTTTGATTTTTGCGATGTTTTAGTAATGCACCTATCAATGTCTCGCCCCAATGGGGGGAGTGCAGGCATACCCAAGGGCTATAATGATTGACATTTTCAAATATTTTGGGCCACTAAAATTTTTCAATTCCCCACCCTCTGCCATTTCAAACCTTGGTTAAATCCTTAATTCTTGTTATGAAACTATTCTATGATTCTTGTTGTCAACCGTAAATAACATGTATTTATATTTTTCTATGTTTAAATATTTGTAAATAAGATATATCTCTATTATAACATATTCAGTATAAAAAGAAACAGATCCAAACCTTTCTTGTTGTCAACCGTAAATAAATAGCAGTAACATGTATCTATATTTTTCTATGTTTCTATATTTTTAAATAAGATATATCTTTATTATAAAAAGAAACAGATCCAAACCTTTCTTGTTGTCAACTATAAATAAATAAATAAGTAAACAGTAACATGTATCTATATTTTCAATGTTTTTATATTTTAAAATGAGATATATAATTATGCCATAAAAAATTTTTCCCGGACCCCGCTGAAGCGCGAAAATAAAAACCAGGAAGGCCTTTATAGAAGCCTGGCATAATGAGAGTAACCAGGCCTAAAGATCCAACCCATGCACTTCAGGATACACTGGGAACAAGCCTACAGTGCTCGGTAGTAATGGGAACCACGAAGAACATTAAAATAGCTTGAAATTTTGTAGTTTTAACTTAATAAATGGACAGTTGTAGCTCTAAAAAAATAAATAACTGTTATGTCACAAAATGGCACTATTATGCGGGCAAATAGCACTATTGTGCCTGCATTATGCTCGATGCTCCACCTATAGTATTATGCTCGAAATTATGCCGGCATAATATGTCAAACCCTATAAATTAGTAAGCTCATACAAAAAAAATAGTGTAAGTGATTTTCATAATGCCATGAAACAAACTCAAGCCCCTGCATTTCACTTATGATTTATCTATTTGTTGTCTTGTCTGTGAACAAAGCTCCAGCTGGAATTGAAAACTAATGTAAGAACTCTTTTTTTTTTGAGGAAAAAAAAATCCTGCAGAGAAATGAAGAGGAAAAAAAAATATCCTGCAAGCATTTAGAAGGAAAAAAAATATCCTGCCCACCAGGTTGCTAGAAAAAAGAAAGCTTGCTGACCAGAAATCATCCACCCCCCCCCCCCTCAAAAGTTAAATGGTCGGCCCCTAATGTATGAACTCTTCCTTTCTGATATGATTCATACTTAACGAAACTGTAATAAAGTTGTATTATGGACGAACATTTTGTTGCAAGATCCTTCACTAAACTGCTCATGTATTAGGGTGTTTATGGCAGTTTTGTACAAATATATGTAAAAGTTGTACATTTTTCCAAAAAAGTGTATGCGTATTTGTACAAATTCATCATGTGCAAAAGCGTGTGCAATTTATGCTAGTCTATGTTAATCACACGCGACGCCACGCATTATGATTCATGTCCGTTGAAAGCGCTGTATTCTGCTGTCATTAACAATGTGATTTTAAAAACTTCTATAGCTGCTCCTGGTGAGTCAAATCGAGAAAATTGTGGATGAAATGGACTGGGCGCTAGTTAAGGTGAAGGGAGACATGATGTCAACTACATCAGGAGGATCTGGTGAGAAGAGTGAAAAGAAATGAACTGTGCCTTGAACCTTTTAGGCCCTGATAGTGACAGGCATCAAATTTCTCCTCACAGTGTCACTACTTCACCAAACAGTCGTACAGATCATCATGTGAGAATAAACGAAATGATCCCCAAAGATAAAATGTCTTGATGTTCTTAAAAGCCAAATTCTTCCAACCAGTAAACCAGTAAAAAGAAACGAACTATGTGTTTAACACCTTAGGCCCTAATAGTGACAAGCATCAAATTTCTCCTTAAAATGTCAATACTTGATCAAAAATATGGATCATCATGTGAGAATAACGGAAGTGATCCCCAAAGATAAAATGACTTGATGTTTAGGCAAATTCTCTCAACTATAAGAACAGTGAGGAGAGTACACGTATGCGTGCTGATCTTGAAACAAGGTTCCAAGTTGAAACGTGCTTCCATTTGACGCTTAAAGTACTTCCCTGTGGTGTTGTTTATTTTGTTGTACACGGAGAATCTGAGTTTCGAGACTGTGAACGAAATCCCGAAATTGTGACCATTCAAGGGAAAGCTACTAAGCAGTACTTTCCTGTGGTGCCGTTTATTATGCGGTACAAGGTGTCTCTAACTTTTGAGTCTGTGGATGAAATCCTGAAGTGTGACCATTCAAATGAAGCTATTATATTGAGCACTGCTTTCCTGTTGCTGTTTATTATGCTGTACAAGGTGGTTCCAACTTTTGGGTCTGTGGATGAAATCACCAGAAGATGAAATCACCGGAGAATCTGAGTTTCAAGTCTGTGAACGAAATCCCTATTTTGTAGTATTTGTCCCTGTTTAAAGCTTTTCCTTTCCAGGTAATGATTGGGAGTTAAGACTATCCAAACATTTATTTTCAGAAGATAAGGTGCCAGATTCTCCTGACAGTTGTCCTCGTGGTATGTTGGAGCAAGCCATCTGTCATCGTCTTTGTACTGTAGTAGCTGCTCTTCATGAACTGAGTCAGTCTGCTCTTCCAGACGGTCCTTGTACAGAGGCGACACTCAAGGTCACTATAAATACTCATCCCTAGATTTTTGCCCGTATTACAACTGGTCTCCTTCAGAGACAGAGAAGCTTATTGAGTATTTATGGGGTAAAAAATAAAAATGAATTGAAGTTATTAATGGGGAAACCGAATTACAAAAAATGAAAAGAAAAGTTGTGAGTGAAGTTTTTGTCAATTTTGTACGTTCTAATGTTGTTTTGTGTATTTGTAGGTGCTGACAAAGATGTATGTTACACTTGGTTCTCTTGCAAAACATGTAAGTAAAGATTTGGCAACTAAAATACACCCACAAAAGAAGACGATGCATTTTTAATGGTGTGTATAATTCGCTAACGTGCTTTTGTTTGTTTGTTTTTCTTTTTGTATCACAGTACTTGACCCTGTACAGTCAGAGGCTTGGTCACTTGCCAGCAAAGTTTGAAAAGTTGGTGAGTACACCAAATATATTAACAGAGATATAAAAAACCCCATACACTGTAAACGCCGGGACCTTATTTGCAAATCATGCAATTTCTCCCATATTTTTGCCGAACTAATTCAGAGCTGAATACGTTGGGACGGTTATTCGCGTACAGATACAAAAACGAAAATTTGCCGTCCTGTTTTCACGCTCTCCACAAAAGCCAGAATGTGGTGACGTCACCTTGCTGCTATGCAGAGGACCGAAAAAAAAATACGCCAGAATGTATAAAGTGCGTGCAGAGTCTCTAGTTATCGCTTACCTTTTTCGTAACAACGTTCTCATATTAAATTGCTGTTGCTGTCGTGCTTCTTTAGGGTCTCTGTTGAATTCCAAAAAAAGTGTAAAATTACAATTTGTGCTTCTAATTGTAATTCTAGCACTTTAGAGCGGTTTTCAATTCGGTGTCGAAGGCAATTTTGGTTTTGCTCACCGGCTGTGATTGGTTAAAAAGCTCGCGCCATGCACTTTCTCGACCGATCTGAAGTAAGAACAAAACCAAATATGAGATGCTTGGACGCGTTTTCCAGCGCTTGGCGCCTTTAAACTCTGTTGCGTGATTGGCAAGAGTAATTGCTTTTGTTTTGTTTTGTTTTGTTTTGTTTTTTTTTTATTTTTTGTTTGTTTCTTTGTTTGTTTTTGACACTCAATTAAGAACCACACTAAAATAAAGAACGTTTCGGTCGTCAGATTAAGAGTATCATTTAATGCCTCGTAACTCGTTGAAATTGCTTTACAGGTTAAAATGACTGGCACTCTCTTGTCCCAGCAAGTGTATGCACTTTTGACTTACATCCAGGCCACACAAACCCAGACCCTGCTGGAACAGAGTACTATGGCCAAGAGCAAAGCCAAAGATAAGAAAAAAGCGCCCAAGGGACAGAATCTGCCGGGGAAGGTAACCATGCTTTTAGTAGTGAGTGGCATCTACACTTGATCTATAGGAGAGTGTTATGCAAAGGGTATTACTCCAAACTTAATCTTTAACTGTAACATCTATATTTTCTAAACTCTGGTAATTTTTTTACATAGTATAGACGAACAATCCACCCCAATTTAACTATAAATGAAAAACGTTTGAGTTGAAAAACTCTCTGTCTGTCATTCAGTCAGTCGGTTGGTCTGACTGTCAGTCATTCTGTCTGTCTGTCTGTCTGTCAGTCAGTCAAATTGTCTTTCTGTCCCAGCCTCACCATAAGCGTCTGTCGGTTTTTAATCCACCCTAGAGATTAAAAAGTTTAAAAATGAAATTATCTTCGCTCACTTCGGTTGTTCTATTGTAGATTCTTTTTATGTTTTGCTTGTCTGTCATGTTACAGTTTGCTTTCCCTTTGATTAGATTAGCTAAGACATACACCGGTTTGTAACTTGACGCTCGATGATTTTGGACCAGAGTTTAGACAATTGTTCAAATTGCTATGAGTGGTGTCAAATATTCACTTTTCTTTAGGCAAAAGTGATGAAAGAGGTCAAGTCAATCCCAAACCTGATTTACGCCATTGAACAGTACGAGCGCTACCTTATACAGCTGTCTAAAAAGTCTAAGGTAAGGTATAGCTAGTGTTCTTTACACGGAGAGTAAAGAAACCCTTCTGTACAACTGCCTAATTAATGTTCTTACCTACCCTGAGCTGTCAAAGTTTGTAGATCTTTAATGCTAAGAGGCCTTTTCACAGAGAAGTTTGTCATTTGCATCACCTTATATTTGAACGAGGGTGTGAGACAACTTTGGACAGAAGCTACAAAATGGTTCGAAATTGCTTCGAGTCCATCTCCACGCTCAACCGTATTATGCTTAGCATTGTATTAGGGGCACTGAACATTAAGTAAAACTTTGTTTTAAGAGAATTCCAGAGGTAGAAGGCTGGCAAGTTGGTTATTTACGTGCAACGTAGGACATAAAATTCATGAGACATAAGGCGATACCCTTTTCCCATTCAATGTTGAAAAACACCTGGCTTTTCCTGCAGAAATACCAAATTTTGTAGTCTTTTCAACATTGCAAAGGGGGAAAGGGGGAGAAGACGGCAAGGTGTCTCAAGATATTTGTTCGGGGTTGTAGCTCAACACAGGACTGATATACTACGGTGAAACAATTCCAGCTAGTGATGAGAGAGGAATACTAGACCCCGGAACCCCTGGGGTAACCCTTTAAGCCCCGATAGTGACAAGCGTCTAATTTCTCCTTACAATATCACTACTTTATCAAACATACAGGTCATGAGAATAAAGAAAATGATCACCAAAGATAAAATGTCGTGATTTTTAAGGAAATTCTCCCAACTAGTACCAGAAGGAATATAATGACAACTGTGAGGAGAATATAAATGCTGATACGGGGGTTTAAAGGGTTAAGTCCCTAACCACTTGACCATGGCAGTAGGTTGAATTCCTTTTGTTGTACTACTGTAGATCAACCTGATGGAGCACTTTAAGCGTAGCACAGCGAGAGACTTTCGCATCAATGGTGCTACGCTGGAGGCTGCGCTGAGAGAAGATTCAAGCGAGGAGGAGGAGGAAGACGATGACGCCGATAATGATCAAGAACAGGACGAGGTAAGTGTCCGATCTACAATTGTCGGATGGAATTGTTGAGACATGCTATTGTGGCTGACAGATTCAGGACACCCGGGGCGCTTTCTGTTTTGCCAAAACTTTTGGTCTGAAATTCTGGAAACGTAAAAAATGGAGAGGCTTTTTCCATCCAGACAAAGGGGCTTGTTTTCGGTCCCAAACTTGCAATCTTACTGAAAACAAAAAAAGGAAGAAAAGAACAGAAAGTCGCGTGATGATGCAGGAAGCCAACAAAATGGATGTTGCACTGTTGGCACCGCCAGTACAGTATATTTTAAATGATGCATTGTTCTCTGAATAAGGCGATTATAATACGACCATGAAATAATTGGGAATAATGAGATGAAAATAATAAGGTTTTAAGACAAATAATAAAATAAATATAACCAGCTGTTATGTTCACTCAATGTGAGGGCCGGCAGAAATATTTAGTTCGAGTTCAAAATTGTTTCTTTATCTACTTCACAGACCAAGTCTCAAGAAGAAAGCAATGAACCTCCAAAGAAAAAGGAAAAGTTAATGGAAGAAAAAAAGAAAGCGAGCAAGCTTAGTTTAAAACAGAAGGCTACAAGACAGCCGCTCTCACAAGGAAACAAGTAGAAAAATCCAAGTCAGTCATGTACTACCCCTTGGCATGCGCTCTGCCATGAAGTGATGACAGGAAAATGATTGGGTCCCTCCTTGCGGAGACTTAATTAAAGCAACCACTATGAGGAAAGCAACAAGCGGCCGAGGTCAATTTATAATAGATGCGGCTGTATTCACAGGATGCTTCTGTTGAAGTGGTAAACAAAATAAATAACTGAAAATGACTTTCTGTTTTTTCTCTAACTAATTTTAAGACTTCTTGTTTATTTCAGAGCTGCATCTATACATGGGCGCATCTTGTAATGCCTCCCGTTTCTATAAAACAAATATCTTGCGAGAGTTCGGATTTGTCAACTGAGTTGATAACTTAAAGGTAACTTGGCGACAGTAGAGAAACTCCAAAAGCTGACATTGCGAACCCTTCTTAAGTTGAAAATGGTTGTTTTTCATTTCTTTACTGATGAGTTTTACCATTACTCTTTAGACTGGTGATAATAAGGAAACCTTGTCCGCTTTTAATTCGACGTGCAGATATGTTGAAGTTGGCTCCCTGTGTACTTTAAAGGGAAATCCGCTTGAAACAGCGTGCAATAACCAACACATCATGTACCCCAATTCATTCATTTAAAAAGTACGATTTCAATTAAACTTCCTCGCTGCGGCAATATCCGGATGGTTTCACGTAAGACATGCAAGAAAACGATGTCCATCTTGATTGCGAGATTCTGTAACAAAGCCCAAGGAATTTTGTGTGAAACACTAATAAACAAAGGAGTGGCCATGAAGTCATTTTGTAGTTCCAGAGATGACAGAAACTGATACTACACGCCTATCCCATCTATGTCCGTTTCCCCCATTAGCGCTGAAATGGTTGTTCACAGTTTTCACGTTGAAATTGTCATATAAGCTAATTTCGACATTCTCTGAGGTTGGCTGGTTTCACGAAAGTTTTAATAGACGGCTGATACAACCCAGAATAATTGAGTTTTATTAAACGTTCATGTGAGATGCATGAGTAGTAAACGTTGACATACAAGTGGCTGTCTCGATGCTAAATTTTAACAAATGAATATATTTAGGGTATTTTTTGCACAGTTATACAGCAGCACTGAACGTCAACCAACCATTATCGGTGAACATTTACTGCGATTAATATATTAACAAAGTGCGATGCAAAAATCGACAATCGTCATGTACTGTTCGCTGACAGGTTTAGAGCTCCAGGTCTCCGGGATAAAAAAATACAGGGTACCGAAAAAAATGAGGGCTCCAGGACTATCGCTGCTCTCCAGGGCTACATTTAACCAAACTCAGCACTTTCACCCGGCTCCAAGAAGAGAAAGTCTCCGGCCTCTGGCCTCCCCAGCAAAAATTCCCAGGCATCACCCAGCTATTTAGAACCGCCAATTTCAGTGGACCTGGTTATCGTGCAGCTCTGTTGTTTTCAGGGTTGGGTAGCGGCATTGTTTCTGTTGTTTGTTTATCTTTATTCTCAGCCAATCCTGCAAGGTGTTTTAGAGAGTTGCGTGGTGCCCCAAAATGTCGAGGTTTTAGGGCTCCAACCACCCCCCCCCCCCCTCCCCGAAAAATAAACGGGCAAACTTTTAACGTCTTTTGGAAGTATTTTGAGAACTATAGCTCTTAGCCCTTGAAACCAATTCCCCCCCCCCTCCCTAAAAACAGCCTTCTACCCACCTCCCCTCCCTTATCTACTACCCCCAACAATTCACAGATTTGGTGTCCACTGGCCGACCTTTCAAACAGATATGCAGATACCGGACGTCCAGTGGCTGTTATCAATCCATCAGCATCGTGTGCGGCGTACAAAAAGAGAACTTTATTATCTAAACTCATAAGCGGTTTGGGGCCGGTATATCGGAGAACTTCAAGATAGATTTTATAAATACAAACACTGTGTTATTCTTAGAGAATAAGCGGTTTTTCCGAATACATGAGATTATTTAGCAAGCCTGTAGACGTCCACAAAACAGCAGTCCACAAAACCAACAACAGCACAAGATCTATGGTAACAGTTTCTAAACATTTGGTCTCTTACCTTAGACTTTTACATGTAAATACTGATTGACTGGAAGTCCTGTACAGTCGCAGTCTGGGTAAACGTTGTCACTGCCCCTTTGTTTGAATTCAGTGTAGTGATCATTATATTTATGTGGGCGTTAATCTATCGGCGAACAAACATGCCTTTGGCCCTTTCCTGCCTTTTGCTATCTTTTGCTCAATGAGGGTCTGTTCGAAGGCTCGTAATCGGTTACCGCGAGAGAAACGATCTTGGTAAATACAAGCATGTTACGACAGTCACAGTGTTTTTAACGGGAAGACACAAAATTGAGTAGAGAGAGTGATTGTTATTGGACAGGACAGCAAGTCCTCACCCAGAGGGAGACACGCCATGCCTCTGTTTACTCCGTAGTGTAATGGGAGACTTGCGCGTGTGAATCGCGCGGAACTCTGCTCGGATGAACAAAGTGGTTCTCCCCGGTCGTGTTAACACTCGCCCCAGCGCACATATTATGCTGTCATAAAAACTGTTTTCTACTCGAGCCCTACCTTTCAGCCGAGGCTATATTTTTAAGCTTCTAGTGCCTTAACGCAGTGACTAAACAGGGTATTTCTCAGTCCATATTAAAAAAAAAATGACAGTTTTGTTGAGACAAGGAATCCAAGGCTGTATGCAAGTATCAAGACGTGATATTCCAACATTTCAGTTCTACATTTTTGAAAATTGCCTACGCTGTACATGTCAGAAGATCCTCAATGGAGCTATCCAGCTACCACCTGTCTGTTTTTGAGTCTAAGAAATGTTTTTTTTTTCAGTTCCGTTTTGGTGCAAAGCTAAAGATTGCTGGCGATGGAATTCTAATCGTTTATCTAATTTAATTTAACCCAGTGGATTTGAATACCACGCTTTTTTCTACCGCTCGAGACAACACTCCATAATGTCTACAGACATAACCAAAGACGCCCAATTAACCCTAGTCAAAATCCATTCCTAAATTGCTTATTAGTAGCGACAGTTTTCGCGTGGCTTATCCGATGGCTTATTTGCTTATTATTTGCTGTCACGCTAAGAGCTAAGAAACTGTCAATGAGTTTAACAAACTCTACTTCTCCACCTTTTCCTGTTCAAAACCTACTGCCATAACTATTTTTGTGGAGTATGGAAAATACATTGGGACGTCGTTAAGGATGATGAAATGTTAAGCCGCGCCTTGGGTTTAGTCGACCCGTCGAGTTCCTTTCTTTTTATTTAAAAAAAGGTGGTTCTTTCAGAAGGATTTCTCTTCTGTTGTCCCATGTTAATGTCAAAAATCAATAACCCATATTTCTTTCTGAAATTCGGAATGTTTCGTGGCAGAAAATTTATGCTATGGCTGAAAAAGTTACCTGGATTTTTCTTTGATATAAATATATTAATAAGTATTAATTTTCAAGGTGAAATTTTGCTCTGTATTATCCGTTACCTGAGTTGTCCGAATACCTTTGTGGACTTAACCTTCCCCACAAATATTTCAAAGAAACGATTCGTTGCATGCCCTTGACCATCACCTTTAATATCAATGGCTTAACGTTTAATCCATTCAGTAGCCAATTTGCTGGTCGTCTGCATCTGTGTGAAATATTTCCCGTGAAATTCATGTGGTAGTTTCACTTTCATGATTGAACACCATTCAGCTGTTAGGTGTGTAATTCTGGATCAATTGTACAAAACAAACAATTTCAGAACATTAGAGTGAGCTAATGTCACCTCCCTGCTTTGTACTTTAGTCCTTTACCGTCTCCAGCCAGTTCTCAATAATGTAGACACGTAGGAGGGTAACCTGTTCAAGGTGTTCAGATAGTGGCACGCGAACGAAAAATATTCAGAGTGGAGAGAGGAAAAAAATATGAGAGGAGTCTCCTCTCGTTTCCCTCCGCTTTCAATAATTTTCGCTCGCTCTACTATCTGGAACGCCTAGAACAGGCTAGTAGGAGGTCGTAATCTCGCTTCTTATCCCCGTATTACTTGGCGTTTACTGAGTGTGGTGTAGATGATATTGATCAAGGATTTTGTCTTGCCATAAAAGGACAAACGCTGTCAAAATATTTACCCTTAAAGGGGTTTTCTGGGGTTTTCCGTGAGATGAGGGAAAATGGTTGAAATTATCTGTGAGATAAAATCTTAAGCGGTGCTGTAAAAAGGAGTTTCAAAATCACATCAAGCTAAAACAACAATGACGGAGATGGTGATAAGAAAGCAGACTCTAGAAAGGGCTAAACAAAGCCGACTAAGCTTATTATAGCAAAACAGATATTAGTTATAATTTTCAGTCAAGTCGGTTCGCATGTAGGTCAATCACCATAGAAATTCTCTGATAACACTCTCAACTTTGAAAACCTGACCCCAACTTGTGTATGATATTACTTGCTAGTGCCAGAACGAAGTGGAAAAAAAATCGTTCTTTTTCTTAGGTACCGGTAATATGCACCAGACGAGTTTGGCCATGCTTGCTGTGTACTGTGAATATGTACGATGTATAGACAACGACGGAGAGTCAAAAAAGGCTGTGGACATGCACAAATTCATAAAGACAACTAAATATTAAAATAGGATAAAGTAGATTTACAGGTTTCATCGTCGTTCATCAGCACCATTGAATCCGTCGCTAACTATATGAGATTACTTAGATTTATCAGACATAAAAGAAAGAAGTACCAGTATTTAAGTTACTCCAGCTCGCGACTTTTGGTAGTACAAAAAATAAAACTTTCACTATGAAGTTCTCCTCCATCTTCAAGGCATGAACTACGGTTCATCTTACAGAGGTAAGGAATGTGGAGAATGAAACCGCGACTAACTGAGATCACTTAGTCACTGTTAGCCAAATTGTTTCAACGCGCTCCTTCCATTTGCATGGGTAAGTAACCACATTGTAATTACCCTCTCCCCCCCCCCCCACTTCCTTTTTGTGATAGGCCTGTCTTTATTTGGTACCAATTTCCTTTCAAAGTAACAAACTAGATCACTATAGTCACAATAGGCACTTTAACAATCCCCATGTAGAAAACTCGAGTTCCTTGTCAAGTTGCCAGTATTTTATATTAGCAAGTTTCTTCCCCAAACGCTGCACCAAAAAGTGTTCCTAGGGAACACGTGACCTCAGACTTGCTTTCAAATCACAAGTAAACAACTATTCAGCATGTTGCTCACCTTCCTTTTCACATTAGCTTTCTTCCATCGATGTCCTTGTGGATATTTTACTTTCTCGAGGTGCTTTTGTTCCTACTGTGAGCCCGTCGTCCTTGCTCATCAGCGGTACGAGAACAGTCAACTCTCGCCTTGCGGACTCCTCGCTATTACGGACAACCCGTCATTGCGGAGAGGAGCTGAAGTTCCGGGGCATAAGAATTACTGAAAACGACTCCCGCTATTACGTACTCTCTCTATTGCGAACAACAAATCTTGTTCCTGGTGGTGTCCGTTATAGCGAGAGTTGACTGTAGACGGCAAAAATATAGGATTATAAGGTTTTTTTTTTATTTTTTTTTTTATTAATTACTTGCAAGCACAAAAAAGAAAACAACGCATACAGTACAAACACTAAAGCACGTAACTAAATAATACAGCAGAGTAAAAAGTAAGTGATCCTAATTACAATGGTTTAGGTGCATTACCAAAATTACAAAGAGTTAGTCAGTCGAGGGGAGGGGAAGTAACATTTTGAAAGTTATTTGGGTTTGCCATAGTTACATAGATATACAAAATATACTTAAACAATATTTTCTATATATGAGTACAAGGGTGTTTACAGGTTTGCTAAAAAAAAAATAAAAAAAAATAACAGTCCTTAAGTCAGGGGGACAGGAGATAAACTCTTTATAAACATTCTGCAAAAGGAATCCATTTTTTTGTGTCACCCGCTTTTGTCTCTAATACATATCTTGATTTAACAAGACGTAGAAAAGATGTGAAATTTGGTGAGGTTTCCTCTAATCTGGCTTGCCATATATGATACCGCGCTAGCAACAAGATATAGTTTAATTGAAGTGAATACTTAGAATGAGGATCCGGCCTCAGGCCCAAAGCTGTTGTATTCAATAGAGTGAATTCGCCTGTTATCGAGAGGTTGTCCTGAAGCCAGATAGTCACTCTTTTCCAAAAGGAGGATGTAACGTGACATGACCAAAAAAGGTGGATTAATGACTCTGAGGCACTGTGACAAAAAGTGCAATTTTCGTTATCCTTTCTTCCTATTTTAAAAAGGAACTTGTTAGTTGGTATGCATCTATGCAAAAGTTTAAACTGGAACTCGATCAGTTTGGTGCTTTTAGTACAACTTGGAGCCATGAGGTACGCTTGTTCCCAGTTGAAAGTAGTTTTTTCATCTAGAAAATTGCAATCCTGAAACCATTTGTTTTGGCTGTTGCTCGGGGTTAGACCTTTTGCACTGATTAGCTTTTTGTAAATTATCGGGCCTGGTCTTTGACTTTTTATAATCTTATCGCAGAATGTTTCAGAGTTGCCTCCTCTAATCTCAGCAGCTCCGGTAGCGGTTTTTCGAAGGGACTTTACAGCTGATAATAAGCCATAGAAACTAAGAGGACGTAATTTTATGTCATACTTTGACGCAAGAGCATTAAGGGACAGAAATTCGTTGTTTTCCGTCCTTTGAAGGTGTTTAACTTTTGTTATACCTTTTTCAAGCCAATCCTTAAAAAAAATTGGCTTGTTATCGACCCTTATTAAAGAGTTGAACCATAAACTCTGTTCGCGAAAATTGATTTCAGAAGTTACTTGGCCCTCAAAATTGGTTTCGGCCCAGTATTCTAATATTTCTTTAAGGAAGGGATCCGTGACCTTTATCATTTTCTTTGTGTCATCAACGTTAAGGTTACCCCGGAAGAGATTTTCACAGCCATAGTTCTTGAGTTCCATATCGAAGAGGAGTTTCCATTTTCCTTTGTTGGTCGTGTCCAAGTACTTTTTTACCCAAGTTGTTTTGAGAGATTTGTTAAAAGAGCAGAGATCAATCATTTTCAGACCTCCATTTCTGGGATCGTTGATCATAACTTTTCTCTTTATTTTGTCACCTTTGCCATTCCATAGGAAATGGTAGAACATGTCGTTTATTTCTTTTATAGCATGGTGGTTAGAATGCAGCGGCGCTAACAAATAAACCAACTGTGATGCGGCCAGTGTCTTAACTACGGTGATTTTTCCTAGCAGCGAAAGCCTACGGTATTGCCAGCAACTTAATAGCTTTCTAATTTTTACAGTTTTTTTCTTTATAATTTAATATCATCGCCAGGTCTGGCTCGGTTGACAGCCATAGACCAAGTGCTTTTACCTTGCATTTTGGCCATTTTAAGTCCTTTCCTGGTAAATAGATTTTTTCTTGCCCAGTCTTAGAGCCGATCCAAAGAGCTTCCGTTTTACTATCATTGAGCCTGAGGCCGGAGATCTTGCTGAAATCTTCTAAAGTTTGTAGGGCTGCGACAAGGGACTCCCTTGACCCGTCTAAGATAAGAGTAGTATCATCCGCGTATTGGCTTATCTTAACTTCGTTTTTATCTACATAGATACCTTTTATTCTCCTGTTACTCCGGATTGTCTTGGCCAACATCTCCGCTGCCAGAATAAATAAATATGGTGAAAGGGGACAGCCCTGCCTAACCCCTCTTTGAGGCTGGAAGAAGTTACTTGACCAGCCATTGTTAAGAATACAGCTTTCAATTTTGCAGTAAAAGGTCTTGATCCACTTAATAATTGACGGACCAAAGCCGAAGAAACGCAAAGTATCAAGGATGAAAGGCCATTCAAGTGAATCGAAGGCTTTTTCAAAATC
This sequence comes from Siderastrea radians, assembly GCA_964017195.1. Lineage (NCBI taxonomy): Eukaryota > Metazoa > Cnidaria > Anthozoa > Scleractinia > Rhizangiidae > Siderastrea > Siderastrea radians. Next base: position 67,499,311 of record OZ024887.1, read on the forward strand.
TATAAAAAGCAGGAGACCTGGGACATTATGTTGTGCAGCGTATTGGATGATGCCATCAATAAGTCGTATGTTTTCACCAATGAACCTTCCTTTCATAAAGCCTGTCTGATCATTATTTATAAGTTTTGGAATTACGGACTTTAGACGGTTTGCAATGGCCTTTGCTGCGATTTTGTAATCCGTGTTGAGCAGAGTTATAGGACGCCAATTTTTAATTAAAAAAGGTTCTGTGTCTTTCTTTGGAATAAGTTTAATGATTCCGCGCCTTTGAGAGATGGATAGGCACCCGGACTCGAAGGCAAAGTTGAGGGCGGAGAGTAAATAAGTAGAAATGTCATTCCAGAATAATTTATAAAATTCAGCTGGAAGACCGTCGGTGCCAGGTGTTTTTTCTAAATCCATACATTTTAAGGCTTCCGCGCATTCTTTTTCGGTTAAGATAGCGTCGCAAGCCTGTTGATCCATAAAGCTTAAGGAAGCTTCGTTTTCTTGCTGGAAAAAATTGGATTGAGAGGATTTTTCTATTTTCGAAGCATAGAGATTTTTGTAAAAGGATTCACATTCTGATAAAATTTCCTTGTCTGAAGTGACAAGAGTATTATCGTCCAGTTTTAATTGGCTTATCGTTCCTTGTTTAAAGTGTCTCTTTTCCAGGCTGAGGAAGTATTTTGTGTTCTTTTCACCTTCGTTATACCACTTTGACTTTGACCGAAGAATGGCTCCTTTGGTTCGATGTTCAATGATTTTTTCAAGTTCCTCTTTTAGGGCCTTCATTCTCTCATTAGCATTTTGGTTCAAGGAATCAGGGCCGGTTGCACTATCGATCTGTTTCTCTAAATTTGAAATTTCTTTTTCTAATTCGTCCTCTTTTCTTTTTTTCGCTCTTTTTATAGATGCCGAAAAAGCGATTGATTGTTGACGCACTTTTAATTTTATCATCTCCCACAGAAGCCCAGGGTTGACAAGTTCATCATTTTTGTATTCAGTAGCCGTTTCTTGTATCGTTTCTTTTATTTTCTCCACAAAGGTTGTATCGGTTAGGAGGGACGTATTTAGTTTCCAGAAACCATTCCCCCTTGGATTTGAATGTAAGGATAGGTTGAGTGTTATCATAGAGTGGTCCGTTTTAAATCCTGGAAAGATATCCGCATCGGAGCAGTTGCAAAGCGTAGTTTGGCTTACCAAGAAGAAGTCAAGTCTACATTGAATTTCTGCCTGTCTCTGTCGCCAGGTAAACCTTTTGGTATCCGGATGAAATATTCTCCAGATATCACATAATTCAAGGTCTTCCATCGCATCTTGTACTACCTTTAGAGCATTTTGGTGTGTTCTGGCTATACCATTCTTTTTATCTTTTTCAATATCTAATACTAAATTAAAATCACCTCCAATTATGACTTCGTCGCATTTAAAATTGGAAAGATGATCAAAAAAAGAGTGAAAGAAATCGGGATCGTCGTCATTAGGAGCGTAGATGTTGGCCAAGGTCAACATTTTTCCATCTGCTTCGATATCGCATATAATAAATCGACCATCTGGGTCTTGGAGAATTTTAAAAATGTTTAGATTAAAGTTATTGTTGAAGAGAATACTAACCCCTGCTTTGTTACTCGCGCAGCAACTGAACAGCGCTTTGTAACCCCATTCACAAGTCCATATGTCTGTTGTGTTAGCGGAACAATGGACTTCTTGCAGCATGTATACTGAAAAATTTTTTGATCTCAGCCAATTAAACACCTCTTTTCTTTTAGCGTTATTTCCTATTCCCCTGACGTTAAGCGATGCTATTTTAAGATTCATGGTTTGACATTAACATATAACCATTGAAAGACAAAATTAACTTTGCTGCAGAAAGAAAATAAATAAATAACAAAAAAATTGCAAATGGAATATAAATAAAAACTTAAGCTACACATAGCGTACGAGCAAAAAAACGTTGAAGGCAAGGAAAGAAAAGCTAACATACAGAACAAAGACAATCAACAATTAAGGAAGGTTAAACACGCAATTAGTTTAAGAGTGAGCTTTTGGTTTTGCGGTGTTCTTCAGCAGCTCTCTCCGCTCGCAAAATTCTACAATATCCTTGTTAAAATTGGCGAAAAAAAAAAGTTTTAGCTCAAGGGTGGTAAAGAGCAAAGACTAAAAGGACAAAGAAAGGGTTTACGAGGAGTTTGCTCCATTAGATGTCCAGCACCTGGATCAGTATAAGGTTTGAAACGGCTGAGAAAAATTCCTTTTTAGGTAAACCACAATTTTTTTTTTCGCACACGTTCCTTATGCGACGTTAGATTCAGGTGAGAAAAAAAATATTAGGTTATGGTCACTTAATTTCGAGCTTGACGTGCACTCTACAAAATAAATAACAACATCACAAACATTTATTCAGCGTTCGACGCGCCTGGAAAATAAAAAAAGTTTATGTAAAAATCGATATTTTTACTTTAAATCAATATTTCAAGGCCCTTGAAGTACTCCTTTGACATGTCCAAGGCGAATTTGACACTCCGCGTGAATAATATGGCTTGACTCTCAACCGCCGAGTTGAAGTTGGCAGCGCTAGGGAGACAGCAGAAAGAAGACCAAGACAAAGGCGTAACATTTCTCAATGCTTAAATGTACAGAGTTATCTTGAAGGAGTGATTAATTTCGTCAACAGTTTCGCAGGAACGAAAAGTTATTCAGCCAGATCAGATAGAATTATGTCGATTCTAGCTTGTACTTTTATATGCTGATGTCTTTGAATACAGAGCGCTGAACGCCTAACCGCCACCTAGGCGAGCTGGACGCAGTGGCTAGTGGCACTTCAAACGTCCTCACTTTCGGCTGGGCAGTCTGGCTGACATTTCCACCCCCGAACAGGGCAGGCTGATTTCCCGAAATGACGAAGCCAAAGCTGTTTTCTTTTTGGACGACTTTGAAGGCTTGTAGGATGTTTTGATTACCCGCCCTCCTGGCAAAAAGAAAGACACTTGAATTTATTTAGATTTTGATCTTAGACAAGCTGTCAATTGCCTTCTCAGTTTTCATCTGTTAGGGAAAATGCTTTCTCATATTTCAGCCCATTTTAACTGAATTAGCCTAGTACGCAGTCTCAATCAGTGCACCAAATTAAACAAAAATAGACACCTACCATTTTTCCCTTGTATTCTAACAGAAGCGGAGGTGGTCGAATAGTAAGAGGCGCCCGACACCGGAGCGAACGGTGTTGGTAGAGTGACACATATAGGGGTTATTCAAAAATGGCTTGGGGGTCGAATAACCTCTCCCTGGGTGAAGATTTGAACGCTGCAGCCTAGGAGTTACTCTCCACCTGGCTTGGGGACAGGGTAATTCCTTCCCATATTTTCTTGTTGTTAACTGTTTTCCTTGTTGAACCAACTAATTAATTAATTAATTAATTAATTAATTAATTAACGTTTGATTGAAAAATAAAATAAAATGAAATACAATAAAATACAAATTAAAAAAGAGCCTCAAAAGATTGAGTAAAATTTTGATTAATTAATTCATCAGTATAGACGTTAATAACATCTCAATTAAAAGGTGATACTTGACGAAAGTAGCTAGCGATCTTTCCTCCATGGATGCAACGATCAGTTAGGTAACTCCCTAGTGGCTTACGTATCACTTTTCACGCAACCAACAAATAAAACTTCTGCTCGTCATTTGGCCCAATCAGCTATCAAGTCGTCCGAAACGAACCTTGCAAGTTGGAAAGTGAGCGTTTCTTTCAGTTAATGGCCGTTTCTCTTAAGTTTGGTTTCTGGCATACCCACTTTCAAAATATTTTTATACGAGTTTTGAAAGAGAAAAACGCGAACCAGGACGACTTTTTGCACTCAGTCGCCTTGCTTTTATTTTCCTTTATTTTATCTATTATCGTTTTTGCTGGCGTTTCAGCCATTTAGCAAACTACGGAATTTCTTGTTGACGTCAAAATTTTGGCCTAAACATTTAAGCGGAAGGAGTGAATTTTTAACAAGAAGTTGCAGTCCGCGAGGAAGGACACATTTTTTTCTTCCAATTTGCTAAGAAAAATTTCTGGGTTTCCACTCTGTAACCCTGGCCAGTTCATCCGATCGTTCGCATGTCCATGCATTTAGGCATGACTTCCCACTGCACTGGCTGTCTATCAAAATGAACTTGGGCCATTGAAAGTAATCATGTGACAAATGGTAGAAGAAGCCTGACCCAGTCCTTCATGGAAGGAAGACGAGTAAGCCAAAGCATCCATAACGTATTTTTTTCTTGTTATTATTTTCTCAACTGAATTTAAACACCACCAAAAGAACTTCTGCGAACAAAAATGGCAATTTGCTCAGAACGCAAGTTTTTGCTGACCATTTGCCTTAGTCTTCTTTCGTTAAGGTTTTCTTGGTTAACAAGGGAGGCCATAGTCCGTCTTCCATGCAAGACGAACAAAAGCTGACACTAAGGTCGTCTCGAAGAACACAAGAGGAAATACGTTACGCATCTCCAGACAAAATGAAAGAAATTTATCGATTCTGCGTTGCGTTCGGCGTTTTTTCTGCAAAAACCCCTTTCGTATAAATCCCACCGACAATAAGTTTTTGAAATTATGAATATATGAAATTCATATATTTGAACTGCGGAATGAAGAAATAAATGTAAAGAAGATCCTCGCAGTTATTAACGCAACTTATGCAGTTGCGAAAAGAAAGCCTGAAAAAAAGCCCGAAAAAATCAGGCTTGCCGGGATCCTGACCTCTGCGATGCCGGTGCAGTGCTCTAACCAACCAGCAAGCCCTGATTTTTTCAGGCTTTCTTTTCGCAATGCATAAGTTGCGTTAATAACTGCGAGGATCTTCTTTACATTTAATAAGTTTTTGAGAATCTATTCTTCTGAAAACTGGATGATCTTAAAATCAGATGTTCTTTTGTGGTCTTGCCTTAAACTGGATTTCCTCCAATTTTTACTGTTTATTTCCTTCAAAAAACTTTAATACGGAAAAACATCAGGTCCAATATGACCACTTAAAGCTCGAGAGACCTACTTCACTTGTCTGGCAAAGCTGTTTATCACACAAGAACGACCCATAGTATATGGCCTCCTACGCTGTGGGCTTTTTGGCTTGTCTTATTTGTTAATTAATTGCGGTAATTAAATTAATGAGACAGCGAGCATTTGACAGAAGTATTAAAGCAAGCCGGTCAAAGTTAGTATGCGAACAGAATTGAAAACTCGAAGCCAATACACTCAGATGTTATCATCTTCACTAACTCTGAATACATTCCAAAGAACAGTGTACATGAAATTCACAGTTTCGGCCCGACATTTTCTCGGTTCAGTAGTTTGTACTGATAAAAAGCTATCGTGAAATAAGTGGGCTACTGAGAACAACATGAAAATGAAAAGTTGTCCTTTTATTATCAATTCTCACTATTAGGGACAACTTCTTGAACTGGATATTTATTAGCGACCAAGAGAGGATACCCTTCATCCTCTCTTGTTAGCGACATAATAGTCCTTGTTTATTTCCTGGTGAAACATAAAGCGTTTGTTCTCAATGTCGCCAGTTCAGTCCTGAATCATATCCTTCTTTGTATCAGTCATTTGCGGGGGAGAACGTTCTTATCACTGGCGTGTTGCTTGAGGAAATAGGAGGCGTCTGCGAGCAGACTACTTGCTTGGATGTGTCGGACCTTACAGGTTTACCTCAAAACCACATAAGAAATATTTCCCTTTTAAAAATGCAAAATTCAAGAAAAAACGACTTTGAAAACCACCTTGTTCATCACAACAACTGAAACAGTATGGAAAGTCACAAAAGTTATAACCGCCTTGTACAGAATAACAAAAAACACCACTAGCGTTCATTAGCGTTCATTTGAATGGCCACACTCAAAGATTTCATCCTCAGAGTCAAAAGTTCAACCACGTCACATCATATAGTACGTAAGGTTTGACTTCCCTCAAGGGTAACCTTGCCAAAACAAAACAAAAATAAATTACAGCTAAAATCAAGTTTGCCGTTATCACTGACCGAATTCTACAAGTTTAGCACATACACAGATACCCTAGTTCCAGAGACGCGTTCTGCAGACGTGAAGGAATGAAGAGACTGGCTTTACTTCAGCGCGAATTTGTCAATGACATGATGACTTATATTACTAGGCAATATCTTTTTGTCTTTGAGTTCGTATAAGAGACTTGATTAGAGCTGCAGAATCCTCGGTATCAATGCCCAGGTAATTTTACAATTGTCTAGACAAGTACTTAGTAGAGGACAGGCAAATATCGAAGCTTTAACATCGGCTTGCCGTGGCTGCATGGTGTGATTTGCCCGCGAGTTTACAATGTACAAAAGGAAGGTGACAAAACCAATTAAAACAAGCTAAAAGTACCTAGAAGGATAATTAAAAGAGAGAAAAATGTATTACTGCAGCTATTTATATCATTAATATTGTTTTATTTTCTTGCTTTGTGCAAGTGTTGCACTGGTTACAACCTTTTGTCCATTTCGGAATAGTCGTGAGATCTGCTGCAAAAAAAGTTTGAACATTACACCAAAAATATTGCGTAGCGAACGAAACATAATAACAATAAAGAAGACAAGTCGGCCGGCAAAACTGAAACGTCTTGAGTTTTATATTTGCGCATGAAAGTATTCGAATATCGCGGTAGGATCTTGTCAGTTTAAAATCTGCCTTTTACTATACGTAAACTGACCACTCAACCGATAGATTTTTACAATTGTAATAATCTCGCAATTGACATCAGTCAAAGTAATCTAAACTCTGCCCAGGAAAGATAACATGCTAGAGATACCTTAAGTTGACAGAAAAGTTATTTTGCTATGATTACCCAGAAGTTTCATGACGGACAGATATCTACGGTGATTTAAAGTTCCTGTTATTTACTTTATTTTAACACCATTAGCCCTAGACAAATGGTTTTTCTCACATTCCCGCTGGGAGCCTCGCGCCATTCCATTACTCGATGACTGACAAGTTCCTTCCGTTTTCAAAACATGCTCGGGATACCTGCAGTTTTGCATATGGCGACATAAAAGGGTGATTTTACTGAAATTGTTGGGCCCTTGAGAGGTCTTCCAGTTCCCCAAGAGGGCGATAAAATCGTCTGTGAAGTTCGCAGGGCTCTAAACTCGAGGTCGTGTCAGGTCGGAAATAAGAGGGAAAGCCGCGAAAAGCGTCTAATAATTACATCGCATGCGATGCATGATCCTTGCTGATCTTATCGTAAGAAAAACACTCCAAGTTTAAATTAATAACATCGCAATGAATGGAATGGGATCAATGCTACAGGGCAGAGACAGAAATCAGGGGTGGTAGACCGGGTCGACCGATTGATTGGATAAATATGCAAGCGGATGCCACAACAGTTCAGTTCAGATCTACCGTCGGCGCGACACACATCTCCAAGGTTCGCCAACAGCTTGGTTGCTAAACGAGATAGCCAACAAATTCGTCACAATGAGGAGAAGAGCATTTCTCTTCGTCGCAGTTTTTCTGTTGATATCAGGTAAGAGGTTCGTTTCGTACTTCCTGAAAAATTCGGCGCTTAAGATTCTCCGATTAACTGCGTACTAAATTTTTTCAGACTGAACCCAACTTAAACCTGATAAGTGATGACTTCTCTTTATTTCGAGTTGAATTTGTCTTGTAGTGTTGTTCTATTGAGCCGCACAGTGTAGAGTGAGCTTTACAATAACCGCGCACTCCAAACACGCTTTGCAGCAGACATCCGAACGAGAAGACGGCGAAAGTGCACTTGCGCGTTTCTTGGCTCCCAAAGTCATTTATCTACTATCATTAGTGGAAGTCTCACTAGAACACAAGAGGGAATTTTCGGCACATGTTAGCTTAGTGTAGTACAGATGAATCTAGGCCGATGATTTTGAGACTGCAGGATACTTTTGAGCTGAAAGCCAACATAAACACTATAGATAAAGAGTGCCGCTGACAGAATTCACAACTTTATCTTTGCGGATGCTATGAACTGTTTAAACGGCTTACTATCTGTTCGGAAATTGCAGATTCTTGTTCGGTAAGCGAGCCCTGATAAAAGCCATAAAGGTCACCTTTAGAATTTGGGCGTTTATATGTATCTTCTTCCTTTGTTCATGACGATTTGTCAACTCTTCTATTAAATAAACCAGACGCAACAATTAAATTTCGAATGGGTATTAGGGAGATCCGTATCTTATCGCAGTTCTGGGCGAATTCCCAACGGTGAAATCTTGATTCGCGTGAAAAATTGCCCTTTCAGGGGCCTTGTATTTAACTGAGAAGTCATTATTTCTTTCCAGGAAACTAACAACAGCTTTTTCAGAGTTATCTCCCTTTTAATAACAAAAACAGGATTCCTTTTCAAAGAATAACACATTGCAGTTATATTTTGTGATAAATCACTGTTTCCTTGTTTTGGGGGGAAAAAACCAACCGAGACATCGCAAAAAGTGAGAACATTCTTGTATGGGTTGGAATCTTTTACGCAAAGAGAATGATTCAATATCAGTTAAATGGCAATTAATGACCAAATTGCGTGTTTTCGAATGACAGGGTTTTTTTACTCCCTCTTTGCCTGTTTTCAAAATGAAGAAAGTACGAGTTGCGTCATAGAAATAGATGCAAAATTGTCAAACTATAAATGATAATGAATGGTGAAAAAAAAAAGATCGTCTTGAGCTTGAATCTGAGCAAGTGTTGGAAACGTCTAATGCCTGCGTAAAATTGACAGGAAAAATTGTCATCAAGAAATTGCATTAAATGGGAATCTACTTTGCTTGTCCAGAGAAAGTTGTTTGCTTTAACTTCTAGGTTTACATTTACGCTCGGAAGAAATACCAATAATCGTTTATCGCTGTGTAATAACTTTTGCAGTGTTACTGGCCGAAGCAAAGAAAGGAAAATCGAAACTTCGGGGAAGAACTTGCAGCAGACCTTGCAATAAGAAGCTTAAACCTGTCTGTGGAAGCGACAGCAAAACATACAACAACGCATGTCTCTTCAACAACGCAAGATGTGAGGCTAACAAAACTGGCAACGCTTTAGATATAAAATCTCAAGGACCTTGTAGAGATTCCACAGCGAAAAGCAGCAAGGCAAAACAGCCAAAGAAGTGCACAGCCGGTTTGGCAAGTTGCGTTCAAGTCGACAACTCAACAAAAAGAGCTGTGTGTGGAAGCGACAATGTAACATACGCGTCGTTTTGTTACTTTCGCGTGGCACGTTGTCAAGCGAGACAAATAAATGGCGGAAATTTGACAATGCTACACAAGGGAGAATGTGGAAAACCCAAAGTCGAAAAGTCAGGAATGTGTCCACTTGAAAGCCAGTGCGATAACCAAGACCATCCTATTTGCGGCAGCGACGGGAAAACCTACAAAAATACTTGTCTTTTCGTTGTCGCCAAGTGTGAAGCGAGGAGGAAAAATAAGAGATTGACGCTCAAGAAAAAAGGTAAAATAGCAATTAGCTATCCGGCAAAATAACAACTCCTTATTTAATGCTATGCGAATTAAGGGAGAAACGTCATATTCATTGACATAATGTCCGGAAAGAATCGGTGAATTCTTAAGATACCAAAACCAAAATTTTTGGTCTAACAACAAACTAAATATTTTTTAGTTTCAAAAATAGCTGCCTCAACTTTTTTCATTCCAAGGTGTACACAAGTTATCAGATAACTTTTACTGACAAACTGCCGGACATATGTGATATGCCGAGGTCAGAACTTTTAAAAGGTTAAAGCTTTTATTCAAAACTACTATTCAATTTATATTATTTTTAGCGGTTTGTCAGCCATTTGATCTTAAAAGTAACAATAAACATATTGAAAGAGGCTCAAAGCCGCCGAAATAACAAACACTCGCGATTGTTACGCCCGAAAATTTCGTCCCATACACTAATGATTGACCCTTTTAACCGAGAATCTTCTTGAAGTTGCCGTGCTTGCTAAGTTTTGTCATATGGTATGTCGACTGGAGAATTGCCTGCATGGAAATCAAACACTCGATCATTTCACTGTCAAATTCGCTCAGCTCCCAAAACCTGTTTATTCAATGCGGGAGAGATGTTTATGTTGGCTTTGAGAAAATATGCTCAAAGAACTTGTGAAAGCCAATAAGCTGAGTACTACACGGTGAATAAAAGAAAATTATTCAAAATACTTATAGTTAGGATAACCGACAAGAAGTTAAACAAATAGGAGGAAGAGAAATGGAGGCAGTATTAACAGAGAGCCAAATTATATTAAATAGAGTAGGAGTCTTCCAGAAGATTGCTAAAACTTGTTCAAAACTCAAGCAGAGCCTAGGACTCTCTGCAGGCACCACTATAAACTTCCTTCAGAGATGGGATTTCTTGCTACTTTTATGTAAAGGCATAACATACAAAAGCTATATCAACCGGCTGAAACCGCAAGGTTGCACAGATACTTTTAAACAGAGCGCAGAAAGACTGGCGTCAATGTTAAACTGAAACGTTATCAGTTCAGTTTATTAAAAACATAACAGGAGCGCGCCATGTTACTGGAAATGCATCGTAGTACCTGGAGGTTATGACAAAGATCTTAATGTTTTCAATATTGTTCAGGGATAGCGTCCTTTTTTAATCTATGTGTCAAGTTGGACCCTTAATCAACATCCCCAGCGAGCCAAAATGAAACGTTTTGCAAATCTCGACTTGCAATTGCTGAAATTGTAAACACGTGTGTTACTGATTTATGGAGTAGAATGTACAATTGATCATCTCGGATACCGAACTGGGTCAAACCAGGAGCTATAATCGGCTTGTCAAACCGAACAGAGAAGTGTTCGTGATTTATGGCAAAAGTACGGATTACTGTAATTTGCCAAACGAAACGAAATATACAAAATATAGATTAAACCAGGAACAAAAATTGAAGTGCAGAGTAGAAATCATTTTCTTTTTCCTTCGTTTAATCTCTAAAGGGAAATGCGCCGTAACGCTGCAAAATACAGATCTGGATTGCCAAAAAATACCACGTCAAGTTAGGAGTCTTTTTTTCCGAATTCGGCTTTATTTCATTCTGCGAAGAAAAATAATTTTTATACCACAAAAAAATCCCAGATTTCAGTTTGCATACACTTTTACTACTTCTCTTTCGTAAAAAAAGGATGAGGTTTAGCTGATACGAACTTTTCTATCAGTCCGCGGCTGAGTTGAATTTTCCGGCACCCTGTTCAGTAGCGCTTCATGCTCGGATGACTAGATAAAGAATGAATAGTCACAGAAACTCCTATGGTTTTTGTTCATTCTTCCATTCCTTGAGTGGGGATTGAGCTGGACCAATGTCTAATTCGATTTGCATGGTCAATTAAATAAAACTATTGTAAGCTATTGTAGCCTGCACTAGACTTCGAGATAGTATTTATTTTAGCGTCCCCTTTAATTTCCCATTTTCGTTCCATTCTTACTATCCGAGAGCCAGGAACAGGTTAAAGGTAATGAAGTCGAGTACGGAGTGAGAGAAATAACCAAAATTGCAAGATTTGGAAAGGTTCGGACGAATAAACGGATGATTTCACGATTAGAGTCACGCCAAAGGTTAAATACACGGATAGATTTCAGTTTTACTCCTGTATCCTTGCATGTCGTCAATTCTCCTGGGACATCATTTCATGAAGCTTAAAACCTACGCCAAATACAAAAATCTAGACCCTTTTTCTCACTCAAATGTCAAAATATCTGCCCTATTTTAGTCCAGAATGGTCAAAACGTATGCCCTATCATCGTTCAAAATGGTCAAAGACCATACTCTATCTCCGACCAGTAACTGAAGTAATACATACCTTATTTCAAACCAACATGTTAAAACGTATACCCTGTTGTAAAGCAAAACGGATAAACCCGTTTCCTTTGGGGCGTCAGATACCTACATGGCTTAACAGGAGCGGCTCCGGAGTCTATGTAAGGGAAATTGGGGGGCCTTCACGTTTTTTAATGTACATCTACGATAATCAAGGTCCAACTGATTTAAATATTTGAAGCAGAGTAAACACACACGAAGCTATAAATACTTACGAAATACCTAAATAAACTCGTGCCGGCCTAATAGAATACCATGTAATTACTCTTAAGAAGTTAAGCCTATTTCTAGGGCTTCCGGACAGCTCAGTTCAATATTAATTGACAGAGGAACGCACTTCACTTCGGCAATACATCTGTGCTTTGCACGCAAGCTGTCGACAAGTTCCACGTCGGCTTAGTTATTGACCCCCGGCCCGCAGACGGTTTTTCATCGGGTTTATTGGTCAATGACAGTTCATTTAAGATCCAATGAAACTTCTAAGACTGACACACGAAGACTGGCACACGAAGGCGCCTGTGTCAGCTTACGCGATTTTTTCTTCGAAAATACTCATCCAAATAAAAACCTTTTTATCTTTTGTAGTCCCCCGATCATAAAAAACTTTAAGTGAACTAAGAAATTGTGCAGTAAATTTCTGCCTCGTTTTAGAATGAAAATGTAAGCGATAAAACAGCAGACGAATAGACACTCCCTTTCACAATGGCACTACTCTTTCACGATAGAGAAAGAGAGTTAGAAATCCTACGTGAAAATATTCTGTCTAGAATATTCTGAGAGTCGTTGTATACAACGTTAATACCCACCACATGTTCAGTTTCAAGCACGATTTATTTTTTCATCGTAAACTTGATCTGCTAACACTTAAACCAAAAATTTATGCAGATTTTCCAGCAAAAACCAATGATAAAGGGATAATTCAATCAGAAACCAACTAATCTGTCAATAATTACGGAGAAAATTTTAAGAATTTGTATTTATATACAATTAATTAATTGTATATACGCACTAAGCCTTTCCTGCCCACTCACGTCAAGTTATGTAAAGGAAGTCTGAGGCATTTGGGGTTAAATTGAAATGGATATCAGGTCGTGCTCAATAACTCCTTTCTCTCGCTTTCTCTACCAGGATCTTCTGTTTTAGCAGATACATCACAAGAACGCTGGAGAAATCGTATCTATTCTATATTTGCAATTGTTTTTAACAGCTCATTTTGTTTTATGAACGAATGCGTTTTAAGACTTCCTTTATAGTCACTGACTTAGAATCAGATGGTTTGCCGACAGACACATATGTTGTTTTCGTGATCGAAAAATGCACTGAAAGTGATTAACCAGTTTAATAACGGCATTCTTTAATTTACCCTGCCAGAGAGCTGACATATTTCCTTTGTGTTCTCCAGTGAAAGTCAATCTTGTGACTTAAGCTTGTACTCTACAGTTTTAATATCCCAAGCAGAATTCAGACGGAGTCAATTATATTTGGGAAATTGGACACTCTAGCTCTTGTAGGAAGACAAGATTTCAATTGCTGCTTCTTTATTTTCTCTCAGGTGCATGCAGTAGTCGAATCTCTTTCAAACCTTGTCCTAAGAAGTGTCCGTCGAAAGAGCGCCCGGTTTGCGGCTCAGATAAGAAGACATACAAGAACGGCTGTCATCTTGCCGCGGCTAAGTGTGCGTTACCCAAGAAAGACAGGGGCTCACTTCGCTTGGAATATAACGGACCATGTGGGGCCCCTGCAACGCCAAAACCTTGCCCAAGATGGGAGGACTGCAAAGTAGTGGACAAACCCGTGTGCGGATCGGACGGGAAAACGTACCCGAACATATGCCGCTTGCGTGTCGCCATGTGCCACGCCCGCAGGAACAAGCACAGGCCGATCAAGATTAAATCCAGAACCGCGTGCAAGAAAAGAAAAGGAAAGAATGGCAAGAAAGGAAAGAAAGAGAGAAAGGGAAAGAAAAATAGAAAAGACAGGTCCGGGCGTAAAGAAAGAAAGGGTAGGATAGACTGAAAATTTCCCCTAGGACATTGCGAGCGTTTCATTTGTTGGGGGGGAGGGGGTGTTGAGAGAACTTATTCTGTTAAATATACAAACTGTTTTTAAAGTCCTTTTGAACCAGAAAATGATAGTATGTATCAATAGAATTATATGAGCTCTATCATTTAGAACGAAATTCGTTTGGGGACAGTTTGTACGGAGCCTTCGCACAGACGTCTCCTGCAAAGGTAATAGGAGACGTCTGCGCGCAGGCTATTTGTACGAGAACATACTTAATTGATTTCTAACGATCAGAAGTTTTTGCGTTCAGTACCGTATGGCATGAACTCTTTGCGGAGAGATCCTGAACAAAACGTTGGCCACAGAATTGCTTTTGGCTGAATGTTTACTCCACTGTATTAATGTCATCTTTGGCGATAACCAAAACCACTTACATTGTTACATGTACATAATCAAATTATAGGTTGTAAAGTAATCACTAGACTAAATTCGCAAACGCTTGTTAAATCCCTCCCAAAAAATATCATCATTAACTATTTGTAAATCACCAAAAACTGATCCCGCAACCCCCCTCCACGCACCCAAACTCATCCCAAAACGTCAAATTGCGAGATAAAAATTCCTGCAAAAATTTTATGCTGTAGTTATGATTTTTGACGATCATCGATAGTATTGTCGTCAAGATTTTTGATAATCAGTAAAGCAATACTTTATTTTAGCTTGCGAATGAGGATGCGAGCACGAAGCCTTTTATTTTGTCAATTACTAGCCAAGGGGTGTAGAGATATAAACTGCGAACAGTCGTTATTTTTCCTCGATGATAGTTCAGCGCGTGAAGAAACAAGAATCTCATAATGGCGCGACTCGGGCCAACCGTGATGTTCATCGCCGCTCGAGTCGCACCATTTCCGATTCTTCGCGTCCGTTACAAAAGTCTGTCCAATAAGAAAAATAGCGACCGCATCAACGTCTAGCAGAAATAATGAACTAGTGAAAACATTGATTGTCAGACGCTGTAGAACGCTTTAGAACCGAAGTGATTTTATACCATTACAATTACACTTAAGGCAAAAAATCCTGTGTTCTGATTTCAGCACCAGAACACACAGTTTCAAGGTTAATACCTTTGCTGTTGTACAGATTCATGCCTTTCCCGTAATTGGTCTGAAAAATTGCGTTTCACTTGAAGCGTGGGCTTGCTCTTGAATCGAATTCTGATTTGGTCGAAGAAAGAAAAGCAGAAACAGTGTGTTTACTTTTTATTGGTTGTAGACTGAGACTGGCTAAGCAAACGCAATTTGGTACAAACAACTTTACTTTCTTACTTTGAAAAATCAATTGAAAACTGCTGTAATTAGTAGACAAAAGAAACCTTAGTGAATAAACAGAATTAAAACTCCCCGTTTCCAGGGTATATACTTTGCAATCAAAATATGTGAAATTTCAATAGATGTAGATTATAGAATATTCGTCTTTCCGGGATTTTAAGTGTATGCTCTTTTAGCAGAATAATATGTCTCAAAAAGGCAACTGAAGATGTGATAACACAGTTTTTGAGATACTTTGCCCGTTCCATTTCCATAACAAAAGTTATATTTCGATTATGGGAGGACTGGTCGACTTTTTCTTTTGCGGGGGGGAGGGGGGAAGAGGGGGGCTTTATTTTAGCAAATGAGCAACGATGTTTCCAGTCAGATCAAAGGTATCGTGAAGGACAAGATTTGATTGACTTTATGCTGGGAGCTACAATTTCTGTTGCGCTATCTTCGTATGTATATTGCAGTATTGAATCCGAGCATGCGCCTTGCTTGAGTTTTTCCTTCAATGTATTATAAGTTGAAAAATTGGCGGCATGGAAATTGCACAAAAAAGAAGCAAAACTCAAAGACCAAACTGGATCTCAACACAAGCACTTCGCCTCACCCTGGGCGCTAACACACTGTACTGACTGTCTCGTGTTTTTGTCGCATGGAGCGCAAAAGGCCGCTAATAGAGAGGGTGTAATAGCGGAGCTCGAGGAACACCATGGGTAAGCAAATTTGGTAACCCGTTGATCCGGAAAATTTTGGTTCTGACGTCAGCGTACGTCCGCCTAGTCTCCTATGCAGCCGTTTTTAGTGGCGTCACGCAACACTCCCAACCCGACCAGGGGAGGCGGAATGCAATCCTTTCTTGTAGCTGCTGTAAACAATATGGCGGCTGGTTCCTCGTACGCTCGATTATCAATACGGTAATTGTAATACATTCTTGGAATGAAGACTTGTAAAAGTTCATCATGAAAAGGAAAAGGATTGCTTCAATCTCGATGGCGCATATAGAAGACATTGGAGAGCTTGAAGGCAAGAAATCCTTGTTCGAGGACATAAGCTTACTTGCTTTTTTCAAAGCTACGGAGATCTGGAAAGAACCCGGCGACTTTCGTTTAGATTTTCAAGTCCTTCTTTCAGTTCAGTGGTAAGGTGAATTACAGATTTGATCGTGGATTTACATTGTAAAATTTGTTTAATTGAGCGACTTTTCATGTTTATTAAATTACGGTAATTTTCTTGAAATGTTTTAAAAACTCGTTTAAAATAGCTATGAAATTACCTTGTAGTTCCCGTTTGCCGACTTGCGAGTAACTTTTCAGTCGAGGGGAAAATTGAATGCAGTTCGCTTTCCTAGGCAAACAAGTGCTTCGTATGTGAATGATATTTCATGTTTTTGAAGGTTTCTTGTCCCTTTTTCTGTGTTTATTCATTAAAGGAATTTTCAGTAGTGAGTAATCTGATATTAGGCTTAACTTAAGGCTTAATTACGCTCAATTCCCTTTTGAACTTTTATAGTGTGTAATTTTCAATATTTTTTAGAGCAATTCTAGTGTATTTTATTCGAAAAGTAGAAATCGTGACTATTCTAGACTGAGTCTGTGTTGTTTTTTCAACGTAGGTTGTTTTTCTTCGGTAACGCATATTGAGTTGTTTTGACTAATTCGTAATTTAGTATTCAACGCCTGAAGACTGTGAAGAGTCGCTCTGTCGTCATTTTTAAGTTTATAGTCTTAGTGTAAAGCTCCTTATGTTTTTTGCTCAGTTGTGGAATATTTTATCTTCCTTATATAGTTATATTGTTATACATTAGTTTCTTCATCTGAAGTGAATGACATTTCTGTTCCAATTTTGCGACTAAACACAGAATCGCAGTTTCAGTGAATGAGTTCAGTGTGACATGTTTTCGTGTTCGTTTTGTTTTTCACCGCTAAGCCATTTCTTTAGTTACAGATCGAAATGAAATCTTTATTTAAGTAGCTATAAGCAAAGCATTTCTCGGTTTAAGTCTTTTTTGTCTAAAATGAGACTCTAAAAGATTCCTAAAATTAGTTCAGGGTGTGTTCTTGCAAGCGCCCGACTAATACTTCGCGGTGGAAAAACTTGTGCCATTTTTTCTTGATAATTAATATACGTGTGCTTGAAAGTTTCCGAAAACATTTTTTGGGTACTATTTGTTAGTAAACAGTTTGATGCCGGGAAAATATTATTTATTTTAGCAAGATAGATTTCGAGAAATGTTCCATGGTTAACAGAACTAAACAGCCAGAGGGATGTATTGGAATCAGTGAGAAATGTGTATTTGTATGGAAACGTCTGTCGAGTCGCTACCGGGAGCAACTTAAGTGGGTTTTTTTTAACAATTGTAGTTTTACAAGTACTCTTCTTGAACTTTTAAATAAGCTAGCTTTCGAAAGAATGCTACAAGAAGAGCTGTCGGTGAAAGTCGTGCTGAAGTCTTCTCTTTGAAGAAAAATAAGCCATCCGCATGTTTTCCCTTGCTGTTTTTCACCTCTTGGGGAATAACTGCACAACTAAAATTTACTGCATTTTTCGGGCCAATAAGCATGAAAGTGGAGCTCCGCTTTTAGGCTTGGCTAAATCTATATATTAAGCTCTATTATCCAATTCACCAGGTCATCTCGTTAGGTAGAGACAGTATTCTCTTTACGTTAATGAGATGATCCGGATTTGCATAAGAAGGAAAGATCAGCCTTTGCAAAAAATTTAAATAAACTGAATAAAAAAATTCCGGTGGCGCCAGGTCACAACATTTCGAGTTTTATTCGACTGTTGAAACTTTGATGGATACCTTTAGTGTAGTCGACTCGGCGAATTGGAGAAACACTCAAACCTTATCTCCAAAATTTAACGTCAGATTGAGAAAACAGTGAAGGTTTTCTTTTAAAAATAAGATGGATAAATTTTTCAATAAACGGTAAACTGTGACCCTTATCACTCTTGAAATTCTTTTTTTTTTAAAGGTTTAGCTGACAGAGCGGATAAAATTTCTGACTGTTCAAAAATGGCACGTGCAACACTGCCATGTTCCGCCATCAATTCAACTGATCTTAAGAGCTAAGGAGCCAACCATTTAACTTCTGAGGGGGGGGGGGGGGGGTTGGGTGATTTGGTATAGGCATGAATTTTTTTTCAACCCCTTAATTCCCCGTGAATTTTTTTTCTCGGGGTATGTGCTTGCAAGATATTTTTTTCTCCCTCCAACGTTCTGCATGAATTTTTTTTTGGTGCGTGGATGGGTTTAAAGTAGGCCTTCATTATAAATCAAATTATAAAAAGTTAAGGATCTGTGAAAGAAACTGAACAAATATATTAATTTTTATCTAAGAGTTTTTGAGTGACTTTTACAATACGGTACAATACCTTTAACACCAAATGTAAAGCATTGAGGTGACCCCTTCCCACTGATAAAAGGAGTCAGACCTGTTCCTGGACTTTGATGATTTTGCAAGGTGAATGCGCCTACAGTACAGTACATAGTGCGTGCATAGAGCTACAGAACAGTACAGTGCATGGCGCGAATGCGTCTTCAGTACATATTTTACGGAAAGATAATGAGCCACATCCTTTCCTTGTTAAATCAAACTGGCAGCAATAAGTTGCTTTAGAGAGCTATCTAGAAAGGGTTAAATCCAACTCGCAGCTGAAGTACACATTACAAGGCCCCAAATTGAAAATAATCTGCACAGAGCTCTTAAGTTGCTTTGTTGCCAAAGAGTGAGATTTTTGACGGCGTCATCTTTGTAGGGGGGTCTGGGGGCATGCTCCCCCAGAAAACTTTGAAAAATTAAAGTAGCCAAGACGTGTTTTCCTTTATTCTGAGAAGAAATGTGACCCTTCGAAAGTAACTATTTAGATCCCAGATTTTTCTTTAAATTGGACTAATATCAACTCGATCTTTCTTGACATTCTGACTTATCCAGAAGTCAAATTAACATGCCATAACGCTTAAAAACAGCGTTGATGATGCTCTTTGTTGTTGTTCCAAGTAGCTTTCTTTACAGTAGCCACAAAATCTGCAGGTGGTTCAAAAGATGACTCTTTGTAGGCCATTTTGATAGTAAGCAAAAAAGGCCAACGTACCGTCCACCTGGAGAGATGCTGCCGATAGCTGTTTTGTTTTTCCTTATGAGAGACACAACTCTCTCTTCACCGGCATTTGAATGTGGTAGAATAAGAACTGTTTTGGACACGTCATTTATCTTACCAAATTTATGGGTACCATTCCCTAGCTTCAATGATGACTGATATCCCCAGATTACATCCATGCCAAAACTGGATGATTTCTCATCATTTTCCTCACTTGCAAACTTTATTTGGGCTTCATCCCAGACCTTCTTAGGACAAAAACGAGGGGCAAATTCAATTAGACAACATGCACGAACATGAAAAACTACTGAGACCTCTTGCAGTACCTATGGCTGAAGATACATCCCGTAAAGTACAACAATTGATTACAGTACTTCACAATGAACACCACATTAACGAAATTAAATGACTGAAAAATGGGTTTGTCAAACACCAAACCCGCCTCGAATTCTAGTATTTTATACCCTTACGAAAATCCACAAACCGACTTGGGAGACCTTGGGAGTTTCAGGTCTAACAGAGAAGTTATCAGCATTTGTTGCGATACTACTCCAGCCGTTAGCACAACAACAGAAGTCGTATCTCAAAGACTGATACAGTCAACTGACTCCATTAATTTCATTGACAGGACGAAAGTTCCAGAGAACACAATCCTTGTATCTATGGACGTAACGAGCATTGTATACTAATATTCCACAAGAGAGGGAATACATACAGTATGCAAGGCATACGACCCTTTCTATATTAAAAGACACACCTCCTATCCCTACACGTTTACTTGACAAGCGTTCAGGCAAATGTTACAGGAGAGCTCATTCCAGTTTTGTGTCAAATAGATAGTTAATAAAGTTTACTTCATGTTCCAACAGCTATTCTGGCATTCTTGATTTAGAGTGCACTGAATACATTGTTCTTCAAATCACAACAGTTGCTATAAATGTAAACAAAAGGCCATCTGAGGGGAAAACATCATTGTGCAAAGAATCCCTCTTACCCAAGTCCAGATGCTAAAATCTTTTAACAGTCTGCTGATAAAGTTCGATGTGTCAACTCAGGAAACATCTTGCCAGAATTTTTTTTCCAGCCCACTGTACGTGCGTGAATTTTTTTTGGACAATAGTCTTGTGCAGGAAATTTTTTCTTACGCACATGCACTTGCAGGATATTTTTTTCAAAATCACCCAACCCCCCCCCCCCCTCAGAAGTTAAATGGTTGGCCCCTAACACAGCCTTAGCAAAAGAGAGGTTCTAAAAATTCTTCTATGAAATATAGCAGAGGAATATTTCCATTCACTGTGACGATGGCAAATTTATATCTTCAGACCCGGACTTTCAGACAAACACTCCTTCTTTGCTCCGAGTGATAACAGAAGTAGTCTGCCGCGACAGTTAATTTGTACGTGGGATGATAAATGCTGGTGTTTCTTTGGTTTTGTTACTGGTGATTGATTTGCTTTCAAACAACTTGATTTAGTAGTGAACACGAAATTTAAACTAATATTTGTTTTTCTATAATAAGCTTAACCGCACCGGCCCTGCCTGACCTTTTATCTTGAGTTTACCTTTTTATCACCACGTAAGGTATTTTAGCCTGGTGCGATTTTGCAGCTAATTTGAGTAAGACACGGTTTAAGATCTTATCTCACAGAAATAATTTCAACCATTTTGATTCCAGCCCAAGTAAGACCGCTTCTGGTGGTAAAGTTGTGATAGAGTTTGCCCTTTTATGGTTTGTTTTATGGCAAGAGTTAAATCTTTGACTAGTATCTGCAGTACTCTCAACTCCCAGTAATGAGGGGTGAGGGGGTAAAAAGACCGGATAATATGTCATCATGTCCTCTTTCCCCGGGGGGGTTCTCCCTTATATGGCCTATACGGGGATGTGCCGCTGGACAGGGTATGGTTTTTGGCCTCTCTGTCCTAAACGGGGTATGTGATTTCGTGCGAGTCTGTCCTAAACAGGGTATATAATTTTGCGCGAGTCTGTCCTAATTATAAACACGGTATTGCATGTCCTAAACAGGGTAATAAAATTGAGTTTGTTGACCTAAACAGGGTATGTATTTTAGGCTTTTTTTGTCCTAAACAGGGTCAGGGTTTCAAACCCTCAGCGGCTCACCTATACCCAAATATGGGTCGAGTATCCCCCCGGGCCTCTTTCCCCCCGACCTTTCGCACAAAGTTTTGTAGCTATCCAGCCTAGATCATTTTTAATCAGGAAAGGTTGCGGAAGTGCCCTTAACCTATATTATTCTGCGCATTACAGCGTTTCTAAACTTTTTCCAGTTTTAACGTGACAACTGATATATACCACGTAGTTTGTTTAGCGGATAAGCCGTGGGAAAACTACGGATATTGATAAGCAAAAAGAGACATTTTTGAGTGTTTTTCAAGTGGTAGTTGAAATGTAAAAGTAATGTCAGTGATAAATTTATGGACAAACAACT
Organism: Siderastrea radians; assembly: GCA_964017195.1. Classification (NCBI taxonomy): domain Eukaryota; kingdom Metazoa; phylum Cnidaria; class Anthozoa; order Scleractinia; family Rhizangiidae; genus Siderastrea; species Siderastrea radians. Next base: position 67,520,994 of record OZ024887.1, read on the forward strand.
AGAATTCCATCATAACTAATCTTTGCCTTTGCGCTAAATCGGTTGAAAAAGGATTTCTTAGTCAAAGAGCAATGCAAATTGGACCTCTTTATTTCGCCGGAAATAATTATTTCATAAGCCTTTTCATCCAATCAAATGCATTTTTAAAAACATGCTATACTTTAGACAGTCCTTTTTCACGGTCACGGAAACTGAAAGTTTGTGACAAGTTCGAATGCAACGCTAGTTGTACTCGCTGAAACATCGGCCACAGAATTTGCCCTTTTGGTGGAGCCAAGCCTTGCACTTTGGTTTATTTATACTCAAGTGACATCCACCCGTCATAACAACAAGAGCTTCGGCAACAAAAAGAAACCAGAACTGTTTATTTATACTTTGCGGGTTCCTTTGCTTTTCTGGTAGTTTTCCGGAAGAGAAGGGACGCTGACACTCCGAGTTGTATAAAGGGAGGTTCGCGCGCTTTCTTTTGCTCTGATTACCAACAAACAGACTGAGTAGAGACAGTATATTCTAAACTGTGGGGCCTACAATGTCTGCCTTGGACCTGTGTTACTCTATAAAGACAGTGTTACTGCCGTAGTCATGACCAAGAAATTTGATTGTTTTTGCGGTAATTTAATTTGTTTCTACGTTGATACTAAGTTAACAGAGTATGCGAACAGACCTTTCTAGAGCTTATTGCAGGAAGGGAAAAATGTTTCAAGTTATAAAATATCCTTACCGCAGCATAATTCGAAATCCGGATGCTCGAAATTCGAATGTTCTTGCATGTATTCGGCAAAACCGCTAATCCTCTAAGAATAACACGGTGTTTGTATTCACAGAATAATCCGATGTTCTACCCCAAAACCGCTAATGGCATTTAGATCATCGTTCTATTCAGTATAAGTACGCCGCTCACGATGCCAATGGATTTACAAGAGTCTCTCGCCAGTAGTCTGTTTTGATAGCTCTTTGAAGGAACCGCAAAGTCGGCCAGTGAAGACGGAAGACTGGATTTAATCTGGTTTACTCTATCTGGTTCTGTTTATTAAAATTCATTTTGCGATTAAACTACAAGATTAAATATTCTTTCAGCTATTATTCAATAGTTTGAAGGAGGGACATTGTGAAATTGTTTCCTAAAAAGGTAGTTGAAAGTGTAACATTTAACTGATTTAAAACCACAAGGCTGAAGTTCAATACAAAAACTTAGGCTTCCTTCGCAATCGGTCAGCTTAGCGCCAATCCTAGAAAATGAAGCCGGCAGAAAAATCATCTTGGAAATATAATACTGCTCTATACTCTTCATTTAAATGATCTCATTTAATATGTTACCCAGAGATCAAAAGTTAGAACCACATCACACGCGACTGACATGATCCTCACGAAAGATGATGGTGTGAGACGTAAAACAAAGCGAAGGTTGATAGAGAGCGACAGCAGTGAGAGACACAACAGACTTAACAGACTATATTAAAGGGTCCCAGCAAAACACAGCCTGTTTGTTTGAAACCACAGAAATATAAATATAAATTAAATTATTTATGTCCATCATATGAGCCTAGCTGGTAGAAAACTGCCGCTATTAATAAGCAATTTAGGAATGGATTTAGAAGCTGGCTAATTAGGCGCCTTCGGTTACGTCTGTCAAATAAGAGACATTCTGGAGTGTTTTCTCAAGTGGCAGATGAAAGTGTTCATTTTAAAATTACTCGGTGCTAATTTTAAAGACAAACAGAATTCCATCGCAAGAAATCTTGAGCGTTTCGCCAAACCGGGAAAACAACTCATCTCTCAAAGTTAGAAACCAATAGGTAACCGAAATGATCTGAAGAAAAGCGACAGAATGTGACATTTATAAAGTAATGCGATTTGTTATTCAATCCAACACTGTTTCGCTTGTGTTAACTTTATTTATTTTTAAAATGCATTTGATTTGACTTGAGTTGGTTTATGCTAACTTAGCATAAGCTAGTAAACAGATAAGCTGGTTAGCAGGACCTTGTTGGAGGAATTAAAAAAGGCTAAATCGGAAAAGGGCTGAACCAGGGTAATGAACGCCCACATAGCACTGACTCTGCACGAAAACCATTTATGCGCCGGCAGTGAATGTTGTCAAAAGAAGAACGTCCAAGAATCTCATATTGATTCAAGAAAAATTAAAACTTCTTTTTGTGAGAGATAACTGACATTGAACAGAACCTTATAGAAAACTGTTGCTTCTTTAGGATCCCCTGTACGGACTCAATAGTTCAGTTGAGTCACAACACGGCATGATAAACAGTACCACCCAAAAGTACTTCTTAATAGCTTTCCTTTAAATTGTTAATGGTTACAATTTACGATTTTGTTCACGTACTAAAAAGTCAGAAACACATTACTGACCATGGTTTGTGACTGTGGTTTGACTGTGTGTTGTGTACAACGCCCTTGTCAAAAACTAATTTAAAATCCGGATGTTTAAAAATTGTTTGCAAAAAAAACTTTTTAAAAATACCGGCCAATGTATACGGCGGGATTTGCCTAATCCGAGTATTTCGGAATACGAGCTTCTGTGGTGAATGCAATAAATAAATGTTTATTAAATTATATAGCATTTTGGATGTGTGCGAGAGATTTTACACTGGTCTCCTGATATGTGTTTTCAATCGCTAATCCGCTAAAAATACCGGTAACACGGTGTTTGTGTTCATAGAATAATCCGAATATACTGCCCTCCAACCGCAAATGACTTTTAGATATCAGTGAAATACTGTTCTCACGATGCTATTGGCTTTACAAGAGCATTTTGCCGGTATCCCTTTTTACATGAGGGGGATGATTGTCGGAAATTTCCCACAAGGGTACTTGAGTGGGGCGTGGCTGACAAGTTGTTCCTCTAATATTTTTCCGGCTTTTATACCTTCGATGGCACAGGGGTTTCTAACTGTTACCACAGTTAGGCTTGGATAAATTTAAGTTTTGCTGGCAGAATTTTGAACAAAATACCTTTGGCAGAAAGCATTTTGCAGGTAGAATCTGATCACATTTTCGAGCAGGCGTCGACAACAATGCGGAACAAATCAATAACAAACGATATTTAAAAAAATTGAAAACAAATCCAAATGACCTATATAAACTGTTCCTAAAACACGTCTGCACCACACACGATCACAAAATGCGCTCACCTACTTAAAAAAAAAGCCAACATGGGGAGCTTGGCAGATACAGCTACAAACTGAATAACTAGACACAGGACAAGATTGAGGCAGAATTTCCTTGCCCGAGCAGACCTTTGTGCAGAATACGCGATTTTCACAAGGATTGCCGGCATACAGAATACGCCAATTTCTGACGAGCACAATTTTTTTTAACCCTAACGGCGGTCATGTTGATATATTCCCGACGTGGGCAATCGATAAAAATCGATATCGGAAAACCGTTCGATAAATCGATAACTATCGATATCAATCACGCAAACGTTATCGATTGTATCGATCAATCGATAAAAATCGATACAACTCTTCTGGTAATTACTGTTATCGATGTTATCGATTTTATCGATTTTAACGATGGATGTCGATCGCACATGTCTTTAATCTCTGACATTGATTTTGTATTTAAAAGACCTTTAATCGCGGTAAAATGATTGCGGTGGCTTTGTTCACGAATAAAACTGTATTTTGTATTTCAGTGAATGATAACTGTGGTGTATTGACACAAGTATCTGCGAAAGTGACATCTCGGCTATTTACCTATCTAAGCAACCGCCAAGGAAAACGTTTTGAGTGGAAGCAACGGCAATCTTTTGTTTAACCCGATATTAGAGCTGGTTATGGAGGTTGTCGTAATTATTTAAGCTCAAATATTTCGACACAAAAAATGTTACCGATAAAATCGATAATTTTCGATAAAATCGATAAAACTGATTGAAAAATAGTTAATTATCGGTTTCTCACAACAAATCCGTTTATCGATTTTTATCAATTTCCGATACAATCAACTAATTTTATCGATTGTTATCGAATGTTATCGATTATTGATTTTATCGACAGCCCACGTCAGGTATATTGAACTATAAAATAGATGTTCACCCCCTTCAGTTAGTTCGAAGGAGGAGGTGTTTCAAGCTGGTGTAAACAAACCAGTAAATACAAAAGAGGAAAAGTGTAGCAAGGAGATGTAATTATAATGGTTTAGATGACTGTTGACGAATTCTCTTCAACGTGAAAACTCACAACAAACATTTCAGCATGTACTATTTACAAAAGCTGGAGTAATTCAGTAAGGAAGGCGGATAATTAAAGTCGCAGAGGAACTACAAAAAACGTAGCTGCCGAGTTTTTGCTCTCTTCCCGAGCTAATTAGTTGTTTCCTCACAGAGTCATTGAGCCACATTGGGGAGTGTGTTGTTTTCCTTTCTTGAAACAATTAAATGATATATATATTAGGTAAGAAAACAAATTAGTAGTACCTTGAAATGAATAAATGAAAATGTTACACACTTGCCCTATATGTAAAACATAATGATGGTTTTCTAAAAAGAAATGTGTCACGTTCTTGGCGACTGAATTTCCTGTTTTGGGGTCATCACAGAACCATGTTTTACACGTAGCATAAACACAAAATAAAGATTTCTTTCTGCGATCTTGATTCTATGTACGAGTAAAACAAACAAAAAACGATCATTTATCAGTAAGGAAATAGTAAATACGGTATTAAAAAGAAAAGAAAAAAAGAAAAAAGTTCGGTATTGACTTCTAGTTAAAACGATGACATGACCTTGGGCGCTTTTCTCAGAAGGTCCGAAAACATTTCGGCTCCGAAAAGCCATTTGTAAAAGCATAAACAACTAATTCTACAAAGCCTTTATTTTAACATATCTGTAAGATAAGGAATATTTAACTTCTAGCAAAGTTTCATGCTTAGAAATCTATTTGTTTACAAGACTGATGTAGTATGAGTTATCGTGCCCGAAATCGAACCGAAAAGTTTCGGGGCTTTCGATAAACCCACGCCTGGCAGAATTACCGAAACGAACGGAGGAACTTATATCCGGTGGATTGAGGGGAGAAGGTTCTTACAAGTATTCTACTTGCATTGCAACTTTCTAATTTTCTATTTGAGGTTGTACAATATTCTGTGTAGACATTTAAAAAAATAGCGTCAAGTTGGCGCAAGGGGGTGGACAGAAGTTGGAACGCGGGTCACGAAACTGCTGAAATTTGCTGGCCCAGACAAAAATTAAAGACCGCATCTTTCTCCTGTCTCTCAATTTATTGCTGCTCTTTAACTTTTCATATTCTACCAAGACTGCTGTCTTAAAGCTACAATGTCCTCCTTTGTCTTCTATTTTAACCGCGGATACGTACATTCCAGCAAATCTTGCAGCGGATTAATTAGCGAGCTAAAACTCATGACGGTTTCTTTATGATCTACCACGATTGCGGTTTTCAATACCAATTTTCTCACGCGTGGGTCCATAATTGTGATAAAATGTGCTTTTTAGCTTGCCAATAATAATTCGCTCAATATCTACTCTGGGTGCTAGAGGTCAATCTATTTTTTCTGCGGTATCGCCGCAGGGAAACAAGGCGGCGCCGAGAAAAAGACGCGCAATTAACTACTGTTTTCGAAACCGCAGTTTACAGGCAGTTCCTGGAACACTGGGTGAATTTTGGCTCGCTAAGTTAGGCTTCAAATAACATTAAAACAAACACTAAAATACAATCCCCCAAGGCACGAAATTTATGCTAAAGAACAGTCACCAAAAAAAAAAAAAAAAAAAAACCACACACACACACAACACCAAAGACTACGTATTTTCGAGAAGTGATATAGGGTCTTTAACGTCCCCTACCAGTTTACTTCGAGGTGACAATGGAGGACGGGCTAACGGCTTAACGTCACCGCCCAATGAAGCATTCATCTGAACGAAATGAGACGAGGGGATGAACACAGCCAGCAATTAATACATTACCTCATTTTATGAGGTCTGTTAATACCACAGTTAAACCAAAACGTACTATTCAAATGTAACTACATCTCTTCTTATTTTTAATGACAGCTTCTCTGTATTTAGATTGGCGCATGCATGAACACCACGCCCTTAAAAAATACTTTATGGCAGTGAAAGTCTGTACATGTACACAATTTATTCTAACATTTTCTTCTAACATGTTGATAATATTTTTAAACAATTATTCACCGTTGTGAATAGTGGTGGATATTTGCCGAGCCGCGAAGCGACGAGGTAAATATCCACCACTGTTCACCGACACTGAAGTGAATAATTGCATGGGTATATACCAAACCAGAAAATAGCCAGAACCAAATAGTTCCTTTTCTGTTTTGAGTAATGAAAGAAAACTCGCGCGTGAAATCCAGACCAATGCCGGGAGGTGAATAGCGAATACTATCCCGAGTTTGAGTAGCCAATCAGAGCGCGTGAAATACACTGTCCCCTTGTTTGGTACATACTAATATTACTCAGTCCTAACTTTCGAGCCTGCGGATGTGTATGCAGTCTGTGAATGAATCCTAAGTGTGACCATTCAAATGAAAGCTACCGAGCAGTATTTTCTTGTGCTGTTCTTTAGTAACTTTTTCACCTCGACGTATTTATTCTAAACTGTGCTTATTCTGCAAAAGCTGCTGAGTGGCACTTTGTTGTATTGCTTTTTTAATGCTGCACAAGGCGGTTCTAACTTTGAGTCTGTTGATTAATTCCTAAGTGCTAGGGGTAAACCAAAGCTACTGATCAGCAGTGTTTTTAAAGGATAAGGCATCGTGCTGCACAATTCTTGTAAGGTTAAAGGAAGCAAAACCTTGTCAGTTCTTGCGATCAGTTGAGCTGAAAATGCTTTGGTTATGCACAACCATTACACAGCTCCTCAACCTCAACAACAGTTTTCTTCAGTGTATCCAAGAGGAGGTCATTTTGCTCAGTTGTGCCAATGGTAATTCTAACACAGTCTTTACAGTGGGTTTTACTTCCTTGGTAGCGAATAACAACCCCTTTCTCTGAAGCCATTTTCTTGTAGATTTCTTGGGCGTGGTCGATCCTCACCAGGATATAGTTCGTATCGGATGGAAAAATCTAAGAAAATAAACAAAAAATTAGTAAATTTGAATTATCATTAAAACACACCAAACAATATTGCTCTCTAAAGTTTGCCGCCAGTTGAAGAGCTTCATGCAAGGAGATTTTTAGTGGGGTTTTTTTGGCCAAAAAGGTTTTAAAAAGCGTGCCGAATTTTGGCCAATTTTTGCATACATTGTTGACTAAAATGTGAGTTAAATAATGATCTATACATGTATTCACTCATTTTTTGTCCAAAGTACAAATTATTTCTAGATATTTTGCTGCACAGCAAAGGGCAGTTAAAATACTATTTGGTAGTCACTATATGTATAGCAACATTCTTAAAAATTTAATGGACATGGGCCAGTGTCTACACTGTAAGCAAACAAAACCTGCAGTGCATGCAAAGACATTTTTCCCTGACGTGTTTGGCCCAAAACTGTGACTTACTCCATTTTCGCCCACCAACCCCTTGAACTCTTTCAAAACAGAAATTATACATGTAGTTATTTCAGTTTTTTAAATCTTATGACTATTGACCTTTCTCACTGTGGGAAGTTTTTGTAGTTCCTCAATGATCCTCTGTTTTTGTTCGACAATGTACTTCACGTTAGCCTGCATAAGGTGTACATTATCCAGAGCTTTGTGAGCCACAGCTGCTGTCAGCTTGCTGATGTTGTAAGGAAATTTCACTTTGTTGAATATTGCAATGATATCTTCATGAGCAATTGCCATTCCAAATCTAAATAAATTTAACAATGCTGGTGAGATGAGCAAAAAGGAATGATCAATCTTTCTAAGCGAACAATGCACACAAAAAAAGTTGAGAAATATGGTTGAAACGAGTGACTAAAACTATTCTTTTACTACTCTCCTATGAAAATACACCTGTATCTTCAGATGCCAACTCCCCCTTCCCCTCTCCAATGTTGCACAGGGATATAAGGCTGACTTCCACTGAGAAACATTGTTTGTAGAAGAGGAGGGGGTATAATATCCTTGCAGGATGTGGTGATTGGAGAGCCAGGTATGCAAAAATAGCAACTGAAATTAAGAGTATCTAAACACTTTTGTTGCTCATTGTGAGGTAAAGGTTAAGTCTAACACACTGAGTGCACTCATTTAAAGTTCGTCAAGGCAAATCACTCAGCTCCAGGTTCTTCACTCCCCAGATGGGATGCAAGTCTATTACAGGGTTACCCCCAGTGTTTACAATTCCACTATGGTTTGCCGGTATCCATTTTTAAAAACACATGGCTAATGAGAACGTGGAGCATAGTTTTCTGTCTAAAGGAAACAACGCAAACCACACACCTTCTTAAGTCTGCTAACCATTTTATTGCCACCTAACTGGTCCCATAATTCTACCCATTTAATAACTCTTGAAGAGTTTTTGTCTTCTCTAAGATGGGCACTCCCTAAAGTGGACAGGGGCTGCTGGTATTTCCTTATTATATAAGCTCCTCAAAGATACCATTTTTTGGCTGAATTTGTCTAAAGTAGTGCAAATTTGATGGATTATTTGCTGTTTTGGTGTACTATGTTTTGCCTAATGATCTGGACTTGAGTTAAGATTTTTGTCATTAAACCATTTTTGAGCTCAAGCAGCTGATTACAAAATTGGGTATGTAAAATCAGGTAATTTGGTCTAGATGAACATTAATATATGAAATTCATATATTTAAACTGCGGATAAAGATAGAATTTTATTTTTTTCTCAGCGCGTGAGCGGGCAAGATGAACCAAATCCTGCAATCTGATTGGTTCCGGGAGCCGGCGGAATTTTCCGATCTTGACCGCGGTCAACGGAACGTCAATAACAAAAAATTTGTAATGGGTTTTTAAAACCTTTAAAATCTTTAAAACGTTCTCCGAAACTTAGAATTCTGAAATTTTTTGTACATTGTCGTTAAAAACTTTCTTTCCAAAATTTCTTGTTAAAATACCGAAGGTTGTACAATGTAAATCGCCTCTTCCCTTTCGACAAACATTTGAGTAAATCGAGCAGGAGTTAGCTACATGTATCGAAATTTGGGAAAATAAAGGGGTTTCTTTTAGTTATATTGCTTCCTGTGATTTCTGAGTTTTAACAGAGTAAAAAAGCGTATTTTGCTGCTCTGGTGTCACAAACGGCTTCGTTTCATGGTTCATTTTACGCGCGCTTGCAAAACGTTGCTTTCCGAAAACAACAAGACACGTTTAACTTTTGAAAAACAACAAGAAAAAAATAAAAATATTATTTGCCGGCCTTGGTCGGTCCGTATTGAGAAAAACTGTGCCCTCGGTCTTGAGCACGGCCCTCGGCCTGCGGCCTCGGGCCGTACGCAAGACCTCTGGCACAGTTTTTCTCAATACGGACCTCCCGACCGGCAAATAATATATATATATGTAGATCATCACAGTGAAGGTGTTTTCACCTTCACTGCAATGATCTACAGATAATTCTAATTTGGTCTAGGTTAAGGATAATGCAATTAGGCTTTGAAGGTGTTTTCACCTTCACTGCAATGATCTACATATAATTCTAATTTGGTCTAGGTTAAGGATAATGCAATTAGGCTTTGAAGCTCCTATTATAATACAATGTAAAGGTAACTCTATATCTGGAATAAACTTCAGTAATAGGAATTGCAATCCCACCTTATTCCGGCCAGGCCAAATGCCTTAGAGAAAGTCTGTAGAATGATCAGTCGTGGATATTTGTCCAGGAGGCAACACAAACTGCGTGATGAACTGAAGTCAACATACGCTTCATCAATTACAACAATTCCTTCAAATTGTTCAAGAAGTGCAATGATGCTGTTGGTGGCCAAGCTATTTCCTGTAGGGTTGTTAGGGGAGCACAAGAAGATAACATGGGTTTGTGATGATACTGCCTCAAGCACCTGAAAATAATGCAAGACAATACAGGCGGATATAAGGAATCATTGGCCCATAGAGGAGGAATTACAGGAAGTCAGGAAGTTAAGATCAGCTGGAATGTAGACCAGGGGAAAACCCTAACCCTAACAGAAAGTTAGCTAGGTGTTAGGAAGTTCGGTATAATGGGACCAATCCCCCCCCCCCCCTCCATTTCATGCTTCAGTTGCATTCTGGAATTGGCAGACAAAGATGGTTAGACTGGTTAAGGAGATGTATGAACTATTAACAGGCTAAATAAAGATAATTCCACCTTGGTTATTGCATCATTGTCTTCTAATGCTGATGAAACATTCATTCCAAAGTATTCAGCAAGTAATATGGGACCCCCCAGTGAAAAAACCTGGCTATACCCCTGTACCTCCCTTAAGAGCTCATGACACTAGTAATGCGTTCTTGTCTTTTCATGACTTGTCTTAAAGTATCCAGACTGACTTGTCCCCTCTCCCCCACCCCCCCCCCCCCATCCCTGCTGGATGGGATGCATTAGTCCACCCCATGGTTACCCCCAAGAATCTTGGTGGGTTTCACAGTTAATGATTGAAAATCAAAATATCTGACATGGAACCAATTACATGTACCGGCATCCATTTACATACTGGGGTCAAGTTTTTTGTTTATAAAGAGACAACAGCTCAGTGTACCTTTTTCTCCTGCAACTGAAATTCTTCTGTCAAAGGAACAGAAATAACTTTGATGTTGTTTATGTCTGCCACCACCTGCAAAGAACACCTAGGTAACTCCTCCTATGTCTCGTACTGACACATGACCATGAAATAAGTTATTTTTGTTATGACTTCTTGTCTTGGAACCAAGATAATAGAGGAGATAGGGACTCAGGCTATGGCAGTGTTTATAATTAACGTTGATAATTTTTACACTAATTTATATGCAAATCATTTTAATGATTAATCTAAATTTATAGATCCTTTCACCTGTCAATGTATTCTTTCATTAAAATAATTAATTACTTTGTTATAATTAATTATCTATTATTTGTTATTATTTCATTGATTTACAGTGTTTTTATTAGGCTATGCTTGGACTGTACATGTTTTGTGATCATTCTGTAACCTGTATTTGAAGAACTAATATCTCATACTGCAAGAGTAACTAATTAAACCCTCCTAACAGGTCTAGTATTAGCGATGGTCTTAAATTATTTTATAGACTGCTAGCTGTCCCTTTGTAGTCAGTCGATAGACTGCCAGCTGTCCCCTTTTAGTCAGTCAAGTGGGCGGGCAAAAAACGAGTGAATGAGCGAACGAGCCGAGGGAAAACTTCTTCTCCCCAGTTTCCCTTGGCTTGACTTAACTTTGCATCGCTCGCCCTATCACTGGGTTGCATATGGCTTGTCACTCAACTATCCAGAGAGGGACTGCTAGCAGTCTAATTATTTTACTCTTGCAAGGGTTGATTTCCTGTTCATGTTTCTACAACAATTTCTAGTTTGTCAAACAAACTAAACAAAAATAGCCTGGCTTTTTTTAACTTTTATATAAATTTTCAAGTAGAAATTAAGTGTGCACCTCACCTTGTACATTCCATAAGTTGGTGGTGTAATCAACAAACTCCCTTCACCAGGGGTACAAAATACCCTTACTACCATATCAATGGCTTCATCACTACCCACACCAAGAAAAATTTGCTCTTTCTGCACCCCCCTGAACTTAGCAATCTTTTCCTTTAAGTCAAGGTTGTAGGGGGAGGGGTAGCGATGCATGTCTCCTTCCACTGGGATGCATGATCCATAAGAGCATTCATTGGCATCTAGAAGAATACCTAGAGAAAGGAAACTTCTATTAATTAAATAAATTCTATTTCTGAAAATACATTTAGAATCCAGAAACCACTACATGTACATCATGGAAATTATGAGGTGTACCTTACATATCGGGGTTGTAGTGAGGTATATCTTTTCATCACTGACCCTATAATTATAATTTTTTTACATCCAAAATTATTATCCTACATTCTGATTGGAGATTGTAACTTTTAGTGCCTTACACCACAAAAATGACACAGCCTAATACCTCGAAAAACTTCTTTGCCAATCCTATCTTGCGATCCCTTATTAGACATACCGTAGTCTAACCTTGATTATTCAGACCTCGATCATCTGGACTTTTCTTTGTGGCCCCAAATACTTCATGAATATTAATGAGTCATGATTTTGCCCAAAGAAAGTGCGAGTAGCTCCTTTAAAATGCATTTTAATTTTACTCTGCATCATTTAGTGAAAAACTGGGTCAGAAAGTAAATCATCAAGAATGAGGTCATTTTCAATAGCCTATGGATACAGCTCCCTCTGAGAATAGCCATATACGATTGCTTACCTCAATATTGTTTGATGGTGTGTTCAGTTTTGATCTACACTTACAAATAAATGTTTATTCTTTCAATCACCCCCCCCCCCCCCGGGGGGACTCCCTATAGTGGGCTATACAGGGAGGCTCCGCCCGATAGGGTTCCCTTTTTTAAGCTCGCAGTATATAAAAGGGTAGGGAAAATTGCCATTTTATTAAATGAAAGGGTCACAAAATCAGCCGCAAAGTGGAAGAAATGGTGGCAGAAAGTGAAGTATATGCCACATTTTGGCAGAAATGACTATGCAACTGAATCAGAATAACTGAAAACCTGAGAAAAACATGGCCATTACAGGAAATTCTATTGTTTTGGCTTTATATCCTTGAGGTATAAGAAAGGGGTGCAATTTTGCTCTAGGTATATGAATGTACCATTTTGGTAAAAAGGCATTATTGGCCTGACAATAAAAATTTTGATATCCCTCGCTGTCATTGATTAACTTCAATTTTGAGCACGTGAGGGAAGGACAATACTCCAGGGGTATCCTTGAATTGGTTAATGGGTATACCCTCTAGACCTGTATGCCATGTGCTTCTAGCAAACTAGCCTCAAGCAATTTGTTGAGTTTCGGAGCTACAATTTTAACGTGCATTTGAAAACCTATGTTGAATTTGCGTGCTATAAATGCATATTATTATTATTAACCCACCTCCTCCCACATTGTCCTTTCCTCCCTTTGTTTCCTTATAATGTTAGGGTTGCGGTTCATTGCCCTCAACTTTGATGGGTGTAGCTTCTGTTTTATTGTGTCTTTAATTTTTGCAATGAATTTTGGAATATTAAAGCGGCTATGTGTTGGTTGCACATAGCCAAAATTTATCCAGACAAAAGGTGTGTGTCCTTTCTTCTCAGCTGGCCCATCAAACCGAGCTACCGCTGACAACAATAACTAGTCCCTGTTAAATTTGTTTGAGAAGATATGAACATTCCAGAGGGATAACATAAATGAGCATATTAAAGGGTAAGGGTTTGAACCTCCGGGCAGAGCCTCCCCGTACAAAACTTTATTGAGTAGCCCCCCGGGAATCATCCAGACTCTAAATTATCTGGAATATTTTTGAGAGTCCTAAAGTGCCAGGGTAAAACTTGAAAGTTTGACTGCACCTTATATATGTCATGATCATGGCTCTGACATGTATGTTTGCGGAGGGATGGGGGGGGGGGGCTTGGGGGTAGGGTCCGAACTCCCTTTTATGTTGGCTCCCGCCTCTGCACTTTTTTAATTGCAAACCATTATGCATGTGTTATTTTCATCGTTTCTCCCACTTCCCGGAAATCCTGCGTCCCGCACCCTCTTTTGCCTCCCGTACACTTCCTGCCCTTATTCTCCCAGGTTCCCGTCCCCCTGTCCTTGTCCACATAGTATGGAAATTACGACATCCACTGCAATCAAATGGAAGCCTCTAATTACCATGGATAGTGAGGTCAACTTCTTTGTTGTCCTTCTGAGGAGGAAGTTGGTCTGCGTAATTTAACTAATTATACCCGTGTATCTCACCATAAAAGCCTCTACCTCAGTCCCCGTCTAGGCAGTGCTCCATTTTCAGAAGTTTAGTGGAATTGGAAACACATTTAAATTAAGTCACCCTTCTCCTTGTTAATGTTTGCAAATCTTAAAGCACAGTTTACTACTCATGAAAAAAGATGTTAATCCTTCAGTATTGTCTCAGAACAATGCCTGAGAGGGATACTCTTTATATTGGGCTACATGGGAAGGTTCCACCAAAAAGGGGTGCCTTCTCATTGGCTCGCAGTATACTAATGGTAGGCAAAATTGTTATTTTATTTTTGAAGGTGATAAAATCCGCTTTGAAGTGAAAGAGATGGCAGCTAACGCTAACTATACTTGTAAAAGGGTGCCAATTTCTGGCAGAAATAACAAGAATAACTGAAGGCCTGGGGAAAAACGTGGTAATAACACGTCAGGAAATTCTATTGTTTTGGCTTATCTTTGAGGTATAAGAAAGGGGGCCAGAAGGGGGGGGGGGGACAATTTTTGCTCTACATATAGGAAGGGTTGCCATTTTGACAAAAATTAGTATATGCAAGGGTAAGGATTTGAGCTTCAGGGTGGAGCCTCCTCACATAAAATTTTATTGAGACCCTCTCCCCCCCCCCCCCAAGGGTAACAACGAATCCTACTCTCATTATCCATGCGGCTATCGAAGAATATCCTATTTTCAGTTAAGACAGTTTACTATTATAAAAAGCCTTATACATCAGTCATTTTTAGTAGTACCCTTCCCCCCCTCCCCGCTACTCCTCCTCCCAGGTACGAGTGGGGCATTTCTCCACATTGCTCTTTCCGGCTTCGTTTCAATTTCACGAAAAGTTTGTCAAAGACCAAAAATTTGTGCGTCACTGTACTATGTCTATAGAGGTCATATCTTGTCCGTTACCAAGAGAAACAGAACTACCTTCACTGTAATCATCCCTTGCACATCTATAAGGAGTCAAATTGAGAATATTCGGCCTCACAAGCCGCTGTAAATCAAGCCGGTTCGTTTTTCCTCCACATTCCATGTTTATTCCCTCGTGTGTGTGATGTAATCTCCGAGTGAGGAGCCTGGGTACAAGTCTGCTTTCTGAGTCCCTGATACCGAGAATCATCACCCAGCGGTAATCAAAACAAACAAGATGGCGGCTTTCGACATGACTTTCAAGGGCAGGAGACACAAAGAGTCTTCATCGGTAATTTCATTTCTCTCTTGAGGAAGTTTATCACAATTGTTGTGTTAATAACGCTGTTGTTATCTTTTCTTTAGTCTAAAGTGCTTTTGTCAGTCATAACCACCTTATTAAGTAGGTAAGTACGCATGAAAGAACTTTTATTCACGCCCTTTTAGCTGTTTTGCGTGAGCTGAGATTCGTTTGAGTTAAGTTTTGTACTGTTAAAAAGTAAAATCTTTGTCATTTAAATTTTGAATACATTTCTTCTTCAATGTATGTTATTTTTCCGAAACAAACAGAAGGACTTAGACATCTAATCTTTCATAAAATTGCTCTTAACATATGAGGAAATTACATGCCTAAAAACCTGATGCCAGTGTTGTTTATAAGTAGAATTCTCTAATTGATGGGTAGCCTGACTTCAACAAAATGTTATTCATGAATAACAATCGCTTTTGGTTTTGAATTCTTTGTTAGTGATAATGTGGAAAGAAGAGAAATTGAGAAGGAAAGGCTGCAGCATGAACTAAGAGAATGTGATGACAAGCTGAATAGACAGGTTGAAGGTGAGATCCTAAATCAACTTAGTCCTTTCCATATATTCTCTTTCTCTCCTGGTCAATAGGAATAGGAATAATTTATTTAACGTTGAAAACACAGGGAGTGGTCAAGTACACTGTACGCACACAAACCAGGGAATGAGTTGTGTGTTGGCTAAAGTTCTCTGGCTCTGTAATTTGACTGAGAATTGTGCATAATGCACCTATCAATGTATAATGCACCTATTAATGCATAATGCACCTATCAATGCATAATGCACCTATCAATGTCAAGCCTGTTGAGGAGACAAACCCTGGCAAATAAGGGGCATTTGGACTCTCAAGAGTGCCATATGGCACAAGATGCCTTTACATGCGCAATATTTGGTCAATTTGTGTGAAATATGCACAACCAAAAGATCTCGGAAAGATCTGCACACTGAAGGCATAAACTTGAACCCCCTCCTATATGAGACTTAATTTACCACCTCTTCAACTTTTGGAACATTTACCTTTTGTACTTTTAGGTTCAAGTTGGTATCTGACAACAAGCAGTGCACTGAGAGCTGCAAATTTAGCTATAGTTTAGAGGTATACCTAATAGCTATGAGCAATAGGAAAATGTTAAACGTTTTTCTTTTTTCATTTTGGACACTTCTCAGTCTAATCTGAGACATCCTCCATCCCCGTTAATGTGATTTACAGCATACCCTAGAAATTACCTTTCAAATGATATATCACATGGGGTCTACCAGTTCATCATTGCCAATTTAGAAAAACTTGGCATTTACTGTGGACGGGAAAAGGTTGAGAGTTTATTAGGTTCCCTGAGAGGATCTTCATACCTAATTTACAAACCATCAAAAGATATAAATGTATAAGATTACAATAAGGGTGAAACTACTTAAAAACGATCTCACTGCATCTACTACATGTAATTATGATGATGATTGATGTTGTCATGCAGAGTGCAGTGAACAATGTTTGATCACTCAATTAGTACATGTACATGTAGTTCACCCAGTGTGACAAAATTCAAATGATGGAAATGTTTGATCAGTTACCCAGTGCTTGCAAGGTTTGGTACATCTAATGTAAATACTAACAGGGATGACTCACATTTTTATCAGTGCACCAGGAACACTTAAAGTCAAGCATTCAAACATTCACTGGAATCTCCACCAGAATAGCAGGTTTCTACTCTTTTGCTATTCACATTACTTTGCAATTACAGAATGATCATTTGCCAGAGTGTGAAATGTGCGACTGTACAGTAAATGCTGATAAAATTTCTATGTTTATAGCGTCTCTTGAAAAAGTGAAAGTATTAAGAGAAAACTTGTTAGCATGCAAGTCATTGCTTCACTGCAAGAGAGAAGAACTAAAGAAATACTGGATGGATGGACTGGAGTACAATGAAGTGCTCAATCTCTTGGACAGAATGTAAGAAATGCCTTTGTTTGTTTTATTGTGGGCTGAATCCCAAAGTCTATGATGAAAGAACTAAGCCTTGAGCTTTTCTCAATCAATTAGCCAATTACCGTAAGCTGTTTGAGACACTTTTGTACTTTCAGAAACTGAAAACAGACACCCTTTTGCAGCTTTACACTACCATGCAAAAGAAATTTAATACCATGTAACAAGTCTCTCTGATCTAAGAGTTCCTACATGTATGATCAGTGTTCCATAGGTGGGAATGCATTGGGGGGGGGGGGGAGGGGGCATATTTGGAGTCTTGGAATCCCAGAATTGTTGCTTTGGGCCTGTAGCCTTTCTCTACTTGGAGCCCAGACAAAAATGCAGATTCTGACTAAATAGAGCCCTGGGCTGAAGTAATCTAATGGATCCATAGAGCCCCGACTCTGATCTTAGCCTAAAGACCTGGACACCTTAATTGCTTTGGGACCAGCTGTGATTGGTTGATATGATTCAGCTGATCAGGAACCAATATTTACTGAAAACACCATACAGTCAGACAAGGGTAGCATAATAAATTATACTGGTTCTTGACTTTTCTTAGAGACCAAGTGAAGAATGTCCCTGAACAGATTGAAAAATACAAGAAGAAGAAGTATTATCTTCATGCTACAGAGCTTCTTGTATCTACAGGTATGTTATTGCATCTACATATGCATGTACAATTTTTTTGTGCACCTCACCTTTGTCTGTGATAAATTGTAACTTCTTGAAACATAATATTTACTCCTTTCCTTGTGTAGTGTCACTACTTGAGGGAAGTTTGTCTGGAGTTGAGGCATTGCGACATCTCAGACTTGATTTACAAGCAAAGAAGAAGGTACTGACATTTATTTCAATAGTGAGGTACCTTAAAAATACTAACATGAAGAGAAAAAAACTTGCTTGCTCTGTTTTTATCTCTTCGCTTTCTTGCACGGGTGTTTGTGGCTAGGTTTGCAGGGTTTTCAATAAGGGCCGGCAGCCGGCGAAACTCGCCGGCTATTCCACATGAACTCGTCGCCTATTTGATTGAGAAATTACTTCATATTTTACGACTAACATGAGAAACATTTGCCACAAAACACAAGCCTTGGATCGGCAAAGATTTATTCATGAAAAACAAACGAATCTTGCCTGAATTCTGAGTAATTTCAGCAGCGATTTGTGTTTCCTGTTCTGTTCAAATACCCTAAGTCTTGCTCCAGAATGCAGGAAATGCATTATAAGAGGCCCAGATTTTCAAAATTTTTTGTTTAGGATCCTATAGGATCCTAAACAAGATCCTTAGGATCCTATAGGATCTTATATAGGATCTTGTCAGGATCCTGGTTAAGATCCTACAGGATCCTGTTAGGATCCTATTAGGATCTTATTAGGATCCTGGGCAGAATTTTTACCAGGGTATATATTAATTATTGTTGAAGGACAAGATCAGAGCATACATGTACTTTGAAGCCAAACATTTTTGTCTTTAATAGCAAGCCCAATCGTTTTTGACATAATTATATAAAATGATTTGAAATCTTGTTTTGTTAAACTCATCAGGTAGAACACGAGTTGTTGATAAAGAACCTTAACACTCATCTGTACCTTAAGTCAGAGAAGAGCAGACAGAAGAGAACCAAACTAGCACAATACATGGCTGATGAAGCTTCATTAAGAGGCAAAGGTTCGACAGTGTGACTTCATTTTCAATCTAGCCTTTTATTGACTTTTCCATTTTTAAATATCAAATTTACTAACTACTAATTACTAATAATTTGCTTATAAAGTAACTTCCTGTTTGTATCTATTCAACAGAGTCATCTTCCAGTGTTGGTTCAACTGGTGGAATATTCAAGAAGACTCACTCACGCACTGCTTCAAGTAAGAAAGTTAAAGTTTAAGTGAGAAAGTTCAAGTAAGAAAGTTAAAGTTTAAGTGAGAAAGTTCAAGTAAGAAAGTTAAAGTTTAAGTGAGAAAGTTCAAGTAAGAAAGTTAAAGGCAGAGGAGGTTGGGGTTGGGAGTGGGGAGTGGGGGTACGAGTATTGCTTTGAATTTTGGGTGGGGCATGTTACCCACTGGTGTGAGTGGAAGGCAGATGGGGAGGAACCCAAGGACAAAGGGACAGAAGATGTACAGGAAGCAGGATTTTCAATGAGGTGGGAAGTGGGAGAAATAGAAAAAATTACACTGCATTGCATAATACTTTTTCAACTGAAAAAGTGCAGAGAGGTGGGAGTCAGCAAAAAAGGGGCAGAGACTGAGATTGAAGTGTAAGGGAAGCAGGACATTTGGACCCCCCATGGTCCCCCCCCCCCCCCCACAGTATCTTTCACACCCCACATGTATTTCAAACCCAACCATCCTCAAGATGAATGTAGGAAACATTATTGTTATTGTTATTGTTATTATTTCATATTGCTTTCAGGATCACTGTTGTTAGAACCAGCATCATCAGTGGATGTGAATTCTTCAACTGAGGTACATTTTATCAAAGAGATTGGAGTGTAATGACCTTAAACAACCCATGTCTCAATTTTGTTGGCTGTATTTAGGTACCCTAAATTTTCTGCCTGCCTAATTTTAACAAGTGGGTTTTGAGATGTTAGTCCAAGTTATTATTCTTATTATTTTATTTTTTATTATAATAAAGTTTCGATATAACGCGCACTCTGA
The DNA here is from genome assembly GCA_964017195.1 of Siderastrea radians. NCBI lineage: Eukaryota > Metazoa > Cnidaria > Anthozoa > Scleractinia > Rhizangiidae > Siderastrea > Siderastrea radians. The sequence goes on from OZ024887.1 coordinate 67,540,650, forward strand.
TTGGTTGAAACAGCGTGCTTTATCAGAGTACAGATGCACGGAGTAGCCGTGACGCCATTCTGCGAGCGCTGGCAAGCTGAAAACCTTTCTTGCGCGCGCTTGCAAGCTACGAAAAAAACTTGATTTCTTGCAATTAAAAGCCAGTTTCTTTACAAATGTGAGCAAAATTATATTATAAAACAAATAAAAAAGCCAAAATCGCGCTTTGTTCTGTGATAAAGCACTCAAGGAAGTGACGAGAGCACTCAAGAAGTAGGGAGAAGCACTCACCTGCGGCTCGTGTTCACCCTACACTTCTTTCATGCTCTCGTCACTTCCGTGCGTGCTTTATCACAGAACAAAGCACGGTTTTGGCTTTTTTATTTGTTAATTATTATATGATTATCATTATCATTAATATTATTATTCATTTTAACAACATTGTAAATTTTTAGAACACATGATTTAAATTTCTAATTTAAGTACAGCATAATATTACGTCATTGTTTTGTAAAGTGCCATTGGACAGCAATGAAAATGGTGCTGTATAAATAAAGTATTCTTATTGTTATTCTTCTTATTATTATTATTAGTAAAGGTTCTTATGGCATCATCACATTTTTTCTCACTATTTTGTTATCTTGTCCTTACTATTCACCAAAAGCCATTAATTGTGTTTACTTAAAGTACAGTGTAATAAAGATTAAAGGTCAGACCACTTTAAGTCCTGATCAATAAATATCCACCACTATTCACCAACATTGAGGTGAATGATTGTCGTTTTTTTAATACACCACATAACATGATATGCCAACCCTAGAGGCTATTTTGTCTCCTGACAAATCAGCATGAGAACTTGTGTCTGTTGATTGCAGCTTCCCTCAGAAGGGAATGGCAAAATAATGGTTTCCTGAGTGTGAATAGGCAATCAGTGTGTATTTATTTATTTATACCTGAAAAACCAAGTTATATACCTTTGTATATACCTGAAAAACCAAGTTACCTGCAACATATACCTAATTATTACATGAAGACAACACAAGGCTTTTATCTCCACCTACTTGACTGTCCACAATGTCTTCACTTTACAGCCAATTAATACTGATAGTTGTCTTGTATTACAATCATGTAGATCACAGAAGACCTGAATGCTGACCCTGAGGCAGACAGTGATCACTTCATGATTGTGATTATAGAAGCACTTTCTCTTCTTGGCAAAATTCCAGAAACGCTTGAGGTACGTCAGGTCTTTTCTGTACTATGTGGTGGGAGGGGAGGGTGGGGTTTTGGGAGATTACAAGGACAAAACCAGAAGAAAATGGGGTGGAAACAGGAAAGTAGGGGATGAGTGGGAACTGGGATAAAATGGCTTCACTTATGAGATGGTGGAAAGTCGGGAAAACTTTTCCAGTAAATAAATGCTTACTATTTTGCAATGTAGCAAAAGTGCATAGAGCCAGGAACTGACTTTTCTCTGTAAACTTAACAACAAGCCTTATCTTTAAATCTATATAATTACAAGTACACTTACATGTATGTGTAGTAGAATGCTTCATCATGAGGGAGAACAAAGAACCCTCTACTTCCTTTTATCTTCTTTTAGGCTACTGTCAATTGCTGCCTTAAACTTCAATTTCATCAGTAAATGATGACCAATAGAGGACTTGTTGTCAAATTATCATAACACGTTTTTTTTGTTTAGTTGTAACAGAACAAAATCTAGGCTTGTTTGTCTTTTACAGTCAACGTGGTTCACGCATGAACGCTCGACTTCAAATATTCATTGATTAGTTCATTCTTCGATTTCATTCTTCAAAAAATTTAGCGATTCTTTGAAACTTGGATTCTATATTCGAAACACTATTTTAGTTATTCGAAATTTTTTTTTGTTACATCGTAATAATAATTCAAACTTTCCGAACAGAACTGAAAAGTTAGTTTTTTTAGCTCAATTTCCCGGTATGTCACGCGTGATATTTTTATTGTTTTTGAGCCGTCGCAAAAAATGGCGAGAACATAAAGCCGACAAAAATAACCCGTAAAGAGAAAATCCTTAGAAAGAAAATCCAAAGGAGTCTCTAATTTTAACAAGGCAACTTATTCTTTGGCTGGAAGTTTCGTGGCTTAATCGGAAACCCGCAGAAAATATAAACAACAGCTGCCACAATTTTAAACCTGTAACGGTTTTCGCCGCGGTGTGTTGTGGTCTACATCTGATTGGAACATGAAAGTTCAGGTTTCCTAACTCCAAATGGCAAGAAATTCGCTTGGGAGCTTTTAGGATCCTGGTAAACCTTTGCCTTCTAATGCAAGGAACGAGTAAACCTTTGCCTTTTAATGCAAGGAACGAAATCGTTAACCTTTTCAATGCTGGATTGGGGTTGTCATGATCAGATATTCCACGGAACACGAAAGTGCCAAAAGGAGCTGTTCATAAAATTGTCCGACACTATTCAGTCCACGACTCAACCATTTTCTTGTTTTCTTGTGGAGGTTAAGATCCTTGATAACGGATGGCATCCCTGAAGTAACTGATTAGCACTTCTTCCGAGTGCGCCATGTAGACGATTTCTGATGTTACGTGTGACCTTTTGAAGAATTGATTTCGTTCATCGAAAAAAAAGCGTAATCTTTCAGTCTATCTACAAGAATACGTTTATCCAATTAAAGAAAGGAATGCGCACGTGAAGAATGCAATGTTCATTAAATGACCGTTCATGCGTGAAGCGCGTTGACTGTAAAAAGCCATAAACATTCAACATGTTTTACTTTTGTTGGCAGGCAATAAAGAAGAGAATGAAGATAGAGATGTCCTTGATCATCCACAGGGCTACCACTCTTGTTGCCAAAAAGTAGCTAAGACCTTTTGTTATTAACTAAATTACAGTGCATGCTAAAATAAAAGGAAGGCTTTTTTAGAGCTATGCTACTTTGTGGCTCAGTAAATTTTTTAGCCACTCCTCCTAAGTGTTTTTTTTTCCTTTATGATCTTGATTTGGTCGGCGGTGCAGGGAAGGATGGATTTCACCTGTCATCAGGCCCTGCCTTCTCCTCCACCCAGAAAAGAAGGGCGTGATGCAATTCTTTGTCAGATTTCTTGTAAAAATTCAGATTCTGAACGTTTTCCTGAATGTATGAGAAGCAATACTTGTGGCAATCAATAGTCAACAGTTGTTCGTCATACATTGTGTATGTTAATGCCAACTACAGATTAATAGCGATGTGACTTCAGGTAAATTGGGTAGATATTTGAAACAGCAGAGGTTTGTGGCTAACTAAAGATGTACCAGGCATTATTTGATCTTTCTATCACTGCCAAAGAAAAACAAACAAACAGAAAAGCAAAAACAGAAATGCCTGTTTACCGGTTAAGGATGGACTAGTCTCCTAATTGTCTTCATGTTTGTTTGGTGACTAGTGAATCTAAGTCAAATTCATTTAGTAAGAGGTGACAGAGGAATGAAAATATGTGGTACCAGAGAAACAATCGACATGCTCAACCTGAGTCTGAGACTTGAACACCAAAACCTTTGCCACATCCCTGCTGTGTATGGCCTGAACTAAAATGTTGTAGTTTTGCATGACATATTTGATCAGTTAAACTGCTGTTCTTGTCTCATTTCTTTCTTTTCATAAATTTCTCTTTTTGGTTTTCTTTTAGGGTCGGACAACCTGCAGAAATTATTCTTGCACAGGTAAAGAAAGTTGCAATATCCTTACATATTTTTGGCAATATCCTTACATATGTGTTTGCAGGATTTCAATGAAAGTGTTTTTGCTGATCTGCATGTAAATGCTACTTGGTTGCTAATCAGTTGCATTTAATAGTTTCAGTTTGTGCAGTTTGGTTTGTAGAGTGCTTAAAGTTTGAACGCAAGGGTTATAAGGTTATTAATTCTACAGTTAGAGTTTTTTTAAACCTGGGCAAGTGGGGAATTGGGTCTGGCAAACAAGTAGACTTGCCCACATGTGGAGCTCAGAATTTTTTTTTTGGAAGTACGAAAAAACCCAACACTGGAACCGGAAAGGAGAAGTGAAGGACTTTTGAGAAAGTCTACCAAACGAGCAAATTTTGAGAGTTGCTTACCCAAAGGGCATGCTAAACATTATTTAAGTATCTGTCAAGCCCTATGTTAATGAAAAGTATTCTGGTAACAATGAAGGTGGTGACTCAGTGGAGATCTTCTCTTAGAAGAATGGTCGCACTGCAAGTTTTGTAAATAACTGCATTGTTTTTTTTTTTCAATAATACCTTTAATAGACCAAAAAAAAACCACTTTTCACAGTGCTTTAGAACACATATTAAAACTTTAACAAAAATTAATAAGAAAGCCTAGAAAACCCTAATGATCGCTGCAGTACTCTTATTAATACTAATTGCAGACAATGTAAAATTAACAAATTACTGACATCTATAAACAAGGAGTCACTATGTTTACTTTGTATGTTTATAGAACTGCATTGTTTTTTTGCACATTATTTCAGAATCAGCCACATCACCTGATGGAACTCTTAGAAGTGGTGTTTGACTTGTTTAGGGGTGTGGCCCATGCACACGAGACAGTGCTTTCTGCCATTCACAGGGTTATTGTAAGTAGGAGGTTTTACTGGGTTTCTTTTAACTTTATGGGTGTGTAGAGATGGCCAAAGGTTATTAGCATAATTTTGTGGAGAGCTTTGGTGAAGAACTAAATCATTGACTCATCAAAGCTATGCACTGGAAGTGCACTGGACATATGCCCAAGCAGAAAGGAACAACATCTCAAATCACAACATCTCGTGAATAATGAGTGTTGCAAAAGTATATTGTGGGTTGTGCAATCTTTCTATGTCTTGGCAGATGAAGTCTGTGAACTTGCTTAGCATTTGGAACTTGTGCATCGAACGTGTGTCTACTTGCAAGTCCGTTTGGCCACACATCGCAAGTCTGTGTTTGCAAGTTCACATTTCCTAACTTGCGTTGACTTGCGACTCCATTTGGCCGGGGCTTAATTTGAGAACACCTAATTGGCAAAAGTCTTCTTTTTACTGTTGTTGTGTTAGTCACATACAAGTAATATTTATTTAGTACATGCCTGTATGGATCAGTCAGTGGTTTTTTATGTAGTGTGATGAACAATCAGCATCTCTCATTCTTTTAGGTTTTGTACAGTGATATTGGACATGTTGTTTTTATTTCAGTGTAAAATATTTTTGTCATTGAAAATTGCAGAAGTCATCAGATCCCAAGATTGACTTAGGAGATACAGATCTTTACACAATCGATGTTGTCTGGTCTGAGATCCAGTTTGCAGTAAGTTGACAATTTATTTTACTTCTGGATGTTTCAAGGGTCTTGCTGTTAGCTGCTAAGTGCATTTTAGCTTACAGTTTGTCATTAATCTGAACATTTCTTGCAGATCCAAGTGTTACTGGGTGATTACTTGGATGTTCAAAACACTGCTACTCAGCAAGGATCAGTGACTTTTGCTGAATCATCAAGGTAGCTTCCTTTTCTTGGTACCTACATTGTGTCTTACATGTTGTATGATGATTTCCTGACTGAAAACTTAGTGAATCATGTGAAAGTCAAGATTCAAGATTAGCCTCTTGTCGTAAACTTGTGCTGTATCTTACTGTTCCTGCCATATTCTGTGTGCTGTGTTTTACTGTCATGCTGTACAAGGTGGTTTTAACTTTTGAGTCTGTGGATGAATTCTTAAAGTATGATCATTCAATGACAACTATTGAGCAGTTTCCTGTGGTACTGTTTATTATGCTGTTCAAGGTGATTCTAACTTTTGAGGCTGTGGATGAAATACTAAAATGTAACCACTCAAATAAAAGCTATTGAGCAGTACTTTCCTGTGGTACTGTTTGTTATGTTGTACAAGGCGGTTGTAACTTTTGAAGCTGTGGATGAAATCCTAAAGTGTAACAGTTCAATGACAGCTATTCAGCAGTAAATTTCTGTTTTTGTGGTTTATTTTTATCCGTTTTTACAGATGGTTGTTTATAAGTTCTTCTGTTAAGAGCTTCCGTCATAAGGTCTGTCTTGATAACATCACCTTCTATAGTGGTAGGGGTTAATTTATTTATCTGTTTCTGTCGTTTAGTGATGTAGCTGCATTCTTTGCACTCAGAAGAAGAGGGCCACTAAAATCTGACCAGCGGGTGAGGCTCCAATAGTTTGTCTCGTTGATTATTGTCACAAAACATGATAAGCTTAAATGTTTAGCAGCTTAGTTGGCCGTTTGTAGAAATCATCTTGACCTTTTCAGAAATTTGGTGCAAGGCAGAAATTTCACAAAACTGTTGCAGCCATTTGTAGGAATCACCAGTCAATTGCCAACCAACACTCAGATGATGCTGTTATAGTACTTACAGGTACCAAAGTGAAATGTGTATCAACCCTCTAGCTGTTTTCGCCATTTCTGAAAATTGTCAGTTAGCGTAGTCAGACAATAGGTTTATAATTTTAGGGCACTGCACAGTAATGAAAATATATTACAGAGTTGACCAAGTGCTTTTCGAAAATGTAGAAATCACTATGTCTACTGGAAAATGCTGCAGCAAGTTTCAAAACTTGTCGTAGCCATGTAAGCGAAAATAAGCAGAAAATTCTGTTAATCGCCAAGCAGTTTATTCAGACACTTGCATTACATTTCAGAGCGCACTGTACCGCTTTGAAGGTTCTTCTTCTGCTATCAGCATGAACACATACATCAGAGAAAGACGCCAAGAATGTATGGCCGGGACGGCGGTATGTGACTTAAAGTCAAACTAAAATTTTCTCTTGCGCGTAACTTTGCAATTTTCTGTCGAGTTTTTTGATTGTTCGTTTCAGTTGCACTTTGGTATGATACTAGATTCTTGGCAGTTTCTTTGAAAGACACCTCTTACAATTGAACATTCTGCTCAGGATATTGCAACAATGATTTTGTGGAAGGAAAACTGTTGAAAACTAAGAAGTAGCAACAACCGCTGTTGTGATAAGGGAATTTTGTGAGCCCACTTTAAAATCTTTTTTAAAAGCGCTGATATAATAATGCATATTCTCCTTACTGTTCTCCATACATTTGGTATGGAACTAGTAAGGAGAATTTGTCTAAATATCAAGACAGCTTGTCCTTGGTGATCACCTTCTTTATTCTCATCACTTAAATGTTTGAACAAGTAGTGATAATGTAAAGAGAGTTTTCATTTTCATCACTGCTAGGGCTTAAAGGGTTAAACACGAGTGAATAAGTGTTTTCCATTCGAAAAGTCAATGACTCCCTTTTAATCAAACACAAAAACTCATTAATTGTATTTTTGTGTGGTTTACTTTTCCGGCATGTTTCTGCGTAGTTGCTTTGTTGTGTTTGGTCACTAGAAATAAAAAGAAAGTTGACGCGGTTGCATTTAACTCGTGCAAAGACTGTACCTTCATTCTTTTCCCAAAGATAATTGTTACTACAATCTCCGACAAAACTGTTGAGACACTTGGGAATGAGTGAGAACAATTCTTTGCCCCTCTCCCCCTTATCAATGTTGCTTGACCGCGAAAAAAGCCTGATGAATTGTCTGTCCCTCCAAACAACATTGAGTGAGGGAAGGGGGAGGGAACGCATTTCTGCGATCTTGCCAGGTTATCCATGCAGTGAAAATGAGAAATACGTGTAGTAACTGAGTTTGTCTCGTCAACTACATGTAGTTCGATCTGTCCAAGGTTGTAGTTCGTCCAACTAAGGAAGAATGACACTGATTAGTTATTACTCCCAATTGTTTAGAATGAGGATGATGATGACACATATGGCGAACCACTCCACAACACCAAGCCACAGCTGCTTTGTAAACCAAACCCGAGGAACATAACAGGTAAACACGAATATAAGCACGTTGACAGAAAATTCAACAAAAGTAACGGAGCTTTACTTTCAGGTGCCCTCTAGTTCGCGGTCCTGACTCGTTCCCAGTCGCTATTAAAAATTCAGAAAATGAATGGGAGAAAAAGACGGAGGAGGTCTGGAACAGGCGACTTTGCAAGCGCGCGGGGCATGTTGGGAAGAAGAAACTTCTCGTATCCAGTCTTCTCCTGCCCCCAAAACAACTTAATAGCGACTGGGTACGAGTCAGTTCCAGATCGTTAGAAAGTGGGAGTCATACCCAGTGCATGTAAAACCGCCACTGACATGGTGTCAGAAGTAGAAAAGGTAGCAAAGAGAATGCATAGGAATAATCATCGTAAATTAAAAAGAATAGAATACGACAGTGGCGGAGTAGTTCAAAGGTGTTTTGAAATAGTTAACGTTGCTAAAAATTGTCGCCATTTCTCTTTTATTCCACATAGTTGTGTTTATCCCTCTGATGTCTTTTGTCAGTGAAATCGAAGCAGCCATCAAAATCCAGGGCGAGTAAGTATTTTTATGTAATCATGTTTGCTCGTCATAACGGTTTTTCCCTAAAAGCTGACCGAGCAGATTGTACGTAGCCAAGTGATATTTAGAAGCAGTTGTCCGTTGGGAAGGAGGAAAGGTGTTTTGCTTGTAGATTACTACAGTCGGCAGTGGTCAATGGATGTCCTGCCTCTGAAAAACTATACGTTCCATAACACCTGGCATGAATGCAACATTTACAATGCAAATTACGGAATGCTCATAAAATGTCTCCAGACGTAACGTGATGAAGAAGATAAAAGTCAAAACCAAAAAAACCTACACCTTAAACCAACACGCTTCATACTTGTGTTTCACGTCTTGGGCTGTGAAACTTTCTTTTATTCCAATCAAACTTATTTACCACTCATAAACCTGTGCTTTTAACAGAATGAGATGCACCCTGTATGGTTTTATCACAGACTATGTGAAGGACATTTTCGTGGAGGAAATCTTATTTGATATACGTGAAAAGCTGCGAGAAGTGACCCAAGGTAAGGAAAAATGCAGCTGTTGGCAAGCTACTTTCAGCAACAACAACAATCTCTGATAGGAGAAGTTTTCACAAACCTAGTGGCTCAAAGCTGTCAGAGCTAAAACCGGTTTCTGTAGATCATAAGGAAGCTGTGGACTTTGGTTTAGTGGTCAGTGTGTCAAACTGTCGATTTGAAGTTCGGTGATTCCAAAGACGGGCGCGGTTGCTCAAATCTAACTCAGGCTTAGCGACAATTTAAAATGCAGTTTTATAGCTTAATCCTCAGTGTGGATTCAGGGGGACATCAGATTTTCCATCCGCAGTTTTACTTTGGCTACTTTTAATCTTTTACTTAATAGCAGTGAAAACGCTTTTAAAGAAGAAAACGAAAGCCTTAAAGTCAAGCTCTTAATCCAGGGATAGCAGTAATTGGCTTTCGAACCACTGGGCCCAGGGCTCGTTTTATGGACAAATGTACGTTTAGTGTAACTTGTCTCATATCGAAGTTGCGACACAAGTTGTACAAAAAAATTGCTTATGGTGACATACCCTGTGACGGACAGAACAGAAATTAAATACAAGACTTGTTTTTGGCGCTGTTTTGTAAGGTGCTGTGTCACTGGAATTTACCAGCTTTGTGGGCCAACTGTGCAAAAATTATGACTTGGTACACTTGTTCATGCACTAAGAGTGCAAACGATCATAACATTTTAGCAGTCTCTTTAAGATTTAGCTCAGAATTGGAAGACGTCGAACCAAACTTTCTTTAAGTTGCAGTCAAGTGGCCAATGATATTAGTTAATACTTTCAGTGAACTACATGTACTAGAAGTATTTGACAAAAATAAAGCGCTGTTTTCAGGTTCTTTGTGATGGGAATACGTCTCTTAGCTTTTGAAAGTGACACTAAAAGTAAGCTGACATAATTTCTTTGACTTTTCTTGTTACAAGATCGAGAGACGTTTAGACGAACTACTGACACCAACATTCTAAAGCTGCTGGGAGCGAGCAGGCCCTTGTTGCAGGTATGTCATGTAAAGCGAGATCAACAGCTTATTCCTTCATCAGCAGGCTCCCTAGCTGAAACCAAGTTTCCGGGAAAATGCTTTTACTTTAAGTGGTGCGAAGATTTTTAATATCCTTTAATATCCTTTGTTTCTATGGTCGCGGGCGGAAGCTTGTTGTTGGCCTTCGTAGTGTGTATTTTAGCCCGAGCCGTACATTTCCGTAATGCCATTGATTCTGTGGCCAATAAAAGAACAAAAAAGTTTTGTCGTCCATTTTGAAAGCAAAGAGATAGGTGAACTTGCGCCAGTAAACAAAACCAGTCTATTTTCCATCCAAGTAGGATAATTCTTTGCTTTCTGCCGTGGAGTTTCAGGTTTCAGATTTGCCGTGACGAAAAACTTTGGTTGGAGTTAATGAAGGTGCACAACGTTATGTTAAGGGGCCTTCATTCGTCAAACTAATGTTGGCCGGCCAAATCGTGGTGGTGTGTGTGAACGACACAACAACATGTTGGCAATCTGTTGGGAAAAAGTTGGCGAGAAGGGACAATTTGTTTGTCAACAGTTTGCCATGCCAACATCAAACTAATGTTGGCCAAATCGTGGTGGTGTGTGTGAACGACACAACAACATGTTGGCAATCTGTTGGGAAAAAGTTGGCGAGAAGGGACAAACTGTTGCCAACAGTTTGCCATCATGTTTTTGCGTTGTTCACAAACACCATTTTGAGTTTGCCAACACGAGTTGGCCAACATTAGTTTAACGTGTGAAGGCCGCTTTAGGTTCAGTTCCCGCCACTTTTTCTCTGGTCCAGTCTTCTTCCTCCTTACGCGTTCTCATTTCCTCCGACACTTCTGAAAATCGAGCACACGTTAGCTGGCTTTTTTCGGTTGCCATTGGCTACTGCGACACTGGATTGAATCAATCTTAGCCCGTTAAATGAACTACAGTGCCAGCTGAAGTGATTATAGTACTATACAAGGTCGTTTCATTTATTATTTTTCCGTGTATAGAGCACTGCCACAGTAGAGCAGCTGACACAGGACCTTAAGAATCTAATGCACAGTCTACCCAACTACTCGCCTCAATTCCTGGAAATGGTCTGCAAGATGCTCACCATCTTTAAAGACAGTTGCTGTGATGCATACAAAGGTACATGGTCCCCGTTTCTGAACGCTGATCCTCTAAATAGTACTAACATCCAGTTTTGACTGCGATTCTCAATCAAAACAATATGTAAACCCGAGCTCGTTCCGAAGACCCGTGCATTCATTTAGTTGAGCGGTAAGCAAAGGCTCTCGTTTCGTTGGTGACAACTTGGTGACCGCAAGCGTTGGCTGTCTCAGAAAATGCAACCATGCGAACACACTCTCTTAATCTCTGGTAACAATAAGTCATCTAAATACTAACGTCCCCTTGAATACTTCTCTCGCTGGAGTCTAATGTCTCTCAAAAAGAATACTGAATACTGCTTTCCGCCCCAAATACAACTTGTCCTGAATATTGTTCCTCTGAATATTACTACTTTCTCGCCCTAAAACAACTTTGTCTCCCTAGTGTAAATTCTCCCCATAAATGCTTTTGTCTCCCCAATTTATTTTTTACTCTCCCACCGATACCACTTTCTCGCCCTAAATGCTACCCCTCTGTACGCGAGTACCATGAGGCGATGAATTGTACATACTAGACATATATTTGAGGGGAGTGATGCGTGAAATAATTTCAATTTTCAGCTCTGCTGAAGTACAGTGGTGAAGGTGACAAACCGACTCGTGTTTTCAGTGCTAATTGGACCAAAGATGAAGACATCAGTCGCTGCTTAAGGTACAGTACTGTCACGTGGCTTTGGTCAATGAAGGAGAGATTTAGCATCCAGAATAGAGAGATGTAGAAACTGTGAACCTGCCGTTTAAAGCTAGAATACACAAAAAAAGGAGTCTTCTAACTGTTAACTTATGTTTCAGTTACCACTTGATGTGGGTTCCTTGGAAGGTCTCGACATAACTGCATAATTAAAGCGCCTTTTCTGTAAAATTGACAACCTCTGTGAAGGCGACGGCCAAACATCAACTCACCTTTTTGTACTTTATTCTTTCTATTTGTGTAAGCGGCGACAGTTGACCGGTCATTTTAAGTAGAATAATAAATGACGCATCACTGGACATGAGAACAGGCTGTTAATTGTAGGAGACGATTCAGAAACTTCAAATAAATATTTATATTGTTTAAGAACGGGAAAACAGGCCTTCTCACGTGGAAAACTGCCGACGGCAAACGTGAAAAATGGCGGGGAAATCATGTTCACACGGTATTTCTGCCGTTCGCTTTTGTCGTAAACGTCGTGCTAAATCTATGTATTTTCGTCCTTGTGTTCTTGTACAAGGGAACTCGTCTTGCATGATGAGTGTTGTTCATGTCTTCTTGCAGGTCTCTGCCTAACTGGCCAGGACTTCACCACCACCATCACCACACGCATCGCCAAAGAAAAGTAAGTATTGCCTCCTCGTCATACAAATCTTAAGCAATTTACAATTCTTTACCAAAGTCCTAAAATTTGGAATTCTCTCCCAGTATCAATTACCTGTCAAGCAAGCTTTCCTAGCTTTAAGAAAAAGATGTCAGAGTTTTTACTAAAATAATTCTGAATTGGCCAAGCTGCACACGCGCAGCACCCATTTGTAAACATAATGACAATGGAGGTGACGTCTCCCATAAGCCCAGTGGTTTCTTAAGGTCTCCTCGCCAGAAAAAAAAGCTGTAAATTTCTTGTATACATTTCGATAAGACAAATTGATGATAATGATGATGATGATGATGATGATGATGATGATGATCATGATGATGATGATGACGACGACGACGACGTAGACGACGGCGACGACGACGACGACGACGACGACGACGACGACGACGATGATGATGATGATGATGATGATGATGATGATGGTGATGGTGATGATGACTAAGTTATGAGATTGGCACTTGTTACACTCGCAGAAAGGCAAGGTATCGATGTGTCACTACATGTTAATGGCATGTTTTGTCTCTTTGTAGGACGATGAAGAGCAGGATGTCGAGGCAGCGAGAAAACGAAACCAGAAGGTAAAGTTTACGCAGATTTGTGAAAGGGCTTTGATTCAATTTTGATGTTATATACCTATAATTACTTGTCAGTCAATCGAAATTCACACTTTTTGAATCATGGCATCTTTTATACCCGCCCATTGGTATCATTTGATGTGCAAAATGTGGTTATTTTAATTACCAAGCTAAGTGGTTGCCTTTTTAACACGGAAAGTCATCGAAGCCGTTGTGATACCAATGATGATCGTCTGGTACAATATTGTTTGGATGCCAGAAGGTAAAGTTTACGCAGATTTGTGAAAGGGCATATGTAATTATGCTAATTCTTTTCGCAACTGCAGAAGTTGCGTTAATAACTGCGAGGATCTTCTTTACATTTAATGTGCATACCGTAGGTTTCTAGAAAACGGAAAAAAAGTTTCATATTTCTTAAGTTTTGAGATATTGTGTTCATTTTCTCTCATTTTCGGATTTATTGCTTGTACAGGAGACTGATATCCTGACCGATAATCTGGGCAAACACATTCTCAACGATGCTGAAGTGTTGTTTGAAACACGTGACCTTAGAACACTGGCTAACCTTCAGGAGAGTATGGTACGAAATAGGGACTAGTACTCAGTTCTCTTGCAACATAAGAATTATATTCATACGTTAACACTTGCTACTACCCTACATCATAGTGATAGTAAACATAAAGGTCAACAATGACAGTAGCCTGTTCCAGGCGTTCAGATAGTGGATGGCGAGCGAAAAATAAAGCGAGCGACTGGGGGAGAGGACGAGGGAACGCCTGTGAAATTAATTTTAAAAAGCCCATGCCGCCCACTTTTGACCGCCGACAGCGGCAGAGAAACATGAACCCAGGGTCAGGTCAAAGTAAACAAGAAAGTTATGTAATTATGCTCACCGAAACAGGTTTCACCCGAGTTTGAAGCGTTGGGAAAAGTACTGGTGATGCTTTAAGAAATCTGACATGCCGAATGAACATTGCAAAATTTTCTGCGATACGGAAACGCAAATGTAATCTCCACTACTGGACCAATAAAGGTATCGAGAATCACAGACGACTTTATAGACACATCGGTTTCTCAAATTGATGAATAGAAAGCTTTTCACTCTGTGACGGAATGAACTTCGTCGTCTTCATTAATTGCGATGGCTACAATATGTTTGTTGTTGTTCTTTTCTCCATTCCTTCGACAGCAGGCTTTCAGGACTTTCATAAACAATAGCCGATCCATTTTTCCTGCTTCTTCTTCGTCTTCTTCTTCGTCTACTCCGATAGCCAGCGCTCTAATTCCGATGCTTTGAAGCTGTTCTACTTGGTCTTTCATGATTGCGACAAGCGGAGGTGACCACAATTATCTTAGAAACAGCCTTGCAATGCGTTGATTAACCTTGGAAAAAGTTGAAAGATCAAGCTATTTCCAAATCGTGTTGGAAGAATGGCGATGAGACCTCTTCCCAGGAACACGTTTTGAAGACAATCTTTTTATTCCATTTGTAAAGTATCCCATTTGCTAAATTTGCCGTTAACAGATATTTAACCGTGCGTGACTCGATGGAGGATGACCTTCGCACGGGCACGCCATATCGCATTTCTTGTCTGCGTCAACAACCCCCTGGTGTAGACAGGAGGTGTCAAATTTGGTCAATCAGAGGGTATACTAGATTCTGGTATACCGTCATGGGCTTTTTAAAATTAATTTCACAGGCGTTCCCTCGTCCTCTCCCCCAGTCTCCCCTCGTTTTTTCCCGCTCTTTCGCTCGCTTTATTTTTCGCTCGCCCTCCACTATCTGAACGCCTGGAACAGGCTACAATGACAGTGGCTTTACACCAACACGCGTAAAACTTTTGCCACAATTAACCTTCGAGGCTCGATGGTTCAAGGCCTGGGCCCGGTTGTTCGAAAGCCGATTAGCGCTTTCGCTGTGTTAAATGTTGTCCAAGGTTTCTGATTCTATTGTTAAAAAGTGCTACCGCTGCTAATTTTACGGGTCAATTTGAAAGCAGCCAAAATCTGATTGTTAAGCGGAAATAATTCACTGAAATCCACGTCGTTAATGTGAATTAAAAACTGACACTAATCCTGGGTAAGCTCATCATCCACATAAGCAAATTTTCTATGACACGTTTTGTAGAACGACCCAAAGCCGGTACACGTTACACGACCTCTCTTCTCCCCCGTGAAATAGCGATAGTAAACGACTGTTAAATCTGAAAGTACTGAAGGTTTTTACCCTGAGGTCTCTACGGTATCTTATTGTTTTGACAGGAGTGGTTGGCAGGTCACATACGAGGTTTCACCACAAGTCTGACCGCACAGTCCACAGCTATAAGCCTTGTCTCTTCAGAGTCACATGGACATGAAAGAATCAAAGCGGTAAGCTGCAATACCGTGCTTACTCAAGTTTTGGAGTGTACGACACAAGTTTGACGGGATGCAAATTTTAAGGGCGATATACGGTATGAAAGTATGGAAATGGAGGAGCTGTAGTACAGGGTTTGCGTGCTGAAGATGGGAGGGTGGTGGTTAAAGGGTGGGACTCTACATCGTGTGGTGTTGTTTCCAAGACACCTTACTCCACATTGTCTCTCTCCTGGAGGGGGACAGGGGGCGGGACGTGTACGGGAGGCGGGAGAAGAGGGGGTGGAAAGCGGGAGAAACAGGGGAAAAATACGCACCATTGCGCAATATTTCGCAATCGAAAAAGCGGAAAGAGGTGGGAGCCAACAAATATAGGGCGGGAAGCGGGATTAAAGCGTACGGGAAGCGGGAGGTTTAACCCCCCCCCCCCCCCACACCGTCCCTCCCCCTCTCTCCACAAGGCTTTTACCGATTGTTTCGTGTATAGATGTGTTTACTAAGAAACACGTGGACCATACACTAATGGCTTTCCACATCAATAATGTTTGCGACTGCGAGCAGTCGTCCTATTTTCTCAGAAACTACGCGCGAGAGGAGAAGTAAAATTATACAAATCAACGTTAAAAATGAGGAAAGATTGGGGACGGGGACGGGGACGGGGACGAATCATTCGCGCTACTCGCGCTTGGCGGAAAATAGGAGAAGAAAGAGACTGCTCGCAGCTTATACGGTTTTTGTGTTGAAAGTAGACTGAAAGTAAAATGGTAAGGTGCTCATTGCTGTCAATGGCTTAAGACTGGAAGGGATTGCAATCTGATGTGACTTTGAAACTCAATATAATTAACTCAAAACTTGTTCATTACCTTGGATTCATTAAGAAACCAACACGGATGAAAGTTCACGTTACCTTGTTGTCACTGCCACAGACACAAACACCTCACTTTTAATTAAACTGATGAAACCGACACTTCACTTTTAAATTCCACCAAATCACAATGTGATATTGAAGCAAATTTTAAAAAATGCGAATTCACTCTCGGTCACTAACAACTAAAATTATGGATTAACTGCACGTTTCGTTTATCAAAGCTTTGACAGTCGCCTTCTAGACAACTGGGTCTCAACTAGATAGCACACTTTTGAAACCGTTTAAATTTAATCTTTTTTAACGCATCACTTATCCTGAATAAAGTAATCTTATCTAATGGTTCCTTAAAAGGAGCTATTTTTGTTGGTGAAGATTAAACAGTTTTAAAATAGTTGTTTTATGCCTAAAATAACGCGATGTTAAACCTATAACAGAGAGAAGTTTACAGTGGCTATGGATTTACGTATGTTCACGGTAGAAACTGGGTAAGTGAATGTGGTTAGGTTATGTTTTAAAACAAATCTTAACCACTAAAAATAACTTTTGTGACGGCGTAATGTATTCTGAGTTACATCATAACGTTGAGAAAACTTTTTCAAGCTTCTCTTCGTCTGTCAAAATTCTCGACCACATAAAATGCCAGTGAGATATTAAGAACAGCTTGTATTTTTAAACAGCTCTTTTAAAGCTTTCATAAAGCTTTAATAGCTTTTGCTTGTTAATCTTTCATTTGGCTGCTTTTAAAACATTTCCACTGAATGCAATGGTGTTTTACTTGCGCTGATTCAAAATTGTCGGCTAAGATTTACCTATTAACCTCTGAAGGATCGCGTTTTTACACAAATCGCACTTTAATGAGCGTACAAAATGCGTTGTCACGCACAAACATAAGGCCTCCTGCGTCCTGGAGACGGAAGGAATCAATACTTGCCCTCGGAAATACCACAGGAAAAAAGAAACATTCAAAGCTTCGCAAAACAACCTTGAAGTAAGCTTTAAACCAAACAAAGGAAGTAAACGTTTCAGTCTTTGATAGATAAAATGAGCAAGGCGTAATTTCTAAACAATCCCCTTTATCAAGGAAACGATGTTATGGTGACCACTCCTTACCATTATCTTTTGGTTTAATATTAAGGACACGTGAATATGATCTCCATTGTGCTTGTGATACGGGGGGTGCGGTGGTGTAGTGACTGGCGCGTTGGACTTCAGATCTGCAGATCGGTGGTTCGACGCCCAGTCCCTGCCGTCGTGATGTTTCCTTAAACAAGAAACTTTACCCGGCATTGTCTCTCTCCACCCAGGTGTATAAAATGGGTACTGGCGACGTACTGCTGTGGGTAACCCTGCGATTGACTATTATCCCATCCAGGGGGGAGTAGCAATACTCTCAGTTACTTCATGCTACAGAATCCGGGTTACGCTCCGGCCGTGTGCGCCACCTTGGCTCGTGTGCGACTTTGCCCACCTTTACCTTGTGCTTGTGATACTTATAGCTTGTAAATAATAGGTTCCTTTCAGCTTCATAGTTCAGTTTATTTTGACGTTCCTCTGGATTTTTTTCTTTCAATTTTGATATTCATGTGTACATGGATACCAAATTCTAAGGTAGATGAAGGAAAAAATCTCCAGATAAAGTGACGTGATTGAAATGGGCAATATGTCTATGAAGGTGAAAGGGTATTTTCTTCTCGCCTTCAGGATTTGACGTTTTTTCCTTTACTGTTTATTTTATAGCAAGAGATACCTCCAGTCTCTCAAGAGATTCTACAGTAAGTATGTCTAAATTGATGTTCAAATGGGACCAACCATTTCAGTCAACCTAAGCCAATTACGATCAAATCGTTGAAAACGAACCTTGCGACATGGACATGTCTAGTATTTTCAATATGGTCACATATTTTCTTTGTTCTTTCGGGTGCATGGCTCGATATGCTTTCTAGGACTAGTAATATCAGCAGTGGAATTTTCAGGTTTCTTGTACGTTATGTTTTATATCTACCTGTATACCCTATTTTATGAACGTTTAAAACCGCAAGCATTCGCTTTCTGAAAAAAAAGCAAGTCTAAAAAGTAACCATTCAAACTTTTTTTAAACATCTACTTGTTGTAGATTTGGAACTCTTTTTATACAGGAGTAGACCATCGATGCTATTTAAAGACGTTCTCGCCCAAAATCTTCCCACTTTCAGAGTTTTTAAAAATCTTTGGTGCAGTTACGTAATGATCAACTCATGCCAGAACCCCCCCCCCCCCTCCAAAGGGGTCACCTTGCTCGTTTAGGATAGGATAGGATAACTTTATTTATACACGGTTTTTCCATCAGTCAATTAAGTTACTGGACTATCTACCTATCTAACTAACTACAAAAATTTAATAACAACAAATACAAAATAACAAAAGAAAAGTCTGCTTTTCATGGAGGCCGTGTCTAAAATTCACTTACATGTAAAATTTAGATATTACTTTAAACTGTGCCGACTTAATTTAGATTTGAAATCGGCCAGTGAAGATGCTTGTCTTAGGTCTACAGGTAAGTTGTTCCACAACTGAGCTCCGCTGAAAAAGCGGAGAAAAAGCGTACTAAACTTAGTTTTCCAGAAGGTTTGGTCATGTGAAGCAATCTCGGCTCCATTTATACCAGTGTTTCTTTTAATAGTTCACTTCCTTTATTAGTTCTCTTCATTTTATCAAAAAAAAAAATTCTGAACGTGAGAATATAAATATATTTTGCTATTTCTAGTCAAATGCGATCGAATTCTTTTTACATATGCAGGTATGGTATGTCTTACAATTATCCTTCTGTGAGGCTTATTCTACTCAAAGAAATGACATCAGCTGCAAAAATATACTAAATAGGTCTATTTGCGCTAAAGTCAACACATCAACCTTATCTAGAGTACTCCACTAAATTTTTTTTATTTGCTGGGCTCATCATACATTGAAGAGAGTTAAATCCGTGTATAAATATTACAATGCCCACCAGCGCTATAAACAATAGCCCTTTTCACAGTTACCGTTTCTCATTTGCATTACAATGTTTTTTAACGTGGATGTGAGGCAATTTCGGGCAATTTTGCACTCTTTGCCCGAAATTGCCTCACATCCACGTTCAAATACATTGTAATGCAAATGAGAAACGGTAACTGTGAAAAGGGCTATTAGCGCGAACGTCCTTAATACTGACTTTCCCTCACCACATAATTGATGTCAATTCGTATATACATATGTGTCAATTAGCAAAAGCAGCCATATTGAAAAATGAGTTATTGGGTAGCTGTAATGCTGCCATTAGTTTCTAACAGATGATAAGTCTGAAAGAACACCGACACAACAGTTTTTAACCTTTCGGCAGTACAACTACTATCATCAGTACGAGATAAGGTACAGAATTGAATTAAGATCAATATAAAGCACTAATTGCCTGGATGAATGTAGGGGCCACTTGCATCCCAGGTTCCAAAAAAGTTTCGTAGAATTTGTGATCCCATACTGCAGAATACCCCGTGTGGCACTAAATTTTTGCGGGTTCTCATTTTTGCGATTTTTGCCTTTTTTTTCGCGATCCGCAAAAAAAGTTCCCGCAAATTTTTTTCCCGCAAAAATTTACTCCTCTGTAGAAATTATATACAAAAATACTGGTTTGAAGGAGAAATGCCATAGATAACCCGATGGAAATACATGAAGTGGTACTTTAGTTTTTGTCGATCCATTTTAATAGAATGTCATTGATTAATCTGTTTTACATTTGTATGTTGTTTTATCCGTCTTTCTTTTGCATGTGCTCAAATAAAACGAAAATGGTATCATTTCTGTTTGAATGCGACTTCCAAAAAATCGCAAAAATTAATTCCCAACAAGAAAAACCCATCTTTTCCAATCCCAAAAAATAGTTCCCGCAAAACACAAAAAATCACCAATCCGCAAAATTAAACTCCCGCAAAAATTTTGCGCCACACGGTATACGGCTTGGGTTGTGAGTTTTCTCAAACTTGTAATTTGTTTCCTTCTATCAACACCTCTTCAGTGGAGATTTTTATTAAATTGTATATATTGTTTGACCATCTTTTTTCACGACATTTTCTTCAGGGATGGAATGTTTTTACTTTATTCCATACGTAGAACGAAATGCTAGAACGGTACGTCAAGATTGATCTGTGAATGTTTTGTTGTTGGGAAAAAGTAAACGACCACGTTGGAAAAGGCTTGTTAACAGCCAAAAACCTGAAAAACCTCTTTAAAATGACTACGTTTTTGGCATCTTTCGATCCTGCTTTTTCCATTTCTCGTAGCCAAGAAAATCCATCAGCTCACCGCAGATATTTTCTACAGCTCTTATCAAGGGCTTCGGAGCAGTTTTCCATCTGCTAATAGCAACTGTAGCATTTCTGTACACAGAATAAGCGCCTCCTTGTTTTGTGTTTGTTTTAAGAGCACTTATAAATTCATGAACGCTTGCCGACCAATCGAATCCCGCGAACCTGTATAGCTCATGTGCTACATTTAAAGTATTCAACGCAAGGTCTTCGTAGCGAATTACTTTAAAGCGATTCTTTAGCCAGGGCGGGGGATATAACAAGCCAAGTCGTATATTCTGCAGTATTGGATCACAAAGTCTTTGAACATTTTTATGAAAGCTGGGATCCAAGTGGCCTCCCATCCATCCAGGCATTTTAACCCTGGAGAAAACAACCGCTCTTGGGTCGCGAACTAATTGGACAATTTTAACGTCATATCGATTTTGCTGTTGAAAAAGCTCTTTAAAAGTTTTTATTGTTCCGTTGGGCAGACGGTCTGACAAAATCTTGAGAACAGTGTGACTGTACCTGTTACAAGCTTTACTAAGTAGGGTATTTGAAATCTGCGGTAAATACTTTCTAGATAGCGCTTTGCTCCTACTTCGATGAAAGTGGCTCGAAAACGACGCTAAAGTGGAATTACTTATATTACTAAAATCACACTGGAGGAAACTATCGATTAGTTTGATGCTAGTTTCTTTGTAGTTTTCCGGCTCCTTATCCCTAAGCCTCAGTTTGACATTAAACATTTTCTTTTCAACGGCATATAACGGCTCAAAGAAATACATGACGTGCGGATTGCGGTCAAATAGTGATCCAAGGAAAGTAGATCCCCCTCGGCCTGGACTCAATATGATGAGATTTTTCCTCGTAGCAAATGTTTGCTGTAGCTGGTATCCTTCCTCTTTTCTATCTTTTTCATTACTCTGTGTTTTGCCGTCGTTTAGTTTCATACCCAGCTCCAGCACATGCCCACTTTCAGACGTCTTTGGTGTTTTTTCTTTTTCTAGGGCTTCTCCTGTCTGTTCAGGCTGTTCTTTTTCGTCACGTAAACTCGGATAGCCCCTCACCAAGGTGTCGTCGGAATTCGCTCCTTGAGTGAAAACTATTAAGCGTGTCCATGGTCTCGTTAAGCCATAATTGTAGAAGAACACCAAAAATAGTGAAACCACAGCAGAAAATAGAAAAAGCCTCAAACTGATCCTCATGATTTCTTTCAGTAATAAGTGTTCTGACAACGGGCAACTTTATTTAATTTCAACCTGCGAAACTAACAAAAAACACAAGTCGAATGTCATGAGGCTTACAATAAAGATGTGTTAGTCAGCATGTTACCAGCAAGAGACAAAGGAAAGAATCAGTTTCCCCAGCGGGAATCAATCCTAGCCTGCGATCAGCTGTTTTTGTTGAGCTCCTGCGCGACTCACCGGGGGAGCCGCTATTTAACTAGCCTGCAAACGAAACGAGCTGGCGAGGAGAATGAGGTGAGTCCCCCACCGAGTTACACGAACATCGAACACGTGAGCCTACTCGCCTTTTAGGACCCCTCGCGAACCGGATGGATTCTCTAACCAGTCAGCTAAAGTTCTGGGAGACTCATGGAGAGCTACGTCGTATTATTAGGTTCAGTAGTGAGACACGTCTAGTATACTGTTAGGATCGAAAGGGTCCTGTGTGGGTGTGGTGACAAAGAGAGACGCATTGTAAGAGACCTGAAGGCCAAAATTCTCAACAAATAGTCAAAGGCAGGGAAGCACTACGCTCAATTGCTTTAGCTGATTTGGAGACGCACGACAAAAGGGGCATTTCATTCTTTCTCCCTTTTTTTCTTTTTCTTTGTTTTTTTGTTTTTATTTTTATTATTATTATTATTTTTTTTTTGCCTTAGAACAAGAAAAATGGAATGCTTACTAATTAAATGAATCGAGTGGTCGAGGAAGAAGGTCTTAAGCGAAATCCCTTTCCGGTTTTATTCCGTTGTACTGCCTTTGTATGTTCGGCATGCACTGGTAACCGGCATCTCGGCGGCGTTGTCGCTTTTAAAAAGAATGCAATGAAATTCAGATTAATTCATTTTGAACAATAGGTTTTTTGAATGACTGTTCGTGTTTAAAAACATCAAATTGAATTCAGTTTACAACACCGCCTGACTTGTAGTCGTGATGCTATGAGCTACAGCACCGGGATGTGACAAACTTTCATGCCTGATTTCCTTCAACCAAAGTACTTCGGCAGTCATCAAGTAATTCTGCCCTGGGTTTTTAAAAGCTTGGGACTCTTGGTAAGGTTTTCGCCACTCCGTGGAAAAGCTCGAAATAGTTAGCTATGCGATACAAATTTAGCAGTTTGTGCTATAACCGTTTTGGTTGAATTTCGCCAGTGACCAGATTTTTCTGAAGTACCGCAGCCAGAAATCGGTAAAATAGGCATCTTCGTTTTCGCTCCATAAAAGTCAGCCAACATTAAAAATTGAGAAATTATTTAGTAACTTGCGGTTGAATAGGTATGAAAATTCATGTCGAAAATAGCATATTGTTCTCCGCTGAACTCCAACAAACAAGGAAAGCCTGAGTTACCAAATGGTGGGAATATATTTAATCGGGTCCATGTCCGTAGCTACCTTCACTGGGCATACCGAAGCAGTTTGTATAAAAACTCTGCCTTTCCCGTTTGCTAATTGAGGAAAGTTGTATTTAATTAAAAAGGAAATGAGATATTTGTTACCTTGACTGTAAACGAACAGATCATGCTTTGCTAACAGCAAGATAGACTACATTGAAATGAGAGAATAAGAGGGTAATAATGCCAGTGTAATACAAGCCAGTGCACACTATGACAATGAGTGATACTGTATTCATGCTCATGGCCTCAATGGGAACATTTTGAAAATGCTTTAATCAAAATGGCTAAATGTTTCAGAGTATACTCTTCAGCAGAGATAGCTAACGGTGTCACAAGCGATTTCTTATTTTTTCACTGAGTTGAAATTGAAATTGATTCTAGCAGTATGCAGGACGCGTGTCGCAACTGAATCTTTATTTGGCTGTGCTAGCCCTGAGTCTCCCAGTAACTCACTCGGTGGTTAGTGCGTTCCACCGGTGTACGGAAGGTCAGGGATTCGCTTCCATGTGAGGACTTCAATTTTTTTGTTTGTCCGACTCTCTTGAAAAACTGAATATTTCGACTTACTCATTTCATCATCAAGCTGAAACTCTAACCTTTTACTCATTTAATAAAAAAATTGCCATCTGCCTTTATTCATACCATCATTTGTTATCGATTTGCTTCTTGAGACAGAGTTAACGATGATACATTCAATTAAGATAAACCAGTCAGTATTTTTTATCACTTACCTTCCTGTTTGACTTAATCCCTTCGACAACTCACCAACAAGACTTCGTTTAGTCTAAGAAATGTTTTAAAAATTACCATTTCTAAGTGGATAAAGTTTTTAAATGAGTCGCCTGCGGGGAGTTGGACCGTATTTCTTAGATACAAAAAGTGCCGTGAAAAATGCTCGTAAAGTCAAGTATATATTTCTTCATCTTGCGACTATTAATGGAGGAAAATGGCAATTTATACGGTCAGAAAAATACGAATTTATAAGCTCGTAATTTTCTCTTTAATATATTTCTCTTATATTTACATCTTTTTTGGTCTTGTTTTAAAACTTAGCACGCGCGCAATCTCGCTGCCCAGTTACTCGCTCAAATCCGCCTAGTACCCAGGCCTCCTCCTCTCGACTTGGCGCGAAATATCATAACGCCACGGAATGAGGACTCGCGGTAGGCCTAGCTACAAAAATCCCGAAAAATGGCCTTAAAATCTTTCCGGAATTTCTCCAAAAACGGTTCAAAAAATCTTCGGTTTCACCTCTAAAAATCCCATAACAACTCCTAAAAATCCCTAAAAATCCCGTGATATTAAAAAAAATTAGGTGACCTGTGGTGAAAATTCAGTGGCTTTGCAAATTGGTGGGCTTTCTGCTAGCGCCCTCAGTCTCAGCCAAATCCACAAGCTCTGCTGAGCCCGCCATTTTGAACTCACGGACAGCAAGGAATGCTGGATTATGGGTAAAACCGCCGACTGATACAGTGAGGGGGCATCAAAAGGTCTCAAAAAGGTTTGTCACAATCGCGTGTGGCGAAACTTTTCTAAGTTTTAAGCTTTTTTGTAATAAATAACCAAAAAAGCTCGAAAATATTCAACAAAACCTCTAAAAATCCCTCCAAATCTCTAAAAGTCCTGTAGTTTTCTAAAAATCCCGAAAAAAGTCGGGATTTTTGTAGCTAGGCCTAACTCGCGGTATGCCATTCGGTGACGTCACGAATTTTGCGGCAAGTCTAGTGAGCGAGAAGAGAACGCCTGGGTACTAGGCTGCGCTAGAATAACTCAGTAAGTGAGCTTTCTCCCTGGCTGCGATAACGTAGGGAAATACTGGAAACGCAGATAGTACGATGGTGATAGATATCAGTAAAAACTGATGAGACTTTGCATTGCTGTTCAACTGTCAGATCCCTGACGACGCTGGCAGAGGACTTTCAGAACATTTCCGAGTCATGTCTACTTGTGCTTCACCTGGAGATTAGATGTCACTGCTTTTACTATCTGATGAGGGCTGTACAGGAAGTAAGCATTCACCTTTTTAGTTGCATTAAATGTCTTCTTGCCCTTTATGTTGAAAGAGTGCAAACGAGGGAAGAAAGGCAAAAACGATTAACACCAGTAGACCCTCCTTACAGACACCTTTGTAATACGGAAACGTCTCTATTACAGTCAGTTCACTTCGAAAGAGACCAAAATTCACACAAACTCTACTTCTGTAATGCGGCAGTCACCGCTGTCCCTATGGTGTCTGTGTTTACGACATTCGATTGTACTGCTTGTGCTACTTGAGTAGTCACACTTTAGTATTTTACCTTCAAATCACAATAGAACAACAACAACAGCAATAACGAAAATGCTGATACAGAGGGAAAAATGAAAAACAAAATCATTTGATAGAATGTGAATTTAAATTTAAGGTTGTATTCGCTCGTTTTCTACTTGATTCAACAACAACATTTAGAAAAAAAGGCCATTGGTTAAGCTTGGCGTTACGTGGTTAAGATTTTTCTTTGTGTTTTGTGGGCTGGAACTGGAAGAGAATTGTCTTTTACAAACTGAAATACGAAGAGACCCCTGGTAACATGTTTTTTTACGTTGGTGCAAAGAAAATGCACATTGCGTTGATGATGGTGATGATGATGATGATGATGATTGTTATTACTGTGTTCATACAGTCGAGCTACATGTGCAGCTCAAACGCCATGGACCCAGACATCAATGTGAACAATCTGAACAGGAGCTTGTCGTCCTTTGAGGAGATAGCCACCGCTTGCATGGGGCAGTACAAATTCAGGTACGATTCAGACCTTCAGCGGTCGTTTTTCACACAGTTAAACTCTGAGCGTTTGTAATCAGGATATCCAGCATCGAAAGGAGATTTAAATCTGACAAAATAATTGAGATGCTGCGTATACTTTCTCAAACAAGGCATTAGTACGAAGTTATGAGAAAGCGATGAAGAATGACCGCCAAAATCCATCCTAGTTAACCTGTCAAAAGTGCAAGTACGACAAGTTCCCAAAAAATTTCACTAAAAAACAATTGAACAGTTCCTCGTGAAAGTGCAAATAGACTTTAGTGTAAAACTTCGGGTTTTACGTTCATCATTCATCGACTCGGAAAACAGCTCTGAGTCAAGTCATCAATGGTTTTGTTTACATCGGATTGACCGAGAAAAAAGTATGCTGTGTTTATAAGTGTTTAAATTGAGTTACTGGAAAGGAGCTTTCATATGGATGTTATAAGCTGAAATGTATGTTTCTGATCAATTAATGTCATATCTCTAGAGACTGAGTTCACTATCTGTATTTTTTTTTTTCGCAGATATCTGTTTGAAGGAGTTGGTTTCCTTGTTTCTTCCATTCTTGTTTCAAACCTTTCGGAGATTAAGAGGATGAATCAAAACGGCATCAAGAAAATGTAAGAACAAACACTTCCCTTTTGGCAAGAAAGCCAGGGTTTTCTTCGTACATTCTCAGCTAAATAGTAAGTGACCTTAACCAACCAGATGTTTGATGTCCTGGGGTTCATGGGTGGCTACAACCTGCTGTTTGTCCTTTGACATGATTTGCCTTAATCGGGTCAATCCACAGACTTCAAAACAAACGTATTCCTTTCTGCGACAAAGTTCAAAATTTCACCAACGAGAATGTTCCGTTTGCGAACCTGGAGTTCGCCTGTTCGAATAGTAAAGCGGTGATGTTAGCAGGTAAAAGGCCAGTATAGGGGACGGGGATTATCTGAGCACCTGGACCAGGCTATCTGATTTCTGGTTAAAGGTCTGGGATTCAGCCTTCTGGTTTCTTTAGGTCCCTATTGATCAGGATATTGGTTTTTTTTTTTTTAATTACAAACTGCTCTGTTTTGGTTCGTTCTCTCCGGCTGGCTGTGTAAGAAATGACTCTCCATGGTTTATGTTGATGTTTCCAGGTGCCGCAACATCTTTGCAATCCAACAAAACCTGACAAACATCACAATGTCACGGGAGGGAGACCTGGACCGAGCCCGACAATACTACGAACTACTATACTCTAACCCGGATGTAAGTACCAGGCCACTCTCTTTCAAAGTGTTCTTTGAGTTAAACAACTTAACTAACTTATTGTTTACGTCTTTTTAATTTCGCGCAGGAAATATTGACTTCAATTGTTGAGCAAGGCGCCAAGTTTACGCAGAAGGAATACACTGACCTTTTGTCACTGCAGGCGCGCAGTCAGACGATCAGAGACAACAGTGCGCATGAGCGTCGACTACAAATGCTCAATGAGATATTCAAGAAATGATTGGAAGATCTTTCACTCAATAAGTACTCTCCGGGCTGATTGGGCCACTTAGTTGCTCTCAATAGCCAATACTAAATGAAATGAAAATAACTCTCAATTTCAGTTTATTAAGCGTCAATATTGGCAAGTCTTATCTGATACTAGAGTGGTTACGATTAGTAACTTAACCAGGCAATGTATCTCACATTGGAATGGTTATAACGAAAAACGTTTTTACAATAACTGAGCGAATTATTGCGCGCTGACTGGCTAACTTTTATTGTCAATAAGAGTACAGACGAACGAAACACGTAAAGCTGACGCAATCAGCAAAAGCGATGAAATTCTGATTCTGCGGCAATCGCATCTTCCATTAACTCTTGCATTTCTTTCCTTCGTTTGAAAATCAGTTTTGGCTTTTTGTTACTGTAAAAAACAAATTGACGTCAGTTTTTTTATGCGTCTGTCCTCTTATTGATGATAAATTTCGTCATAGCGTTGCCAAAGTTTGTCGAAAATCCACTAGCCTGCTCCTAGATCTAAAGCACTTTGACAATGGTTGGATATCCTCAGGAAAGCTAATTCCAACATTGTTATTTACAGTTTTATAGAACTGAACATACAAATATTCAGCGGATATATTTGATGGGATGAGTGGATAATGTTTACTGTGTCGTGCGCACTTAACGGCTGGAAATCGAGCCTACTTGTTTAAATGAAAGTTGCTGAGCAGTACCATTTTTCAACCATATGCGTGGCCACTCAGCTTGGTTCCAGTCTCCTTATTTGTGGATTTGCTTCCCATCTACAAAACTGTGGACCAACCGGTTTCCTCGCATAAATGGATTCTCCTTTTCTCCAAAATAGGATTTATGTCACGATACGTCGTCGTAGGAAAAACGATTTAATGATTATTCAAAGTTATCATAACAAAATGTAAAACTATGAAAGTGTTTTTGATTAGATCACTAAAGAAAAAGATTCTGCACATAGGTTTACACTACAGAAATAAATTCAAAACGTTTTGTAGCCAATTGTTCACAAAAAAGTCAACTTTACAGTTACATGAAGCTCGATATGCCTATTGTTAATAGCCACAAATTTTCGGAGGAGAAAAACGGTGGTTGGAAATGCATCTGTGTTCTAGACTACGTACCGAATAATCGCCTCTGCTTTGAGGAAGCATTTCAAAATTATCATCAGATTAAATCGCTGCTAGCTATTGTTCGAAGAATTACAGTACACGAAAAGCTAAGTGACATGTTTGGAAAGGAATTGAGAACTGTTAAGAGAATATGTACTTTGGCACACTTGACTTATTCTTAATGACGACGACGATGATTTCTTGTACAGACTGCTAAACGTGCCATTACCAAAATTATATACCTTAAGTTGTTAAGTTGTTAAGTTCCCTAGTTGTGAGTTATGTAAAGTAGTAGTGACTTAACGCTAGAAATTCAATGTTGAACACAGTAGAGGGGACAATAAAGCTATTGAATCTTCTCTTGTATTTCCCTTCTAAATCTTTCTCTGGTGCGGTACGAGAAGTTATATTAAAACATATAAAAAGTGGATATCAGTGTGATAAATCCGTGACAGAAATCGATCCCGGCTTGGATTATGACTTTTCTCAGACCTGTAATTTGTTTCCTGCTATCAACACCTTTTGGAGATTTTTATTAAATTGTATATATCATTTGACCATCTTTTTTCACGACATTTTTCTTCAGCGATGGAATGTTTATACTTTATTCCATACGTAGTACGAAATGCTAGAATGGTACGTCAAGATTGATCTGTGAATGTTTTGTTGCTGGGAAAAAGTAAACAACCACATTGAAAAAGGCTTGTTAACAGCCGAAAACCCATCCTCGGAGACCCAGGGGCAGATAGGCGGGGCGAGAGGCAGATAAAACGGGCGAAATTTATGCGGGCAGGAGCCTGGTGCGATCGATAATTTACAAGTCGGGCTGGAACAGCCCCTGGGAGGATACCTTTAACGGACTAGTTCAAGAGCCTATTTGCGTTCTTGCTTCTGATTGAGCACACATTTTGAGGCATTTTATTTTTGTGTCCAATCAGCGATCAGCTTATTTCACCGTTCCTTTCGTGACGTCTTATACAGAGTTCAACTTTGCTAAACCTTTTGCCGAGATCTTATGCACTCGTGCTTACTGAAATCAACTTTCTATCTCGCTCGTTCGATAGGCCTACCATCGAAGAAAGTTTTCAATAGTAATATGCGAACCCACAAAGCCGAAAAAGAAAACAAGTACGAAAATCAGATTGAGGTATTGTGACAAGTTCACACCCTAGACGTGGACTTTTAGAAGCGTGCAGTTAGGATTTACGTGCCATCCACAACACGTCTTTGCGTTTGCACGATTCTGAAAGTTCACACCTAAGGTGTGAACTTTTCACAATACCTCGCTCTGATTTTCGTACTTGTTGTTTTCTTTTTCCTTGAGTACCCTTTCCAAATTACTCGATTTCTCGGCTTTGTGGGTTCGCATATTACTATTGAAAACTTTCTTTGATGGTAGGCCTATCGAACGAGAGATATAGAAAGTTGATTTCAGGACGCACCAGTGCATGAGATTTGGGTAAAAGTTTTAACAAAGTTACTGTTGTGATACAACATTACGTGTCTTTTCTTTCTCGATCGTTAATGAACGTTATTATTTTCCTTGTGAATGCATATGGAATGATTCATTATGAAATATGTGTGAAAACTTGTAGAATAATTATTCAGAGATATTCTAATAAGTCACGTTTATTTCTTGTGAGTTTGTTCGCTACCTGAAGCTGAAAGGACGTCAAATAAATACGCGCTAAAGAACAGTTACCTCTTCGAATCGTTCTATCCCTTCGATACAAGAGTTTTCTGCACAATTACGATAAAGAGACACGCGTGGAAACAGTTACACTCTGTATAAGACGTCACCAAAGGAATGGTGAAATACGCTGATCGCTGATTGGGCACAAAAAATACAATGCCACAAAATTTGTGCTCAATCAGAAGCAAGAACGCAAATGGGCTCTTGAACTAGTCCGTTAAAGGTATCCTCCCAGGGACTGTTCCAGCCCGACTTGTAAACTATCGATCGCACCAGGCTCCTGCTCGCATAAATTTCGCCCGTTTTATCTGCCTCTCGCCCCACCTACTGCCCCTGGGTCTCCGAGGATGCCGAAAACCTGAAAAACCTCTTTAAATTGACTACGTTTTTGGCATCTTAGTCCTGCTTTTTCCATTTCTCATAGCCAAGAAAGTCCATCAGATCACCACAAATATTTTCCACAGCTCTTATAAAGGGCTCCGGAGCTGTTTTCCATCTGCTAATAGCAACTGTAGCGTTTCTGTACACAGAATAAGCGTCTCCTTGTTTTGTATTTGTTTTAAGAGCACCTATAAATTCATGAACGCTTGCCGACCAATCGAATCCCGCAAACCTGTATAACTCCTGTGCTACATT
This sequence comes from Siderastrea radians, assembly GCA_964017195.1. Classification (NCBI taxonomy): domain Eukaryota; kingdom Metazoa; phylum Cnidaria; class Anthozoa; order Scleractinia; family Rhizangiidae; genus Siderastrea; species Siderastrea radians. Next base: position 67,571,468 of record OZ024887.1, read on the forward strand.
TAAAGTATTCAACGCAAGGTCTTCGTAGCGAATTACTTTAAAGCGATCCTTAAGCCAGGGTGGGGGATATAACAAGCCAAGCCGTATATTCTGCAACATTGGATCACAAAGGTCTTGAACAATCTTATGAAAGCTGGGATCCAAGTGGCCCTCCATCCATCCCAGCACTTTAACCCTGGAGAAAACAACTGCTCTTGGGTCGCGAACTAAGTGGACGACTTTAACGTCATATCGATTTTGCTGTTGGAGAAGTTCTTTAAAAGTTTTTATTGTTCCGTTGGGCAGACGGCCTAACAAAATCTTGAGAACAGTGTGATTGTAATTGTTACAAGCTTTACTAAGCAGGGTATTTGAAATCTTCGGCAAACACTTTCTAGATAGCGCTGTGCTCCTATTTCGATGAAAGTGGCTCGAAAACGACGCTAAAGTGGAATTACTAATTTTACTAAAATTACACTGGAGGAAACTATCGATTACTTTGATGCTAGTTTCTTTGTAGTTTTCCGGCTCCTTATCCCCAAGCTCCAAATTGACTTTAAACATTTCGTTTCTAACGGCATATAACGGCTCAAAGAAATACATGACGTGCGGATTGCGGTCAAATAAGGATCCAAGGAAAGTAGATCCCCCTCGGCCTGGACTCAATATGATGAGATTATTCCTCGCAACAAACCTTTGCTGTAGCTGGTATCCTTCCTCTTTTCTATCTTTTTCGTCACTCTGTGTTGTGCCGTCGTCAGTTTCGTTCGGTGAAGGATCTTTTAGTTTCATACCCAACTCCAGGACACGCCTACTTTCAGACGTCGTTTGTGATTTTTCTAATTCTAGGGCTTCTCCAGTCCGTTCAGCCTGTTCTTTGTCGTCACGTAAACTCGCATAGCCTCTCAGCAAGGTGTCGTGGGAATTCGCTCCTCGAGTTAAAAATATTAAGCGTGTCCATGGTCTCGTTAAGCCATAACTGTAGAAGAACACCAAAAATAGCAAAACAACAGCAGAAAATAGAAAAACCTTCAAGCTGGTCCTCATGATTTCTTTCAGTAATATTTGTTTCGACGACAGGCAACTTTGTTTAATTTCAACGTCACCTACGAAAGTAACAAAAAACACAAAGTTAGTCGAATGTCATGAGCGGGAATCAAACCTAGCCTGCAATCAGCTGTTTTTGTTGAGTTTCTGCGCGACTTATCGAGGGAGCCGCTATTTAAGTAGCGTGCATGCGAAACGAACTGGCAAGAAAAACGAGATGACTCCCCCACCGAGTTACACGAACACACAACATGCGAGCTTACTACTATGACTCCTCGCGAACTGGACGGAGGCTCTAACCAGTGAGCTAAAATTCGGGGCGACTCGTGTAGAGCTACGTCATATTATTAGGTTGATTAGTGAGACACGTCTTGTATACTGTTAGGGTCGAAAGCGCCCTGTGTCAGTGTGGTTAGAAGAGAGAAGCATGGTGAGAGACCTCAAAAACATGAACTGAATTCAGTTTACAACGCCGCCTGACCTGTAGTCGTGATGCTATTAGCTGCAGCACCGGGATGTGACAAACTTCCATGCCTGATTTCCTTCAACCAAAGTACTTCAGCAGTCATCAAGTAATTCTGACCTGGGTTTTTAAAAGCTTGGGATTCTTGGTAAGGTTTTCACCACTCCGTTGAAAAGCCCGAAATAGTTAGCTACGCGACGCAAATTTAGCAGTTTGTCCTATAAACGTTTTGCTTGAATTTCGCCAGTGACCAGATTTTTATGAAGTGCCGCAGCCAGAAATTCGTAAAATAGGCATCTTCGTTTTCGCGCCAAAATTGATAAATTATTTTTGTAACTTGCAGTGGAGTAGGTATGAAAATTCATGACGAAAATAGCATGACATTCAGTTCTTTATTCTCCGCTAAACTCCCACAACAAGGAAAGCCGGACCTTGCGTCTTATAGGGGGTGTCCACCGACGTAGCGGTCGACACCTCGGTCGAAGGTTGGGCGATATATCGACCGATAGTCGACCGCGGTGTCGACCGCTACGTCGGTGGACAACCCGTATAAGACATAAGATCCGTGAGTTGCTAATTGGTTGGAATATACTTGAGGGTGCTCATGGGGTTAGTAGTTAACTGACAATTGGCCAAAAAATAGCAGTTAACTGATAAATGAAAAGTTAACTGTTAACTGACATTTTAATAATTACATTGAATACGATTGTTGATGTTTTTAAAAAAGCTTTGTTGCTTTTCCTAACGCTGCACGACCTGGTAACATATTAACTGTTATTTGAGTCACTTCCGATGCAAAAGTGCCAAGGGAGCGTAACTTGGACCTTGATCTCCGTGATGGCTTCGAGTGGCGTGGTCAAAGTAGCCTGCGTGGCAGGTGCAGAAAGGGGAGGGAAAAGGGGAGAAATTATTCGCGAGCGCGGAGGAAGAGAGAGAAAGGGAGAGGAAGGGAGTCATGCAGACCTTCCAGCCCCATTTTATAACTATGTTGAATGTAAATTGAGAAACACGAATTTCGAGTACTTAAAAGACATAAATTAATTGTGTCCAATCAGAGTGTTCGATTGGGCCCTTGATTGACATATAAGTAATTCTGACCAATCACGATTTTTGCAGTCGCCTGGCGAAAGGAAAATACGGCTGAAATACGCTCGTCGCTCGCGCTTGCGATAATTTCTTCCCTTTTTCCTCCCCTTTCTGTGCCTGCCCCGCAGGCTATGGTCAAAGTTATTCTAAGTTTTTTTATCGAAATGATGACATAGGATCGGCATTCGAACGACACGCGCGTCGTTTGACTTGGCAAAACACAATTCAATGGACATAGTTTGTAAACATTTGACAGATGTTATGGGAATAACAAGCGGTAAAGTTTGGACTCGGTGCGTTTGACTTGAAGCTAAAAGTTGTTCCGATTAGACAATGCATTGTCCAGCAAGCGAACGTAGCTTGACCTTGTTTGGCCTGATTTGATATCACGTCAATAATTCATTACAGGTTGACAATAGACACAATACACAAGCCCTTTCGTAATGAGCAAGATTTCTGATTTTAAATTGTGACTTGATTGTTTTTTTATATAATTATATTCATGTCCGGAAGCTGTAGTTTATTTCTTGATTTGAGTAAGATCCACCCCCAAGGATGATTGACGTGAGAAAAATTCGGGTTATGATGCAATAATTTTCGCTCTAAGAAAAGGAAAGTTAATAGCTAACTACAATTAGTAGTTAACTGACAATTGGCCAAAAAAATAGTAGTTAACTGACATTTGGACGAAAAATTAGTAGGTCACTGACATCCATTTCTGTACCTACCTTCCCTGGGCATACCGAGGCAGTTTTTATAAAAAAACTTTCCCTTTCCCATTTGCCAATTGAGCAAAGTTGTATTTAATTAAAAAGGAAATGAGATATTTGTTACCTTGACTGTAAAACGAAGGAGATTATGCTTTGCTAACAGCAAGATAGACTACATTGAAATGAGAGAATAAGTGGGCAATTTATGCCAGTGTAATACAGCCAGGGCACACCGTGACCATGAATCATACTGTATTCATGCTCACAGTCTAAATGGAAACATTCTGAAAATTCTTTAATCACAATGGCTAAATGTCTCAGAGTATACTCTTCAGCAGAGATAACTAACGGTGACACAAGCGATTTCTTATTTCTTCACTGAGTTCAAATTGAAATTCGTTCGAGTAGTATGCTAGCCTCCCACGCAGTCGTTTTTAGGGGACTCGTATTTCACTCCTCCCCACAGGAGTGAAATACGAGTCCCCTAAAAACGACTGCGTGGGAGGCTAGTAGTATGCAGGACGTGTGTCACAACTGAACCTAAATTTCACCATGCTAGCCCTGAATCTCCCAGTAACTCAGTCGGTGGTTATTGCGTTACACCAGTGTACGGAAGGTCAGGGATTCAATTCCATGTGAGGACTTCAATTTTTTTGTTTGTCCGACTCTCTTGAAAAACTGAATATTTCTTCGTTCTCATTTCATCACCAAGCTGAAACTCTGCCCTATTACAAATAAAAAAATTGCCATCTGCCTTTATTCATACCATCATTTGTTATCGATTTGTTGACCTATGTTGAAAACATAGGGTCTTAGTCAGCGTGAAGTTTTTCGCTTTCTATGTTTGTTTGTTTGTTTGTATGTATGTATGTATGTATGTATTTTTGATCCGGGGGGGAAATCTCATGTGAGACGGGAGGGAATGCTCGTCGGAAAATTTAAATTAAAGCTATGCTAAAACAGACGGAGAACGCGAGACGACGCGCATCCATGCACCTTTCACATGGGAGTACACCCCCCGGGGGAATTTATGTGGCACTACTAAGCTAAGAGTACATTCTACCAATGAAAGAGCTGGTTAGAATTCGCTTACTGAAGCTGAAGGTCAGACAAGGTTAAGCTTACCGGCCATGTCGAATGTACATATGGGGACGGAAACGATCAGCGCAAATGTGCTTTTCTACTTTTACCTCTCGAATATTATATTTTCAGTAAAGGCTTGGTGTGGTGGAATTGATGGTAATTTCCTAAAGCTATTGTAAGGGCAGGTAAAATTGAACTTTGTCGTGGCCAACGGTGGAACGTGAGTACTTGACAAAAACAATTACATGTAACATCGTTCCAAAAATAGACTTGTTGACGAGAAACTGTAATTTAATTTGTTTTTTTTATGATTTGTGTTATGAAACAGCTGTTTTGGTTATGTATCTTTTAGCAAGATGTTGATTGAAAAGATTGTATCTGTGCTTGATACGGATAATTTTGACTGTACTTTGCAAGGTTTTTGAATCCGCTTTGTTTGGTAATTTGAAATTTATAGCGACGTGTTTATAAGATTGCAATTTGCATAAATTAGCTTGTTTATTCAAGCGTGTCAGTAGGTTTTTAAACCTGTTTTCTCTTCCCAAAATCCGGTTTAGTTTTAGTTTACGATGTTGTGACCATGATTTATATCAGTGACATCCACAGATTTTCCAGCCGACATAGAAATGATTTCTTTCTTGGTTTTATCATATACGGGAACATATGGTTTTTGAATTTTTTTAGCGACGTGTTTAAGATAGCAATTTGCATAGATTAGCTTGTTCAAGCGTGTCTGTAGGTTTATAAACCTGTAATGTATACGGTAACATAGCGAGTTCAAGGTACGCTCAAGCTCGGAAACTTCGTTAACTGCAAAACCAAAATGTACTTTTGAATCGTCTGGCAAAGGAATATGAAATACTCCCAGAAGGTGCGAATCTTTCTGTCGAAATTGTTCGAGAATTCCTTACAGCGGGGCATTTTTTGGAGAACTCGGCCAGCTGCTGGCCATGTCATCTTAACACGACAAAAAGTGAAAAGTCCTAAAAAGTACAACAAATCACAGTTTACTTAAAGCAAAAAAAATACCAGTCTGCGTAGTCTGCATGGTCTGCAGTCTGCACAGTCTGCAGGCTACATTTTAACATGACCGCAATGACTGTCCTCTCCTCAAATTATTATCTACTACACTTATTTCTTTCACATCTTGTTGTGAGCTGGATTTATATTCTTCAGTAATATGCAGACAATCATTAGTTGACCTTAACTGAGGTTTCAGTTTTAAATTTAATTTGAAGTTTTTATGCAGTCGTTTTGTTCTAGTGTCAGTTTGACTTTTTAGCCTGTAGCCTACTAGCCCGATGGTTGCTCTATCTCCAATTTTGGTCCAACTGGGTTTTTAGCGGGATGTTTTTTTGCATTCCAAGGATATTGCTGAGTAAACGAAAAAGCTGTTTTAGGCCTAGTTCAGACGCCGTACCTCTCATGGGCCGTACCAAATACATTTTCGCTCCTAGGTCGTATTTAAGTGGCAAACTTTGCCGTACTCTGAGATTTTGGCTTGCCTAATTGAAATCTGTCGAAAAAACTCATTTGGACACCGTACAACTGCCAAAAAACTACGTACTACTTGGTACGACACATGGGAGGTGCGGCGTCTGAACTGGGCTTTATGCACTCAGGTGCTATAGTGGAGGGGGGAAGTATTTGCAAGAATAATCGCGTGTTGTTTTGTCCTCAGAGTATGTCTTAAAAATCGCAAATAAGCGAGGATAAGACTTGTCATTTCAACATAGGTCAAGCACGCAATGCGTGCCTATGTTTTCTTAAGACAGAGTTAACGATGATACATTCAATTAAGATAAACCCGTCAGTATTTTTTAGCACTTACCTTCCTGTTTTTCTTAATCCCTTCGACAACCCACGAACAAGTCGTCCTTTAGTCCAAGCAATGTTTTAAAAATTACCATTTCTAAGTAGACAAAGTTTTCAAATGAGTCGCCTGCGGGGAGTTCGACCGTATTTCTTAGATACAAAAAGTGCCGTGAAAAATGCTCGTTAAGTCAAGTATATATATCTTGCGACTTTAAATGGAGGAAAATAGGAACAGTTGAAGTCTCATCTTTTTAAGCACTATTTTAATCTATAGTTTTGTTTTATTGTTTAGTACTTAGTATTTTAAAACCTTTATTGTGAAGCGCCATAGAGCTTTTGGATAAAGCGCTATAAAAATTATTATTATTATTATTATTATTATTACTATTATTATTATTATTACTATTCAATGATAATTTATAGGATCAGAAAAATACGAATAAGCTCGTAATTTTCTAATTTTATATTTTTCTTCCATTTACATCTTTTTTGGTCTTGTTTTAAAACTTAGCACGCGTGCGGACTTCCCAGTTACTCGCTCGAATCACCCTTGTACCCAGGCGTTCTCCTCCCGACTTGGCGCGAAATGTTATGGCGCCACCGAATGAGTCGCCAGGAGAAATTCGGTGACGTCACGTAATTTCGCGCCAGTCGAGTGAACGAGAAGAGAATGCCTGGGTACTAGGCTGCGCTCGAATAAATCAATAAGTGAGCTTTCTCGCGGGCTACGATAACGTAGGGAAATACTGGAAACGCAGATGGTGCAATCGTGATAGATATCAGTAAAAACTGATGAGACTTTGCATTGCTGTTCAACCGTCAGATCCCTGACGACGCTGGCAGAGGACTTTCAGAACATTTCGGAGTCATGCCTACTCGTGCTTCACCTGGAGATTAGATTTCACTGCTTTTATTATCTGATGAGAGCCGTACAGGAAGTAAGAATTCTCCTTTTTGGTTGCATTAAATTTCTTCTTGCCCTTTATGTTGAAAGAGTGCAAACGAGGGAAGAAAGGCAAAAACGATTAACACCAGTCGAACCTCCTTACAGATACCTTTGTAATACGGAAACGTCTCTATTACGGTCAGTTCACTTCGAAAGAGACCAAATTCACACAAACTCTACTTCTGTAATGCGGCAGTAACCGCTGTCCCTTTGGTGTCTGTTTTTACGAAATTCGACTTTACTGATTGTACCACTTGAGTAGTCAAGTTTGAGTACTCCACCTTCAAATAACAATAGAACAACAACAACGAAAATACTGATACAGAGGGAAAAATCTACAACAAAATCACTTGATAGAATGTGAATTAAATTTAAGGTTGTGTTCGCTCGTTTTCTACTTGATTCAAGAACAAAATTAAGAAAGAAAGGCCATTGTTAAACTTGGCGTTGCGTGCTTAAGATTTTTCTTTGTGTGTTGTGGGCTGATACAGGAAAGAATTTGCCTTTTACAAACTGCAATAATACGAAGAGACCCCTGATAACATGTTTTTTTACGTTGGTGCAAAGAAAATGCGCATTGCGTTGATTATGATGATGATGACGATGATGATGATGATGTTGATGATGATGATTGTTATTACTGTGTTCATGCAGTCGAGCTACATGTGCAGCTCAAACGCCATGGACCCAGACACCAATGTGAACAATCTGAGTAGGAGCTTGTCGTCCTTTGAGGAGATAGCCACCGCTTGCATGGGGCAGTACAAATTCAGGTACGATTCAGACCTTCAGCGGTCGTTTTTCACACATAGTTTAACTCCATGTGTTTGTAATCAGGATATCCAGCATCGAAAGGAGATTTTAAGAAAACGACGTGATGTGGACTTGTAATCCCGAGGTCCCAGGTTCAAGTCCCGCTCTAACCACTTGGATTTGTTTCACGGTAGACCCGTGCTCAAATCCTCGGCCACGCTTGTAAATAGCCAACTGGCAAGCCTCCCACCAGTTGGGGTTTTTAAAATATTTGTTTCATTTGTTATGTTACTTGCAGAATTTATAGTGTCACCAATTAGCACTGCAGTACTAAATACTCCGACACTTAACTAAAAGTTATTATTATTATTTCTCTGAGAAAATAATTGAGATGCTGTGTATACTTTCTCAAACAAGGTAATATATAGATTTAGCCAAGCCTAAAAGCGGAGCTGCGAAGGAATAAACTGGTGTTCGTTCCTCAAAAATAGTCCTGAAACTTTTCGGTCTGATATATATTTCGGGGCTTGTTTTGGCTCGTTCGCTTTCGAAAAGTGTTTCTCAAAAAGCCTGAAAGTGTTCCCAATTGTCCTCCAATATTTTGGGGATCTGTTCTGTAAAACCAAGCTCGAAAGGTCATTCTAGAGGCTGGGCACAGCTTGATTATTTTACTCACGAGCCGTCTTGCTTGGTGTTTGCAATGTTTCCATATCCTGTCATTAACTGTCAAGGCTTGTCAAATCTCCTTGGATTATTGGCTGTTCGCTTGAATGAACTTGAAACGGCGCTCATTTACAAAAACAAAATAAAAATTATTCGACTGTTTAAGTGGGTTATCTTCATCGCGTTCGGATGTTAACAAATAACATGAATCGCCACTAAATAAAAATATTAGTCTGGTCAAAAATTTATACTGACATTTCACATTTTTACTGGGATTACCCGAAAGAAAGGATCTGGGGAGCTTCGAAGCACTTGTAATAAACTTATCGAAGAAATGTCGCGTAGGTTTTAGCAGCCGCGAAAAAATTCAAGCACTTTGAGGAACACACATAACTTACCGGATAAAATAGCTTTAAACTCAAAACTGCTTCGCTTATAGCGTTCTCTAACTTGAGACCATCGAAGTTGAAAACAAACAAACAAACACCGTCCAAACATTCTCTTTGGCATAAGTTTTGCGGCTGCAAATTGTCTAAAATTCGAGCGCTTTTAAAAATGCACAGAACTGTTTTTGGAAGCTTTTCGCTTATATTTTTTCAAATAACTGTTATATTTCGTTCTCTAACTAGAGACCATCAAGATCCAAAACAAAGAAACACCAAACACACTTTAATTAAATTATTCCGTCAAAACAGGGTCCGGAAGGGTATTCTCGGGATACGGGATTTGGCCAAAATACGGTGCGGGATTCGGGAAAACGCAAAATATCTTGACGGGATTCCGGATTTGACTGCAACCAGGGGAGCGGGATTTGCCAAAATTTGGGCACAGGATGCGGGATTTTGTTGCCTGTCTGTTGGGAATTCGGGAAGTCGTCACGACCCAAATAAACGTTATAACGGCAAAAGCGAATCAACCAGGCGAGCGCAAAATATCAATCGAAAGGGCCAATCTACATCTCAAATTTATTAGCTTTTGCAGAAATTAGCCTTTTTTAATGTGCTTTTGGGAAAGAAAAAATGGGATTCGCGATAGCGATGAAAAAGTGCGGGATGCGGGATTCTCGTGAAAAAGGAGGGGGAATGCGGGATCAGGACCCCCCCTCCAGACCCTGTCAAAATTGAAAGCAAAGCTTGTGCAGTTGTCTTGCGGCTGTGCTCAGACCTACTGTTATGAATAAACAAACACAAAATAATGGACAGAGAAATCATTTTTGAAAAAAGTTTATTCGAAAACCCGTAAGTTTATACTTAAATGCAATATTTAGCGTTACACTTCCAAAATCGTAGGTCTGTCCACGTGAGTGAAATCGGTTGAGCATGGCAAAATATTCAAGAATCTGTCACAAATCTGAGCGCGTTTTCTAATAATTTTTTAAAGTCAAAAGTAAATGGCACATTTCTAATGGCATAAATCAAATTTCCATTTCAAAACGTAATTTCTTTCATCGTAATACTCGAAAACATGTACCTTATACCCTTTAAAAACTTCACTTACTCGGTTGTGTTTCAGAACAGGTCAAACTCTCCGCCGTGAAGAAAACAAAGCGATGAAGTCCTTTGAAGGCAGCTTTCGTAACTTGAACTTTTCGCCTTCTACCAGTATTCTTTTGAACTTTTTCTTTCCATTTATAGATATTAGATGTTGTTTTTTGTCAAGTATAAAACTTCAGTCCTCTCGAGCAATCGTTAAATGTTAAAGAAGCTTAAGCTTTTAAAGAAACCTCTTTTTCAAAAGCGACGATGGTCATGCGATTTCCCGCCAAGAAAAACGCCGGTTGCCCAAAAGCACCGCGCGATCTCTACCCCCGTCGGGTTGTCTCGGGACTCCCCTCCCCCTCCCACAGAGTCTGTGTGGACGGACGTACGGATGTACGGACATACGGACGGACGGTCACGTGACTATTACGTCACAACCAAAATTTCTCGGATTGATAGGTTACTAAATTTCCTTAGCAATGGAGCTCCGCTGGCGGCCTTTGCCCGCAGGCTCCGCTATTAATACGAAGTTATGAAAAAGCGATAAAGAATGACCGCCAAAATCCATCCTACTTAAGACTGTCAAAAGTACAAGTTCGATGAGTTCCCAAAACATTTCACTCAAAAAAAAAATTGAGCAGCTCCTCATGAAAGTGCAAATAGACTTTTGCGGCCTACCTTCGGGTTTTGCGTTCATCGTTCATCGACTCGGAAAACAGCTCTGAGCCAAGTCATAAGTGGTTTTGTTTGCATCGGATTGACTGACAAAAAAGTATGCTGTGTTTATAAGTGTTTAAATTGAGTTACTGGAAAGGAGCTTTCATGTGGATGTTATAAGCGGAAATGTATGTTTCTGATCAATTAATGTCATATCTCTATGGATGTTACTAAAACGAGGAATGGGGAATGAGGAATGAGAAATAGTGGTCAGTGGTAATACCTAAAAAAAGTAAGTTTGAGTCTGCGCAGTACGGCAAAGAGACGAGGACTGCACGTGGTAAGCGAAAGATGGAAGGTAAGAATTTTTATCTGTCAGTTTTTCCTGAGTTTTTGGAATTATTGAGTTTCTGTTCATTAAAATTAACCAAAACTATTGATTTGCAGGTAGTGAGAGTGAATGAGGGTATCGTTATCGACGGGTTGGTGTAAAAAGATTCGTATCACTTTGAGCACAGTCGCTTCGAGTGTAACCACAGGTAACCAAAGCGTAATATGAGAGTTTGTATGGAGCTGAAATTCGATCGAAAATAATCGGCGGTTTTCCGCCGAAAATACATTAAAATCGAAATAAAGTTTAAAAAACCTTACCTGTTGTGTGTTTGCTGTGTTTTTATCGCTTTTCCGAGCTTCCGGAGGCCATTTCGGGCGATTTTCTGCTTAACGGTCGATGCGACGGCATGTCACGTACTGAAGAGAGCTAAAGGTAGGAAAACGGGAATTCAAAATTGCCAACCAACACTCGAGGTCCCGATCAAAATACCCGCTAAAAATCGATTCAATCCAAAGTCAGCGCTTAAAAACCACAACACATTTCAAAAAGGATAAATCTCCTACCTTTCTATGTGATTCAATCGTCAATTAGTTTATCTCTCGAAGTACAGCCCTGCATTAAAAACGAACTAACTTTTCGAAATCGCCGCCATCACAGGCTTGTAAGGATAAGAGGGTCAAAACTAACGGTCAAGCCTGGGACAAAGCGCCAAATTTCGCTCCACCGGGGGACGACATGAGTGACTTCTGTGTCGCCAAATGCCAAACTCACCCCCTCTCCGGTAAATCAAGTGTTGTACCGCTCAAATTTCGGGGGGAAATCGCGCGCAGGTCGCATTCAGGTATAAAACTTGACTTACCGGAGAGTGGGTGAGTTTGACATTTGGCGACATAGAAGTCACTCAAGTCGTCCCCCGGTGGAGCGAAATTTGGCGCTTTGTCCCAGGCTTGACCGTTAGTTTTGACCCTCTTTTCCTTACAAGCCTGTGATGGCGGCGATTTCAAAAAGTTAGTTCGTTTTTAATGCAGGGCTGTACTTCCAGAGACAAACTAATTGACGATTGAATCACATAGAAAGGTAGGAGATTTATCCTTTTTGAAATGTGTTGTGGTTTTAAAGCGCTGACTTTAGATTAAATCGATTTTTAGCGGGTATTTTGATCGGGACCTCTAGTGTCGGTTGGCAATTTTGAATTCCCGGCGGGTCTAAAACGCTGGTAACTGGTAGCTGGTAACTGGTAACTGGTAGCTGGTAGCTGGTTACTGGTAACTGGTAACTGGTAGCTGGTAACTGGTAACTGGTAACTGGTAGCTGGTAACTGGTAACTGGTAGCTGGTAGCTGGTAACTGGCAACTGATAACTGGTAGCTGGTAACTGGTAACTGGTAGCTGGTAACTGGTAACTGGTAGCTAGTAACTCATGGTAATAGGGAAACGATTGGAATTTGGATTAGGTGGGTGGGGGTACCCAAAGCGCATTACTGCCAATTGTTTAAATTAAGTCTGACTCAAGCCTTTTATTCCAAAAAAATGAAAACCAATAAACGATTTCTTTTATTTCAACAAAATTAACGTTCAGCCAACTGGAAAATTATGATTTTACTTCGGTCGACAGTTTTAAAATCCTTGGGCCTAATTTTAGCTTATTAAAGGGCTAACACGCGATATATAGCTCGAATGCTAAGCTGAATAATCACAAGCTATAGAAGGTCGAAGGACACGAACAGTAGTTATAGCTTGTTGATTCCTGGCGGGCGGTTTTCTGCAGCATAAACTCGCTCAGTCTACGCGCAAAAATTATTCCTCTTTCCTATTAAGAATCCTGCATATATTTCCCGCGGCAGGGTAACCACATCTTTTGCTCCAATACAGGTACAAAATGATAAAATAGCGTAAATAATTTTTAATATCAAACAAATTGACCGTGGCAACAACTTTTTATACAAGTATGTCCGTAGAAAGGCAAGTCTATTGTGGGATGTGAGAGTTCCAACAGTAATTAGATCTTGCATGGGTTTTAATAATTAAGTTTTAGTGGCTTTTGCGATACTGTAATACTTTGTTATAATCATGCAAAAAAAGCTTGTTGTTGTTGTTGTTGTTGTTACATGTAAATTGACCGCGCAGGACGACGTTTTAAGATCATAACTCCCGGGGAATAAAACAACGTTCCGGGAACTTTAGTCTAGATAAAGACTTAATCTTTTCCTGTTAATAGGTAGGCTCTGGGCCTTCGATATCCAGGGTCTCCTTGAATAAAAGGGGTGTTGCATAATACGGATGTAGTTCTTGACCAAAACAAACCTGATCTGCACCTCAACTGACCACTCCGAGGAGAGATTGGCGAGATTTTTAAAAGCCTTAATCAACTGATTCATTTGTGGCTTTTGTTCAAAACCCAAAACGTCCTGCTTAGGTAAAAATCGGGTCTAAGGGAATAGAAATTACTGCTACAAAATGGTGTGTGATGGGAAAGTTGCAGGCAGCTGAGCGGGTTTAAATCGACCGTGCGAGCGCGATAATCAATATTAGTTAAATAAGTGAAAAAACTCACGCAATGGCAAAAAATTTAATCCTTTGTGACATTTACGTTTTGTAAAGACAAACTCTTCTGCTCACAGGTGAGTTCTGGACCTTATATATTCAGGGGCTTTCTTATACACACAACTTTCGTAAACACGTCCGTGACAAAAACACACTTACGCTGGCAAATTTGTTGCTTGCCGCGAGGAAATTTAGGTGATTTAAAGTAGTATTTTACTTTAAGGATTTGCCAAAAAAACTGGGACTACAAGGCGGATAGAACTACAGCTTGCCTTTTCTATGGATAAATTATCGCTCCTTACCGGGGAAACCGTGGTAACACATCAACTTTTTGAATTTTTTTTTCAAATTCTGGCCATTTTTTCAAACTTGGCGCCTGGCGTCCACCGAAAGTTCGCGCATGTTTATTGCGTTTTTCCCCTCCGAAGTCACGCAACCCTCCTCCACATTCCTTTTCCTTTCTTGGCCAATCACAGCTTAGATCACATACTCCCGATCTAGTCGCAGCAAAATCACTTGTCCAATCACAGCTCGTGATTTATCGGTGTCTCACACGTACGTGACAAACGCAAAACAAAATACCGGTAAATTCGCGCTACAACTCGGGCGATTCGAAAAATCGTTGCAGATGACATTAACAAGGATCTCCTGGAAAGTACATGTTGCTCCTTAGGCCATACGCTTCTGCTTAGGCCATACGCTTCTGCTTAGGCATTTCCCGATTACCAGTTACCAGTTACCAGCTACCAGTTACCAGTTACCAGCTACCAGTTTCCAGCTACCAGCAACCAGCTACCAGCTACCAGCTACCAGTTACCAGTTACCAGCTACCAGCTACCAGTTACCAGCTACCAGTTACCAGCTACCAGTTACCAGCTACCAGTTACCAGTTACCAGCTACCAGTTACCAGTTACCAGCTACCAGTTTCCAGCTACCAGCAACCAGCTACCAGCTACCAGCTACCAGTTACCAGTTACCAGCTACCAGCTACCAGTTACCAGCTACCAGTTACCAGCTACCAGTTACCAGCTACCAGTTACCAGCTACCAGTTACCAGCTACCAGTTACCAGCTACCAGTTACCAGCTACCAGTTACCAGCTACCAGTTACCAGCTACCAGTTACCAGCTACCAGTTACCAGTTACCAGCTACCAGCTACCAGTTACCAGTTACCAGTTACCAGCTACCAGCTACCAGTTACCAGTTACCAGCTACCAGTTACCAGCGTTTTAGACCCGCCGTTGAATTCCCGTTTTCCTACCTTTAGCTTCTAGTACGTGACATGCCGTCGCGTCGACCGTTAAGCAGAAAATCGCCCAAAATGGCCTCCGGAAGCTCGGAAACGCGATAAAAACACAGCAAACACACAACAGGTAAGGTTTTTTAAACTTTATTTCGATTTTATTGTATTTTCGGCGGAAAACCGCCGATTATTTTTGATCGAATTTCAGCTCCATACAAACTCTCATATTACGCTTTGGTTACCTGTGGTGTAACTTACATGTTCTCTGTATTTTGATGTTTTAGCGACGAACCAGTGACAGAGGATGATTCTATGTTTGCAACTGGCGAAAATGAATCTTTGTTTCAGGTACGATAACGTAGAATACGGCTTGAAAATTTAAACCGAACGTTGCTTAACTGTTAGGACTTGCCATCGAATTTTGAATTGACTTGAATGGCATTCATATTTGAGTTACAATCTAGATTCATTTATGGTTTACAGAAAGAAATGAGTGAAGTGACTGCAATGGAGAATACCACTGATAAATGAATCTAGATTGTAACGACTCTGCAACTCAAATATGAACGCCATTAAATTAAAATCAATTCAAAATTCGATGGCAAGTGCTAAAAATAATTCAGCGCGGTCAGTTTAAATTTTACTACAATTGTAACACGACCAAAACGAGCGTGGCCCTCCCGATAAGGGCATGATTTGACTGGTGTCCAGTGCCGACCGCGGTCAAACGGGGCTATCGGGATCCTCACGGATCCATGGCGGCCTATTTTGAGATGCTATTATGATTTTGTGCGGTGGATAATTCTTTTGGGACACGAGGTATGTGCAATTGGTTTTGAGAAAATCACTTGTATGTCTTCCTTTTGTCACGTCGCTAAGTCAGAATGGGGGCTTGAACTATATTTGTGGGTATATTCGAGCGAATTCCGAAACGTGTCGAGCGGTGATAGTGGTTAAATTGGGCCAAATGACTCCTTCCTTGCAATTGTCAATGTATTATACACGTACTAACACAGTTAAGTAAATGGACCTAAAATTGCCCAAAATGCTTTGTAAGGATAGCAAACAACACCATGTAATGTTTCATGAACTTAATTCAGTTAGTTCGTTGTTATGTATTGCTCAAAATGTTCGCTTCGAAATCCCATACAAAGACTTATATTTTGAAACGCCATTTTTAATGATATTCAAATATTATGCTTGGGCTTCCTATGGTAAAATTAAGGCGATGGGTTCTACTAGACCCAGCCATGGTTGGATATGCTCAGGAAAGCTAATTTGAACATTGTTCTTTACAGTTTTATAGAACATACAAATATTCTGCGGATATAGTTCATGGGATGAGTTGATAATGTTTACTGTGTCGTGCGCACTTAACTGCTGGAAATCGAGCCTACTTGTTCAAATGAAAGTTGCTGAGCTGTACCACCGTTTTGAACCGTATGCGTGGCCACTCAGCTCCCTTCCAGTCTTCCTTATGCGTGGCCACTCAGCTCGGTTCCAGTCTACCCCATTGGGGATTTGCGTCCCATCAACAAAACTGTGGACCAACCGGTTTCCTCGCGTAGATGGATTCTTCTTTTCTCCAAAATAGGATTTATATCACGATACGTCGTCGTAGGAAAAAGGAGTTTAAAATAATTATTCAAAGTTATCATAGCAAAATGTAAACTATAAAAGTATTTGTGATTGGATCCGGTTAAAGAAAAAGATTTTGTACATAAGTTTACACTACAGAAATAAATTCAAAACGTTTTGTTACCAATTGTTCACGAAAAAGTCAACTTTACAGTTAGTTACATGAAGCTCGATATATATGCCTATTGTTAGTAGCCACAAATTTTCGGCGGAGAAAAACGGTGGTCGGAAATACGTCTGTGTTCGTAGGCTACCAAATAATGGCCCCCGCTTTGAGGAAGCATTTCAAAATTATCATCAGATTAAATTGCTGCCAGCTATTGTTCGAAGAAATACAGTACACGAAAATCTAAGTGACTTGTTTCGAAAGGAATTGAGAACTGTTACGATAATTTGTACTTTGGCAAACTTGACTTACTTTTAATGACGACGACGATGATTTCTTGTACAGATTGCTAAGCGTGCCACTACCAAAATTATGTACCTTAAGTTGTAACTTGCGTCCCTTGATGTGAGTTATGTAAAGTAATAGTGACTTAGGCTAGAACATTCAATGGCTTGAAAGGGAACAATAAAGCTATTGAATCTTCTCTTGTATTTCCCTTTCAAGTCTTTGTCTGGTGCAGTACGAGAAGTTATCGTTATTATTATTATTATTATTATTATTATTATTATTATTATTATTCTTTACGTATAAAAAGTGGATATCAGTGTGATAAAGCCGTGACGGAAATCGATCCCCGTGAAGTGATATTGTATCATCTGCGCTCCCGAAGATCAAACAAAGACCTCCGAAGTATCGAACGTGATCGATGGCCTCTCAAAGCACACCAAAAAGCATCTAAAGGATTGCGAAGGTTTAAGAAAACGACCCAAAGTCCCCGACGACTTCCGCAGATGTTCCGAAATCTTCGAAGATTTCCAAAGATCACCTCAGCTCTTCCGAAGATAAAGCAAAGCTGTAAGGAAGGCTAAAAACACGCCTTTGAAAAGCAAGACTTGCCAACCCAAATACTGAAATAGTACACTGAACAATAGAAATGTTTAATTACAGTGAAACTTAAAAAATGCGTAGCTGATCAAACATCTATATGAAGTGTCTTCTTTTATTCTGTCCAGTAGTTCGGTTAGGTAGAGCTAACCTTCATCAGAGGCTACAAAAGCTGAAACAAGTGATGATTGCACATTGCTGGAGATGAAATGGAAGGTTGAGTTGCAAACTCGATAAAATAATAGGACTGCGATCAAAAAATAAAAATCCATATTTTATTTACAATTAGAACTAAAAACTATTTAAACTATTTTACATCTTATTGATGAAAACATACTATTAACTTTTCATTCTGAAAGTCTGTACAAAATTCTAAATGGCGATTTTAAATAATATCGGGTGAGGTTTTTATTTTACTTTTATAAGTATTTTCGATATTCATTTGGTCAGACCAGGATCCTGGGGAAAGGTATCAGAAGGCGATCATAACGGCGCGTAATTTTTTTTTTCGACAATTAAGAAAAATTTTACAAAGTCATCACCAACACTCACTAATGGTATTAGCGTTGTTGAAACATGGCTTCCTCCGAAGGTCAAACGGAGCTCTTGAAAGGGGACTGGGAGATAAATGCCCGCCTAGCTTCTCCCCAGTGCTCCTCTGCTCCTCGTTCTTTCTCGGTGCCTGCGTAGGAGGCCAATTGAAACGGTCTGTAGATTTATAATAGCCCTAATCTGAAATATCAGAAGTGTTATTTAAGTTCTCTGAACATCGCTCTAATCGAGTGTACTTAGGGCATCAAAAAGTAATAATTTAGAATTCACCAGTACGGTGTTCATAACGAGGCTACAAAGCTGTCGAGTAAAATTTGTGATGTTTACCACGAGGCAGCCTTGTTATCGAGTAGAATTTTCAGCTCACAACAAGGCTTGCACTGATTTCTGTTGCGGGTCTCCCCAAAGCCTCCTATCGACACTGAGCGAGTCGAATTCTAATACTATATAGGTTCAGATTTTTTTTCCGTAAGAGAGTTGTCCTGCGATTCACAGATTTAACAATTGTAAATTTTAGTATAAATTAACTATGGACAGTCTTGTATCTTATTCAGTATTATCAGACACTTAGAGAAGCACTCTTGTAGATAAAATGCAAATAACATAAGAGTGATTATCGTTGTCTTGCGATAAACTGAATGAGGAATGAAGTTAATCTTGCATAGTGAACCAAGGATGCTGAAGAACTTCTTTCAGTGTCGGGCGATTCATTGGTACGGTATTGAGAAGCGAAGAAATTAGGTTCTTGACCTCTGTGGCAAAAAAGAATCAAGTCAATTCAAGACAATTGTTTTTCTGTTTTATTGTTCAGGCCATATTTCTACGTCTGACCCTTTCCACTTTAGATATCCTACCAGTATGGAGAACTAATATTACGTATGTACCTAAGTAAAATAAACACAAGTTCTCGATTGCGATCCCCTCTAGGACAAAGCATTTCTTCTTTCGAACCTAATATATGATAAAGATTAAATTCTACCATCTTTCTCGTATAATATTCTAATTGTTTAAATCTGGGTTAATACTTGATCTTCAGGAAATATGTAAGCCAAACGTGGTCACACCTTTAGGCTTCACGTTAGCTTTAACAGGGTACAATAGCCCTATCCACAGATAAATTATTCACTTGCATTACCGGGATGTACGTGAAGGTAGATGAGAGGCAATTTCGGAAAGAAATTACAAAATTACCTGAAATTGCCTGGAGTTCACTTTCGATTGTATTGTAATGCAGATGAGAAGAGCTCAGGTTGTCATTTGTTACCTGAAGAAAGATGCTCGGGAATTCTAGGTGCCATTTTCAGAGCTTGCTCGGGTTTATCAAACGCCATTATAGGAGACAGTATTTCAGCCAGTAATATTCCCATTTGCCACACTGTTCCCGGGCAACCGTCATACTTCCCCGTGCTTAGGTACTCGGGCGGCGTATAAGCATTGGTACCTGGAAAGCATCGAGAGTTTGAAATCAGCAGAGTTTGACAATATAATCTAGAAATGCATATTGCCGTGTATCCTCCATTTAAATACGCTTCCCTGTCAATTCCCTTTTTCTAAGAATTCACCTAGTTTCTGAGGGAGTGCTAGTCTTCTCTTTAGAGTCCGTACTATTTGCCACTGCGCAAAAACCTTCCTTTCTCGACACCCATGCACCTTTAAAAAGTTAAAAGGCCACCTTGGATTTTAGTCATACTAAATAAGTGAACTATTTTAAAAGCGGTATAAATGGACGGCAATGGTGCTGACAAATGTTGCTCAAAATTCCTTTGATATGCAAATCAAAGATGATGAAAGCTGCCTATTCGTGCATGCCGTACCCAAATCAGACAAGACACTACTCGATGTCCCAACCAGTACAGATGGGCAAAACGCTGTTTTGGTTTTTGCCTTGATGTGTATTTTTTCAACGATTGTCAATCAAGAGCCAGTCGTACCGCGTTTTACCACGCTTGGCATCGTTTACTTGCGTTTGTATCGTGTTTTCTGATTGATCTATTACGGTATTCAGGTTATTGGCGTTTTTGATTGGTAGAAAAGAACAGCAGGACTTGCATTGTGGTCGTTCGAAGAAAAGTTTCATAGAAAGAACGCTTGATCATAAGACACTGCTGTGTAATCCCCAGTTTCCTACAAGCTCTATTCACTATCCATTTTAAAATCGATTGAAAACTGGAACACCCATTTCTCACCTCGGAATTTAACAAAAGGCTCGTCCTGGACTTCTGATGCCAACCCAAAATCAATTAACTTCGCCTCGTCATTGCGCAAGTCCACCAGGATGTTCTCTGGTTTAAGGTCTCGATGAATGACGCCATTTTCCTCGCAGCTGATGTTGGCCTCTAAGATATGAGAAAAATATCGTCGAGCTTCCCTCTCTGAAAGCGTAACCTTTAGCTGCAGAATGTCAAACAAGTCCTTGCACATTTCTGGTCTTTCCATCACGTAAACGTAGTGCTGCTCCGTTGTGAAAACTTCATATATTTTGATCACGTACCGATGCTGAGCCTTGTTTTGAAGATAGGCCTCGGCTGGAATTCGTCTGCCTTTAATCTGTATCAAAAATGGAGATTTATATTCAAGCGTCATGAATGAACTGCAAAATGAATTTCTCTGGGCCCACGTAAGAACTGGCCCACAACCTACAAAGTCGTGCTTTTTATGTGTCCGGCTGCAACAAACGAAGCGAAGCAGGCTAAAAAAAGTTTTTGGTTATCTCCATTTTCAAAATAAGTGTGTGAGAGGGTGGCTTGGAAAGAACCTGTTACAATCTCATAAGAATTTAAGGGCCCGTGGTTTGCGCCTTAGATCTGAAGGTCGGTGGTTGGCGAGGTCTGGTCCCTGTTATCTTGTTGTTTCCTTTGACAAATTACTTGACTCCACATTGTCTCTCTCCACCCAGGTGTATAAATGGGTATCGGCTACAGACTGATGGAGGTAGCCCTGCGATGGACTAGCATCCCATCCAGGGGGGAGTAGCAATACTCTCAGTTGCGTCATGCTACAGAAACCGGGTTAAGCTCCGGCCTTGTAGGCCACTTTGGCTCGTGTGCGACTTTATTTTTTCCTGTAAACTTTGTGACTTTGTGCTGTTAATACAGTATAAGGCACGTACCTCTTTGAGCTCACGGACGGACTCCTTCGAAACAAATTTAATTGCCACCTGAAGTGGAAACAATAAAATCAACTATCGGTTTCTTCTTATCGTAATCGGAAGATAGCTTCTAAGGACGCAAAGCGTTTTCACGAATGGTTTGATAAGTTAGTTTCCAGTCCTTACCGGCATACCGTCTGTCTTTCGTGTGGCAGCAACAACTTGACCAAATGAGCCACAGCCGATCACATCTCCAAGATCGTAGTTGGCAAGGTGATCTAAACATCAGAGAAGGATAGAGTCGTTGCTTGTCTTTCACATGACAGTGGAATTTTTGTGAGCCAAAGCTCAAGGGACGGCAATAAATTGACATTTGAACATTAAAATATAACAATAGTTGACAGGGGGCTACTTGTTTTAAAGGAGGTATACGCTTTCATTATAGTATTTGGCTTTTATTTAAGCAAAGCAAGGAAATAGTCACAATTAAAATGTTCATACGATCTAAGCCGATTTTCTTGATAAATTCTGAATGGTCGGTTTCTCCGCCTTCAGTAGCAAGTAAACTTGAGTCGCTTGAGATCGGGGAATAGCTGATTGGTTTTAGTTCTTTCTTGTTAAACCAGTCTTGCACCTAATTAAATCACAAAAAGAAAAAGAACAGTTTAAACAAAATGATCGATTAATCAAGGCTTCTGTTCCTCTTCTGCTGAACTTAAGTAACAGTTTGGAAACAGCCAAAGTCGACAAAATGTATGATAAAAAGAATTTACAGGAATCCACGTCGCTACCTGGAAACAGAATTATGGAGAAACTTAAGCACATGTTCAAAAACTACTAAAGAAGGACGGAAAGAAGGGAGTTTCCTAGAATATACAACAGTTTGACGGACTTAGATGCACAAGAAGAGATTACAAAGGAGGGCGTTTTGTTATTGGTTGTCGGCTTTGATTGGCAAGCATGTCGTAATAATCACTAATTTGATCACTTTGAACACTATATGCCAAATCAGAGGATGGATTTATTTGCAGCATACGCGTATAGCTGTCGCTTTGGTACGTGCGAATTTTCTATTGCTTTTTGACTAAAATAAGACAAAAGAAAATTCCCGCGCGCTAAAGCGACAGCTATACGCGTATGCAGGAGCCCATTACCCGGAGCGTCCAACTTCCATACGGCGTCTGAAACGGCATTTTCACAAGTAAATTTATTTTTAGATAAGCTTTTCCCGCGAATTGGTTGAAATAGCCAATCAAAAAGCGATCGCGTAATTAATAATAGACTGAGTACGAAACTACGACAACTCGTCTACGGTAAAAATAAACATAACGGATACCAGTGACCAGTGAGGAATCTTTATCGGAGTGTTCTGACAGTATTTCAAGCAATAATTTCAGTATTTACAAGGGAAGTAGTAGCTTAGATTTAATGCGGACGTCATCGGAAACAGTTATTTTCGGGGGAAAAGCTTATCTTAAAATAAACCTACTTGTAAAAACGCTGTTGCACGAATTTATGGCAGTTGGACGCTCCGGGTAATGGGCTCCTGGCGTATGCTGTAAATGAATCCACCCAGAATCTCTTGTGTATCAAATATTCGTTAAGGAAGAGGTGAAGAGAATCGAACTAGTTCTATATAGGTAAAAAGCTTGAGAAGCAGATGCTACTTACCTTCGGGTCGATACAAAGATTGCTCTTGTCTACAGTTTGCCTTTCTACTGTGTATTTTTCAGAATCACTCCATGCGCCCCTCTTCTTTTGTCTGCGGAAAAGACAATAAAAGTTGAATCATTGTTGCCACAAAAGCCCCAGATGAGATTAGGGAGCTTAAAATCCTTGAAGCAGTTAAAGAGTCACCTTTTTGAGTAGCTGGCTAAATATCCCGAGAAATCTTGCTGTTGTAACTCTTTTCTAGTTTTTAGGTATAATTTACTGTATTTACACACCTTCATAATTATTATCAGTCATAGTTTCTTGTATAAACGTGGAATTTCTGCATTTAGCTGCAAGTTTAAAATTGCTAAATTCACATTTTCTGCAAAAATAATACATTCTTACCTCTTTTTGGAACTTGCTCTTGGCTGTCCCTCGCTGAGGAAAGCCTAGAGAAAATTTATTCAAATTATACCAACTGAAAAGCGGGCATTTAAAAAAAATTACATTCACTTACTCAAAGTTAAACGAACTTTCAACTTACCATCAAAAACTTTTAATAAGAATTTTGTAGGTTGAAAACAATCCAAAGAAATCAGTATTGTATTGTCAAACTGACAAATGCAAAAAATCCGAATTGTGATCGAGTTCCTCAGCAAAACTGTTGCTTTCATGGAACAATTTTCTTGACAACTTAACTTTTCGATTTTGGAACCGACAAAAATTAGAGCTACAAAAATTTGCAAAATTGGAACTGACTTGTTTGAAATTAGTTCTAACAAATAAGCGATTTCTTTTTTTCGCGACATTAGTCGTCGGAATTTCAAATAAAAAATAGCGGAAAAACCTACCAATTTGATGTCGCGAAATTTGCATATACTTAGTATTTTATCTTACATATTCAGTTTAATTGAATCCCAGCGCACTTTTTCACTGATTGGGAAATACTTACCCTTTTTGGTGCTCTGATGCTTTTGCTGGGACATGGTACAACATCTAATCTGCGCTTTCTTGAACTGGAGATTTTCTCTTCCGCTAGACGCGGTCGTTTCTCGACATTTCTACTGGATGGGGGGGTTTGGCGCGCTCTCTTCAAAGTGAGTCTGCTTTCCTCAGACATAATTAAGTCGTTAATTGAATTAACGAAAGCGAGTTCACCTTTTGGGAAACACGTCCGATAATTTTCTATTTGTGAACGGAAAGCTAACCAGCAGACAAATGATCGTTTCTATGCGGTGAAAACTTTAAACTAACCAATTTTGTTCTTTGTGACGATTTTGCCACGTTTTGCTCGCGCTTCAGAACCGTGAACGTGCGCGCGAAAAAGGCACTAGTTTTTTTTTTTCCAAATAGAGCAACTAAATAAATTAAACTCGTCAAAATGTTCTGAAGTCCAAAGTGAGATGCAGAACGTTGCACATGATGCAGGTTTAAAGAGAAGATATTTGCGCTGGACTTGTTTTCATTTTTTTGTCCTTTTGTTCTAGAAATATTTCTAGAACACCAACTGATATTTTTGTACGCCTTAATTTTGGGTTCCCATTTTCCACAGAGCGATACTGATGCTCGCGGAACGCCTCAACGCGCGTCACTTTTTAACAAAAAGGACACGTTTATTATCCTCTGTCTGTGTGGTTGGCTGAGTGTATAAAAGGCTATTTCAGAAATCTGCTTTTCCCGCATAGTCATGAACTATGCAGCAATACTTCTGTGCCAGGTGGCATCGTCCTGTAACTGTAAAGGGAATGACCTAAAACCGCTCAAATTGCGAAGAAATACCGCAGAAAGACGGTGGTTTGGATACCGGATCCTAATTAGCATAAAATTTTGCGAACTTTTTCTTTGAATTTCTCCAAGAATTGTGAATGGTTTGAGAAGCCATATCAAAAACTCGAAAGATTGTTTCATCAGGTATCCAAACACCTCGAATCCGGTCAAAAAACTCGGCTGCGCCTCGTTTTTTCAACCCACTTTTCGGTGTTTGGATATCCTGATGAAACAGTCTTTCTCGTGTTTGATATATTACATAAAAATAAAAATTAACCATTCACGGTTGGAGCGACTGCTCAGTAAGAATAAGCCTTGTGTGTCAGAGTGAGAATCAAAACGAGAATCAGCTTCAGCTCATGGTAAGACAAACCCAGCTGTGCTGAAGAAAAGTTTGCGGGGGTACCGAACCACCATAGCTGGAAACTGAGCTTATCGTACTAGTTATCCTAGTTGACCTCAGCCTCTCCCCCAGGCCATTACAGGCACGCTATAAGGAGCCGAGGAAGGCTTGGGGGCGAACGGCTGACGTCATATCGGTTACGCGCCGAGAACAACGCCGAGAACAACAAGTCAAAAGCTGAGGTCAGACGTTTCCTATGTATTGTTGGAAAGAGAATACCGAGAGGATTCATCCACTCAGTTCCGACTCCAGTGCTTTGGCTGTTATGTTTCTAACTCTACCTAATGCGACAGGGGCACACCAGAAGTCTTGGGGACTGCAAAAAAGCCTGCAAGGATATTCATAAAATAAACATATCACGATCAAAATAATTGTTTATTTTCACTCCTGTCAAGCAAATACAATTTTTCCTTTCATACACCACAAACCCTCCCTGTAATGAAAATTACCAGCGTTCTTACCAAAATAATTATGTCAATTCATAGATCGGTCACAAATTCATGATCAGTCACTGCATGATACACGCAATGCAAGAGTAAATATAATAATTAACAGCATCTCCCCTCACATTCACAATATTGGCAACACTAGAATCACCATTTCCCCATTCCTTATTAGAACAAGAAAACTTTTTTATACTTTTATTTCCTGTATACTTCAGTAATGCATCAACTCTGAATATCGAACATCTATCCAATATTTAATTCTCAACCTTGAAGCTTATTCATTGGCTAACACACACAGGTTACTGGTCAATAACCCTTCTTTTTGCCGTATCACTGGTGCCCAGGGCATTCAAAATTTCGCGATGATAACCAAACCAAGGTTGAGAATATATCGGAAATAAAACAATTATTCCACTTACACTTGCCAAACTTTTTCCATCGATGCTCCTTTCCAAATACGACAATAACATACTAATTTGTTTGTACCAAAATATTCTGGGCAAAAAAGAATACTTATATCAAAATATCAAGTTGGCATCTCACTAACTGCTTCAGTTACATACAAGAAAAAATTGCTGTGTTCTAATTGGCTAATAACGGTGCAATTTGATTAACTCCATTGAAATAACATGAGCAAAACGAAAGCTGCCCCAAAACGGTTAAATATCAATAAACTGTTTGAAAAATGACACAAATAG
Organism: Siderastrea radians; assembly: GCA_964017195.1. Lineage (NCBI taxonomy): Eukaryota > Metazoa > Cnidaria > Anthozoa > Scleractinia > Rhizangiidae > Siderastrea > Siderastrea radians. Next base: position 67,597,505 of record OZ024887.1, read on the forward strand.
CTACTTGATCAATCTGAAATTCAGAAGCTTAAGAAAAACATCCAAAAATATCAATTAAATACACAGCAGTGTTCTGGCTATACTTTTGGCCAACAAACAGTATAAAATGTACTAACATTTTTGGGCATCTTTCAATTATTTTTATTCAATTTACAATTCTGAAAAAAGTGTGTAACAATACCTGAAATTAATTAATTTGTCGAAGTTTTACACTGTATAGCTGTTAACTAATTTCCTCACTTTTATTCTGTTGTTACTTCAGGGATTAAATTCCCTCATGTTAAATTACATTAAATATCAGTACACAGTACTGCTTTGAAAGAATTTGAATTTTTATTACTCTCTGTGCTCAATTTTTTTTGTATCAAGACTCACATGAGTGGACTCTGAGGTCGTTGACTACTCATCGAGTGAATTTACATAACCTGGGAAACAGATTATTACCAGGATTTTAGGGTATTTCACAGGTTAACCCTTTAAGCCCCAACAGTGACAAGCTTCTAATTTCTCCTTACAATATCACAACTCGATCAAACATAAAGGACATGAGAATACAGGAGATGGTCACCAAAGCTAAAATGTCTTGATGTTAATAACAAATTCTCCCAACTAGTACCACATTAAATGTACAGAGAACAGTGAGGAGAATATGCATGTTGATCCTGGGGCTTAGAGGATTAACAAAGGCATGATCATCATAAATGCAACTTGAAAGCCAATGAAGTTTGAAGCTGGCTACTTAATTCACTTTGTCACCATTATTGAGTAGTTTTAATTCCTCATCTTCCTGTGCGAGATTCCTTCTTGCTTTTCAAAACTTTCTGTGAGAGTTGAAGAAGGGTATCAAAATCCATCTCATCGGAGGAAGGTGGTCGGCTGGCTTCTCGTTCTTCCAGGTAACTAGCATTGGAGTCTAAAAACAGATGGATGAATTAACACTGACTATTTTCAAATTCCTGGCACTATAAGTAACAGCTTAAAGATTAAAGTAGGTAGCTTAACATACACTTCAATCAGAGCTCAATAAAAACTAGAATTCCAGCATGCACATCTCTCAAAGTTTCCTTTGCCCTAACCAATTCTTCACTTCGCTAAGATGAAAAAATTCTTGGTTTTGAGGTGTGATGTCTTTTGGTTGAATGTTTGATGTATGGTGTGGAAAATTGTAAAAGTGCAAGTTGACACACTTGCACTCTAAGTTAATGGAAGGTGACTGCCCGGCCCCTTGCTCGCTGGGCAAGTGAGCAAAAAACATTAATTGCCCAACTTCAAAATCAACTTATCACGGACAACTGGCTGAGACTTTTGTCGAAGCTTGCTATCACCTGAGGAATGATTGCAAGCTGAAATTTATTGATTATTTATGTTAATAACAATGCTTTTTTTTTAACTTACAGAAAGAGAACCAACTGTTTGTGCGATGCAGGGTTGTGCTCTAGCTGTACCAGGTGGCCTCAGGCTACTAACGTTTGTCTTCAGGGGAGTAGAACAACATTTTTGCGCACAGCTTAAGGGATGGGCACCCCAAATTTTATGGTTGGGAGCCTTTGGGCTCCCTTTAATTCTTCTAAGGGCACAGCCTTGCAATAGGCTAGCTAGCTACAACAGTATTTCAAAGGGTGTCTGCGATCAACGTCTTGATCAGCACTCACCAAAATCAACATAGCTGCCGCCACAAAACTTCCTTCTTCCACCAAAGCAAATGTCCAACTTAGGAAGACTTGGATTCTCATTTCCTCCTAAAAATTTAACGCAAATCAACAAATTTGTATATTGATGTCTGGCAATCAAAAGCATTGACACAATTTAGAATGTTATCCAGAAAACATGCCTAGAAGTTTTCAAAATTTGCTATCCACATGGAAAGATTTCTTAAACTAAAGTTTTGAAACTCGTGTTGGGTAAATGATTTTAATTAGTGATATTCACATGCCTTGGCTTGTATTAGAAGGTGTCTTTAGTCTGAATGAATTGTGCAAGTTAACATTCCCTGAACAGACAATAAAATTCTCATAAAATACATCACATTTCTGCCAGGCTAAGATTGGTACATTGGTTCTTATTTTCAGCTCTGTTTGCCCATTAAAAGGTTCATGATTTGCAACTTTAACTCACTTTCAATTGCTTCTGCAGCAGATGAGTACTCAAAGAATGTCACAAAAGCATAGTTGTCCCTGGAAAAAGAAAAAAATAGGAGTTTATAGGTACATATCTCATATCAGGTGACACTACACCACACTGTAGCCATACATGTAAATAACCACAAGCAGCCAACATGGCCAGAATTTAATCTTTTAAGCTCCAGTAGTGATCAGCATCAAATTTCTCCTTATAATATCAATGCACAATTAAATGTAAGTGCACAGGTATTGAGAATTAAAAAAAATGATTACCAGGGATGAACTCTTAATGACATTTGAACAACTTCTCCCAATTAGCACTACAACAAATGTATTGCAACCAGAAAGCAGAATTGATATGCTGACATTGGAGTTTAAAGGGTTAACTCAGACAGGTTTCTGTAGTATGGAGAAACTACGAGTATTACTACTCCTCCCTGGACAGGATACTGGCCCTTCACATGGTTATCCCTACATTTTTCCACTGATAACCATTTATACATCCGAGAAGATACAGTGTGGAGTTTCTTATAAGAAAACAACATGATCTTAGAGACCAGCCTCAAACCAGGTGGACTTTTACTGGACATTTACTGGTGCCAGCTGAACATTTTACTGGTGCCAGGTGGACCTTTACTGGACATTTAGAGGTGCCAGGTGGGAATTTACTAGATACCTTTATCCAGACATCTGATACACTAGAAAAGGATTTATATCCTGGATTTTGTTGGAATGGCCTGCACTTGTGTCTGTTTTCACTGAACAGTGATGAGCAAAACTGTACAGTTCATTATCTTCTCCTCTTGACAAATAGTGTGAAAAATTGTAATGAGTGCAAATCACCCTACTTTTAAATGAATCCTCTCTTTAAACAAGTCACACATTGTTAGCTTACCCTTTATCGCGGAAGTGGACGGTTACTTTTTCAATGGGACCAAAGGGGCGGAATCGTCTCCAAACGTCATCTTCTGTGGTTTTGTTTGATATTTTACCAACATACACAATGCGCCTTTCCTCCTACAATAAAAAGTTTTAAGCCTGATTTTCAGCTTCAATTAAAAAAGAAAACTGAGCCAGAGAGATAACTGGTAAATTTGATGGATAACACAAGGCCTTTATGGTGTTTTAAACAGAGACAGGAGTAAATCCCAAGCAAATAGCACATTCCTGTGACCTTCAAAACCTCCACCAACTGGTATTCTACCATTTTGAGTTAATTAAAAACCTCTGACACATTTGGAGTTTTTGAAGATCGCATGATCTCCTGATTGCCAGGGTCTTCTCTGTCAACTCTGAACACTAAAAAGATCATGGTACACATTTTAAAGCTTTCAAATATCAGAGAATGTAAGAATTTATGCAACATCAAATTTTTGCGGGTTTTTTTTTTTGGCATGTTTTACAGGTAGTTATGTTGGGTACACCCATGGGCATCTGCATGTATGCGTGGATGGGCATAAGAACACGTCATCATTGGTGCACAGGCACTACGACAAAGAACATGCAGGCACAGTCCCTGATGACCTCCTCAGTCTCTTTAAAGTGCTAAAAAAAATGCAGGAACAAATTTGATTGTTTAATTAACGAAATGCTATACATCAAGCAATTAAGACCGTGCTTGAATGTACAATCAGATTCCATCCGTGCTAAAGTTTTTGTCTAGTTTAACTCCCTTTATGTAAATTTATCTTTCCTGAACTCTTTTTATCTCGCACTGTATTCATTAAAATCATTCCTTGATAATGGTGTCATGAAGTCGCCAAAACATTGGAACTTAATCTCATTAGTTTTTACTTGTTTATGTTTTACATGTAATCAAGAAATTGATTAAAACAATTTGTGGGCTTTTTGGCATGTTTTAAACAAGAAAATTCGATGTCCTGAAGAAACAAAAAACATCTGTTCATTAACAGGAAATTTGAGGGAAACTTGGTTTTAGGGTAACATTTGAAAGCTTACAACATGTTTACAATCCAACTAAAAACCTTCGCAGACTTACTAAATATTTATGTCATCTTTCACACCACACTGCCAGTTTTTTGGACAGAATAATAGAAAATTCAATCATGCTTTAAATTGTAAGAGAACATGCTTCCACGATAGACAATTTCAACTACTGTAAAGGTTTTTGAACAAATTATTTACCTTTGCTGTGCCCTTAATATTTTGGTCAAACTTGAAACCCATCTTCCTTTCCAGTTCAATATCATAAAACTTTTTATCACTCCTGTCCTTTTCTGAGCGATCCTTGCTCTGAGACCTTCCTTTCCTTCCGGTGTTCCACCTGCCAGAATCTCTATCACTGTGATTTGAATGTCCATAACGCAGAGTATTAGACTCGGGGCGTCTAGGATCATATCTGCACCTACGCTCATTCTCATTGTCTTCATCTGAATCAGAATAAACTCTCTCATCAGAACTGTTACTTGAATACAAACTTCGTCTGCGTTTACTTTCTTTGTAGTAACTTTCTTCATCAGAGCTGTAACTACCCTTTCTCTTACGCTGTTTTCTTCTGTAATCACTCCGTTCTGCATGACCACCGCTTTTTCTCTTACTGTAATGGTTGTCTTCATCACAGCTGCTATCCTCGCTAGAGCTGTCCTCACAATATGGCCCCCTGTAACGCTTAGGTATTCTGCTTTTTTTGTCAGCACAGTCTTTGTCACAGCTTGATTGTCTTTTTGTGGAATGATACACTTCAGTGCCATTAGACAATTTATTTTCATTTTCATGCTTCAAGTCTGAGGCCTCAGATTTCCTAGGACTTGATATTGAATTTCTCCTTGCGGGGTGACTGATGACTTCAGGTTTAACCACAGGAGTCTTTCTCAAGGGAAATCCACTACATGCATAATTGTGATCTGTTGCATGGTTATCAACATGATCTTTCTTATCAATTTTACAGTTTTTGTCATGTTTTTCCATAATATCATTGACAACTAAACTGTCTCCATTCAAAAGACTTGACAAATTCTCAGAGACCTTGACATCAAGGGAATCTGCAGCACCATTTGCTGTTTCAAGAGGAAAGACAAAGTCCAGGTCATGAGCCTCTGTGAAGGAAAGTATTTTGTGGGCAATGCTATCTTCTTCAGGAGGATGAGATGTGTCTTTGCTATAAGGCACAATAAAAAGAAGAATGTGCTACTAAGTAAACATAGGACTTCTGAAACAGTAACAATAAAAAATATATGTGCAGTACAACTTTTTTCATACAAATTCAACCACAAAATGGGAGCATCACTGGTTGACACTAGATTCGTTTCTTCACTGCTGTGCTGCTTCCTTGATTTGGGTAAAAAAAAAAAAAACTTACTCCATATTGTCTCTGAATGGGTAATGGTAATGTTGCCCGAGCATCCCATCCAGGGGCGAGTAGAATTACTCCTAGTTACAACAACACCAGCCATGTGGGTTACTTGTGACCCAGTGAGCGACATTTAAAAATATAATATGCTAATCCATGGTTAAAAGTTAACTGCAGTTTTCATCTTCCTTGTTTAAATTGTTTTTAACAGACATTTTTAAGCTAAAGGTAAAGAAAACTCTTACTCAAAACTAAAGGGCAAAATATTTTGGAAAGGTCTTTAATTGTTAGTAATGAAACTGGAATCAACGTTCACACTCATCCTGGGTTAGCTTAATCATATTTTGAACAAATGGGCCCTAAAGTTCAATGGCGTGGGGGGAGAGGAGAGGCGGAAGGGCAGTGAGGTTTTCTAATATTATCCAAATAAGGGTTCCTGACCATGAAGGTGATTTTGTTACAACAAATCTTCCTAGGATCACCATGAAATTGCCATCAGCTAATATCTACTTAGTGATATAAAATCACTACAAAAATCCAATCAGAAAATATCTCGTCTGTGAACATGCTTAAATATACCAAGTGTTTATTTACAACAGCATTCCCCAAGAAAACAGAGCTTTAGGGAAAAACACTTAACACTTACGCAGAGGTGAGCAAGCCAACCGATGACGATGAAAAATCCAGTGATCCTGAAGGAAATAACAAAGGTAAGCAGGGATGAAAAGAAAAAGCAAGTTTTTAAAATTAGTCACTGCATTACTAACAAGAGCAAGAGGTTAAATCCATAGTCATCAAACTGTTCCACAAAAGGTTGTATTTGATAAGGGACACATCATTGCCAAAAATCCCATTGTGTGAACTCGTATTGTCCCTTTTTTGTCAATAACCTGGTCTTAGGCCTGGACAAGTTTGGTTTCTGCAACTTGTCTCCTTAATTTAAACCAGTTTGAATTGAAGGAACAGGTCTCCTGGACTGGGTTCCACAATTTTACTTGTGGGTCCCAATTTTGTGAAACCAATCCCTGTGTCCAAATAGAAACCAAATCAAAGACTGAATTAGACTGTTCCTGCGACAAGTCCTCTCTTGTATGACTCATCTCCATGTCACCGTCTTGCAAAAAATCCCTGCAACAGGTCCTTGTTAAACAACGGAGTTCTTCTGCTGTAGGCACTATCATGTAATAGGTTGCCCAAGGAAATTTGATGTTCACAACAAATATTAGTGTTCGAGGGCTTATATGAAGTTTAAACATCAAATTTCCGAGGGAAACTGTCACACAAAGGGCCTGAGACAGAAGGACTCTATTGTTTTTATTGTACAATGCTAAATTTTGAGCGAAAACTGCCAAAAATGGGCACTATGCATCGAGAGGCACTCGCTGAGTAGAGACACTATCGCGTCCCATGAGCGAATTCAACCAACAGGAGTACACCAAAATTTAGCATTGTACTGTAACATGTAATAACCATGAAAACACTACAAGAGACTAGTAACAAGTCCAGGTGTCTAGTCCCTTCATGTGTGGAGTAAAGCATTGGCTTGTACCTTTAACAACACCTTGTTTTTCTTCATATTCCAAAAACTGCTCCAGTAATGTACTGACATCATTAGCTTCAATACCTATTAAAATATTTAAAACACCGCTAAATAAAATGACAAAAACATTGTGGTTATGAAGTCTGTTACTCTGAAGATTTTTATTGGTATTAGTACCTACAAACATACCTTCAATTAATTCACCCTCTTCCAACTCCATACTTCGGTCGTTGTTATTGCTTTCAACAATGTTTTTGAATTCCTAAGTGAGAAAAAAACATCAACAAGTAAACACAAAGAGGAAAGTGCAATAAATCTTCTCACTTGTTAGCTGGTCAGAGACAAAAAAGCCACTATCACGAACAGGTAACATATATCAATCCATTAGAATTAATGACTCTCAAGTGCTTTATGCATATAAAAAGAGAAATTCTCAGCCGTACATGTTTTTTAAGAGTTTTAGCTAGTACAGATTAACGTAAAGCGTACATGGCCCATAAATAGAATTAAAGGCCGTCACAGCGTGGTTCGTTGACGGTTGAGTCGCCTACTGGTTTGCCCTTGACTCGAATTGAAAACTCGAAACACCACGTGGATAGAACAACAAACCATAGTACAAATTATGAAGTGTCCTCTTGGACGAGTTATTAACTCCATACATAACTTCAAACTATCTCCTTCGGATGTGAAAGGTGTAAAGCCTACCTTGAAAATTTCCTCAGTCGAAGAATGATTTAATTTTCCGTCGAAAAGACTGGGTAAAAATTCAATTCCTTCGAGTTCTATTTCTCCTTGTACCGCATGGCACGGAGAAACCTCTGGCATTTTTACGGCTTCACTCTTTCTCATTACACTTCTTTCGCGATTTTTCGGTTGGACAACAACAACCTAAGTGTCAAGCTTTGAAAAAAAAAGGAGAGAGTGAACGTAACGGTTGCTGTGCTCAAGAAAACCCGACAATTCTTTTCACCCTTACCGGTACGACCGTACGAGCCTCAACTCACCAACTCACAAGTCGTCCACGCGGAGCGAAATGTTGCGTCACAACTTGTACCAATGGTACAGCCTCGTTCTAGGAATCTTGAAAACGAGGTTACTTAAGGCAAATTGAGGGAGGGCTGGGACGAGGAGCGTAAGTCGTCAGCGCTGTTAACAGCGGTTTTACCCATTAATTCAACATGGCGGACGAGTGAGCGTTTTTCTGCACAACAGACATGCTTCTCAAAATGTTCAGTTTTCTCTTAATCGGAACACTAGCTACAGACTGACGAGTTGTAATGCTTCGTCAAGTTTTCAAAGGGTTAAAATTAGTGGCCAATCGTGGTGGTCAAGCTTTTCGTAAGTCATGGTTTCCTGTTACAGGTAAGCAAATCTCAGACGTAACTGGTTGTTTAGGGGGCTTTCGTTACTTTTAGGGGACTCGCGCTATATAGAGAAAACATTGTCTGAATGCACGCGCAAAAATGACGAATTTAATTCACTCGCAAAAATGACGAATTCAATTAATTGTACAAAGTTTAGAAATAACTAAACTCAACAATAACAAAGCTAACCGTCGTAGAATCAGTGCTTAACCCTAAACAGAAGTATAGATGAGTTCTTAGGCCTAATCACTATCGATCAGTGCTTAACCCTAAATACTGTAGATGAGCGTTTAACCGTTTTTCATTTTGTTTTCATTTGTTTTTCTCGCTAATAAACGCTCGTCATCAAATTTGTCACTCGTCATTTTTGCGCGTGCATTCAAACAGTTTTTCACTGGTTTTTTTCCTATGTAGCGCGAGTCCCCTAAAAGTAACGATAGCCGTTTAGGGAGCTGAATCCTTTCAAATTGAGGCCTAATTATCCTGTCTACCGTTAACTGCATTATCTTCTGTACTGAATTTAATGCTTGATATCCCAGATTCTCTTTCCAAAGTATAATTAGGTATCCATGTTGCACATAACCACTAGCCACTAGGATAGCTGTTTAGCCTGCATAATTATTATTAATTTTTTCTTCTTCATACACAAGAAGTTCCAGTTAAAGGCCATAGGTGCATATGTCGTAATTAACAGTCTTCCTTGTACAACTGCCACATTTTTTGTAATTTTTCCATTGTGACTTCATTTCACGGCCAGTTATCATGTAGTAAGAATTAAGTCACTGTTAGGTTAAATCTCAAATAACCATTTCACCACTTGCACTACAATCTCGGATCAAACAGTTGAGTCACTCTAGAATAAGTGAAAACTTTGACAAGGAAAAACACCTAAAAGAACAGTTCTTCCCCCTTTCCCCATTATTTAAGTTGCTTTGTCACCAAAAAAGCCTGATGAATCCTCCGAACAAAATTAAGTGAGCAGAGGGGGGAGGGAATGTATTTCTGTGATTTTTTCAGACTGTGTTTTCTTGCAGGGAAATCAAGAAATACGTTCACAAATTGCATTAATAACAATAATAATAACTTTATTTATCTCAATTAGTTCTGTCCAAGATTGTAGTGGTTTTCATGATAAGTGAAGGTAATCCAAAATATACTTGTTTCTACTTTGTTTTATTTTTGGCAGTGCAACAGTTGAGATGTTCATCAAGAATGATTGATGCTCTTGAATCCCACTTGAAAATCCTTGCGAAACAACATGCAGAGATCGCACAGAGATTGTCTGCTACTGAGGTATTTTTGAATTTGAGAAAACTGCGCAAGTGGATTTAGGTTGTCTTACTTCTGCTCTCTTCTAGCAATAACTTGAAAATTTTTCACATTTTACTTTTAGGGAGATATTCCATCTGCAAGTGAACATAGGACATTATCCAAACAACTTGCCAAGCTTTCACCCATTGTCCATCTGACAAATAAGGTTGAGACAAAGCAAAAGGTAATCAGTTCAGTTGATCCCCAATATGTAAAAGAAAAGAAAACAAACAAACAAACAAAAAAAATAGCTGATAAAACAGTGTCATTGAAGGGCCAAAAAAATGACAGGCTGCAAAATTTCCTTGTCTTCAAATTCTGAATACATCTTGAATAAATTTTCTTACAAGGCGTATAATAAAATAGATATTTGATAATTGATATTTCTAGCATCTTTGAGGTACAAAGAGGCATAGGCAAACTGACATATGATACGCTAGCGAAATAACCTAAGATGTAATCGAAATGACCTAAGAAGTTAGCAAACTGGACGGAGGCGAAACGCCTCATAGGCAAAATGACTGCAGTTCACTCAGAGATGGTGTTGGTTATTTGAATAAATTTATTGGTGTGAGCATGTCCTTTTTGTATGATACCATCCTCTTTAAATGACTTTACTTTGTGTTACCATGTTTTAAATAAAATCTGTTGATGTTGTTTTTACAGGAAATTCAGGACCTAAATGAATTAATTTCAGAGATGGGAGGAGAGCTGGGGAAAATTGCAGACGAGGAGAAGTGGCAAGCGCTCAATGATATTAAAGAGCTTGAAGTATGTGTACATAAACAAAGTACACTGAATTTCTTTAACAGTATTCTGTTGATCCTTATTTTATCATGTTACTTAGGATGAGTTACTGAAAGCTCTTGTTCCTCAAGATGATGATGATGAGAACAGTGCTATTTTGGAGTTAAGGGCAGGTAATGTACTATTTTAATAATTTATCATGGTTTGATTACTTAACACAATCTGATTGGTCGCAAAGTCATTTCAGATGAGGCTATGTAAACTTTGAAATGATGGGGCTACGTAAACTGTGTGTGGTTTTATTTAGAGAAGGAAAACAGCTGCTTTTTGCATACACAGCCCAATGCAGTGCAAAAAACTTTCATGTTCTCCCTTTAAGTGCACTCACTCAAAAAGTGGTTTATTTTTTGTGATTTGTTTACAGGAGGGCCATTGAGCCACTGTTTTTCAGTACTGCTGTTACGCTGCTTTGTGTTCTCGTGTGAATGGTAGCAATCATTTAGACCAGTTTACTGTTCTCTTCTTTGTCCCCTGGGTCAAAACCCTGTGGAGGCAATTAACAAAAGCCACCAAAATCTGGAAGAGCTATTCAGCCACCCATAAAATTAATACCCTAGTTAGACAAAAATATCTTTAGCAGTTTTAAGCAGGAGACAGTTGTTTGGATGTTTATTTTTGTGGGTATCCAGGTACTGGTGGAAAAGAGGCCTCCCTCTTCACTCAAGAAATGTTTACCATGTATCAGAGGTAGGTGAAGGAAAAGTTTTTGAAGATTTTGTGCCTTTGACAATTCAGTTATGGTTCCATAAAATCTAATCATACTTCATACAACCGCTTGATCATAGGAAATATTTGTAACTTACCAAAAGAAATTTTTCTGTTAAAAGAAGCATTTTCGACATTTTTGGCACGGGGTGGCACATGATGTTTCCCAGGACGTTAGCCTGTTGTAGACTCTGAGATAGTTGAAAAGCAAAAGCAATAAAACACATGAAGACTGAGTGTGGGAATGGGCCCCACGTGTTTTATTTCTGTTGGCTTTTGCTATTCTACTGTCTTGAAGCTTGCAACAGGCCACCTGGATACAGAATGATAACTTGTCATTGGGGAGCCAGTCAGAGTGCTTGCTTCATTGTTCATTTGCAGGGGTCTTCTCTATGATAATTATCCAACAACACAGACTGAATCACTGATTGAGCAGAAGTTTAATTAAAAGTAACTTTCTTTGTCAGTTTAGCTGAATAAAACATGTATGGCCACGTCAATAATGATGCTACACCATTGATGTTCTCTCCACACATGCTTTTTTATTCATTTTCACTGTTCACACACAAGCGATTGAAAATGATCAAAACTCTACTCTGTAGTTCAAAAACTTCCGTTTTCTGGCAAGAACGTCATGCTAGCCCACATATAAGGCACTAATGTGAAGGTAAGTGAGTACAAGTGAAGGGAAGTGAGTACAAATGAAGGAAAGTGAGTACAAATGAAGGAAAGTGAGTACAAGTGAAGGAAAGTGTCTGTTAGTGGAGGTAGGTGCGTTAATCAGTTGGTGTGTATATTCATATAGGATTGTAATGTTATTAGTGCCTTATATGTGGGCTAGCATGACGTTCTTGCCCTATATGTGGGCTACCATGACGTTCTGGCCCGTTTTCTATTGCTCTGATCATATATGTGATGGAACCAACCCTTATAACAAGTCTTTGTGTTTGTCCCTTTTTTGCTGCACATTTGTCAATAATAAATCTATGTTACCTAAAATCTCCACTGAACTATTTCTAAATTCTTTTTCAAAGAAAAACATGCAAAAAGCATACGAATAAATGGGACATCGACTTTGATATTTTCTTTATAGGTTTGCAGCTTACAAGAAGTGGAAATTTGAAGTTGTAAATATCAGTAAAAGTGATCAGGGTGGAATTAAGGTAGAATTCAATTCCTTTAATTAAAATTATTGTAAAAAAAATATAATTCGGTGGTGACTTTTATGGAGAATTCCTTTGATGTTGTAAGATCAAATTTTACGAGAGATTCGTTTGTTTGTCTTGTAGGAGGCATCCGTGAGTATTGTGGGCAGTGGTGTGTTTGGTATGATGAAGGTAAAATTATTTATTGTCATTCTATTATTCACAAGTTTCTCCCTTAGCGTTAAGTAGGCCTCATCAGGGGATGGGTGGGGGTAAAGTTGTCGTTACTGAGTTGTATTTTGGGATGAAATTGAAAAGAAACTTTCTTCATATCGAGAAAGGTATGCGAAAGAAAAGACGAATACATTTCGGGGGCCGGAGTGTGGATGGCCTGTTTTTCCGTGGAAAATAAAAGTATAATGTGGTTTGCGGCATGAGTTGAACTTGAAGGATCACTTGAACTTTTGGTAACTCGAATAGTTTTGCGTTGACGATCCGAGTTATCGCCAGAGAGTTTTACTGTAGTTGGTATGATTTGTTTGTACACTGAATAAGAAATTGTGTAGCGTTATTTCTTGTATTTTTTTTTTCAGTTTGAAACTGGCGTTCATCGAGTACAAAGAGTTCCCCTAACAGAGACAATGGGTCGCATTCACACTAGCACAATGACTGTAGCGGTGTTAGCTCAACCTGAAGAGGTGAGAGTCAGCGTAGCTGCAAGACAACGGCAAACAGAAAGAACTTTAGTGGTCTCATACACCTTACTGTTGGAAGCAGGATTAACCTAACCCAGGATTGCAGCGTTAATTTGAAATACACTTTATTTGCAACTTAATGGTGGGGATTCCTTTTAAGTCTTTTTTTCTACGATCAACTTTGATTGCTTTCAAACTGTCACTGGAAATTAGCAGGGAAAACGCTTTTAACAAGAGAATCAGAAACTTTGATCAACAATTTTTCACATAAACACTGAACTGCTTCGTTACTCTCGTCACATACACCGCTCTAAAACAGACACCTCCGGCTGGTTATTTCAACGACGTTTAGACGTTGTTTAACAAAACCGCGGTGTAAATCAGTTTTCATCTGGCCATTAACCCAATATTTTAACGTTGCTTGCTATAAACAGTGTCAAGAAGGCATATAGCCCAGACTAAAATACTATTATCTACTCAAAATGATCCTCTCATAAATGATTTGGAGGTCCAGCCGTTGTTGTAAACAGCGCTCTAGGTTATGGACCTAGCCTGCGAACAGACTTCCCGGAGCATTCAGGCGGCGCGAAACGCCGAGTAAGGGAAGGCTTCCCTCATTTTTGCCCCAGCCGTCTGAGTGCTCCGGGAAGCCTGTTCGCAGGCTAGGTTAGACCTCGTTTAAATATCTGGCCCTAGATTTTGCCTCTGTTGTACTTCATTGCTTTACTTCTTCCCCCTCGATCCCTCCCAACGGACAGCTCTCTAAGATGGACATTCCGATATTGTCTGGAGCTTTTGACTGTAGCACACTTCATTACTAGTGGATTGCGAGGAAAAATCATTTAAAAGTCTGTAATAGTGTCCATGCGTAATACCTGTGAGCTTTTGTCAGGAAATTTTAGTAAATTCGCAGTAACATTTCGCTGGGCTTTGTATAAATCAGAAGTAACAAATTAGAATATTTTAAAATCCTTTTAATCGTGCGATAAACTTCTGGAAACTAAAACTTATGTTGTGCATTTAAATGTAGGTTTTTGCCTGTGTTTTCTTGGACGTAATCCCTTTTTGTGTTACTGTTTTTCAGGTGGATATAGTGATTAATCCAACCGATCTAAAAATTGATACATTCAGAGCCTCAGGGTGAGTGATTCGTTTGCCACAATCGGAACATTTCAGTCCTTTCCAATTTATATTTACGGCTGCCGAGTATTTCTCTTGCGTTCTTCTGTCTTTCCAAACCATTGTTTGAATTTTCATTTCATTCTTAGGGCTTGATTGTTCACAAAGGATCATTTCAGCTCGACTTCGTGAACTGACTTCGTAGTTGCATGAAGAGGGTTCCGGTTCGACCTTACCCCATTTTTAATGTACACACTTGGGCGTACGAATTCAAAACATGAAAACTTTCATCTTTGGACCATCTACGCTATTCCGATTGCACTCGAGTTGAAATTCATCATCTTATTACAACGAAAACTCAACCCTGACCAGACTAAATTTAAACCCGCACTGAAATTCGTCATGTGATATAAGCCCTGTACTGAAGCGGTTTGGAAGGCCTTTTAGGAATAGAAAGAGGCTAGGTAACAATGCAAAATTTCTTGATACCATTTTTTTCAGGGCTAATATACATCGAGAAATACTGATTTTTTCGAGGGAATTTTAATACCTTCGTGTAATTTCAAAGCGTGAACGAAGATTGTCTGTTTTTAAAACTTAACCGAAGAGTACCCAAAGATTGCATGTTAGTGGAGATCAAGCCTGGCGGACTGATGAGTGCCCGAGTACGAGTATCGTATCTGAACGCTTGCAGCATTAACGCTCTCTTTGCAAGCATTCTTCGTAACCAGTAAAACGAATTCAGAAGTATGAAGTATGTTTTGTTGTTCATTTCAGCGCTGGGGGACAGCACGTGAACACGAATGACAGTGCTGTACGAATAACTCATCTGCCTACAGGAATAGTTGTCGGCTGTCAAGAAGAAAGGTCTCAGATAAAGGTACAGCTTAGAGTGTTACTATCATGCATTTATCAGGAGTGACCGAGCGATCTAGATCCAGGACTTCGCGATAGTTCAATATGTGTAGGTGCATTACTTACAAAAAAAGGCAAGGTAGGTGAACGTTATTCGTTTGTCTCACGATGGAGTCACTTTAACAATCAGTCATAAAAATGAGCATTTATATCCGACTTGAAAGTGTGAGTTGAATTTGTGTTTATTAGCTTCAGTGGTGAAGTTTTCCAGTCAGTGATGGTTCTTGGCCGAAAACTGCAGTTGTGTTCAACACACGATTTCTGCATGGGAATGAACGTCAGCAGATGAAAATTGCCTAAAAGCATTTAAGAAAAGACAAAAATATGAATCTAAAATAATGTTTTTATTTAATAACAGCTACTTTTTTTTTTTACAGAATAGGAACAAGGCATTGCAAGTATTGAGGGCGCGGCTGTATGATATTCAGCGGCAAAAAGTTGAGTCAGAGAGAACTGAAGCCCGCAGAAAACAGGTCAGCAGTCATTTAAGAATTCCCTTCCCAGAAAATACGTAGATTGGTTTTGGGTTATCGTATTTCAGCATACACCTTGAAGAAGTGATGGCATAACTGTTGAATCAACTTGACGAGTTTCTTTTATGTTATTTTAGATCGGGACTGGGGAACGCTCAGAGAAGATCAGAACCTACAATTTTCCACAGGTAAGTCTAACTGCAGGTTTACGCCATTTGTGTGGGCAAGATTTTTATTTGAATTCATAGTTCACCTCTACACTTTGTCCGATTTTGACTGGGTGAAATCAAACACATGACGCAACTGTGTTCCTGGAAGAAAACTGTCAAGAAATAGAGACCCGGATAGATGATTCCGCGTCGGCAGGTCTCTGCCAACGAAAAACTCTTACTAGTCATATTTTCTCGAGGGGGGAGTTTTTTTGCGATTCCAGCTAAATGCTCGGTGTTTAGTTCATAGTAAAAAGGCTACCTAGATTTCACTGACAAAGTACAAATATGCTGGCAAACAGGTTGTTTTGAAGTTATCGCATAAAAGGTGTGAGGTAGTTGAGTGGGGGGAAGGGGGGGGGGGAGGGGGCATAATAAAGAAATTGGTTTGGGAAAATAAATGAATATGGGAGTCTGATGGACCGATGGTCATCCTGCTCTTGCATAGTAGAAACTCCGTTAGCTTGAGCTGGAGTGTAAGCCACGTCAACCAAAGAAAAAAAAATGGAATTCCGGATAAGTCTGCCTAAAATTAATCTTAGGTCAATAAAATTGCATCTTTTTTTGCAGTTCTGCGTTTGTTGAACCATGTTGGCCCAATGTTTTTCTATGTTACCTCCATTAGGGTCGAGTAACTGATCATAGGATAGGAATGACCGTGCACGGCCTGGAACTGTTTCTTGAAGGAGAAGACAAGCTTCATGATATGGTCCTGGCTTTGCAGTCTCAGCATGAAGCCGAGGTTTTACAAGATCTTACCAGTCAATATCAGGCTGGAGAAAAACAAGCGAGATGACAAACGTTCTAGCTGAAAAGGTTGAAGGTTCTGGTGTTCAAATCAAAAAATCAATGCGAATCATTTTGCTGCTCTATCCCTCTGCCTTTAAAGTACTAAAACGAATGCATGAAGTACGAGAAGATGGCGTTTGGTTTAGGATTTAATTGCCAGGAAAACTTTCGTGATGTGAACCCCAACCTAGGAACATAAAAAAGCGTCCTCTTTCGAGGGATCACCGGAAGAGAGACTCTGCATAAACTCACCACAGTGTATCTACACAACCTGGTTTCTGAGTACAACAGTTAAATACTATGGTGCAAGAAATTCAAATAATAAACTTACATTATCAAGACCTAGCACGAAGTACCAAGAACGCAATTTCTCTTACACAACGGCTCCGTTCTACGGAATGGTTTGCCGCAAACAGCGCTTTTTTATTGGGCTTTCTTGCGGCAATCGTGTCAACCAAACTAAATTTGTCATATTCAATTATTTTTATTTTGAACTCATGAATTTCCGTGGATAATCAAGTGTGTTTGGAGGTGTCTTTCTTTTTTAATTTGAGGATTTCTACTATGTATAGATACGTATATGTAATACTAGCAGGCTAGACATTTTGGATTTCTCGGAAATTGGTCACTGGAATCAGATATACTATTAAAACTTCAAACCGCGAAAACTGACAAGAGATTTGTTAATTCAGTTTTTAGCTTCATAATTCTTGTGTACTTTCAACGTTATAAGCGAGTTATATTATCTCAATAATTTTTACTACAACACACTATGTTCTGGTGTATCATTATGTGCGGTAAATATTTTACTTTTCTATTTTTGGCTTCTTTACATCTTTTTGTTCAATCTCAGTACAAGGTTAATTATTTAAAGCTTGAGAGTTTTGAGTTTCCAGTGTTTTTGTACAATTTAACCGACAAAAGCCAAACTTGTTTATTTAGATAAGAGATAAAAAATCTTATATCGGTTTCTGACATGTTGCTACTGTACATGTCGGGCTGAAATATAGCTGTTTTTACTTGTCGCGAGGTTTTTTTAAATTTCACTTTCTGAATGCCATGGAAACAAATTAATTCTCCTAAAAAATTCCCGTCACCTGTTTCAATAGATAAACTTAGCTGTCGGCAATTTATTTCTGGTTCTTTTGTTTGTGCATTATTGAGAAAGTAAAGGCGTCATTTTCATTTCAGTGAAAATCCTTAGTGAGAAGTTGATTGTCAAATCACTTCCAAAGTCCGACCAGATTAAGAATTATTTTATTTATTTATTTATTTCACTTAATGTTGCGGTCCATTGCATTCTACTTTCCAAATCAACAAATACCTGTAAAATTACGATAATCGAAATTAAAATTCAAATGAAAATTAGTTTGGGTTTTCATAGTCAGTTACAAACCAGTAATAAAAAACCTACGAAAAACGTAACAGATTTAAAGTAATTTCGATCTGGTAAAAATACAGAGGCAGTGCTTTTCAGTGGCTCAATTCACTTTTGTTCCAGAAATGTTTTTATAACAGAACACCATTTAACACATTAGCAATGAACTATAGCTAATTCTGTTTTAGAATACCTCCAAATGGATATAAAGTTGAGGAAAATTTCATCTTTTTGCACGTAATTTCAAAATAATGAACATTTCTTGAGCCTGCTGCAATGTCCATACAAAGAATTTCATTTTTTTTTCTTATACACTAAATGACATGAAACACGTTTAGAGGGATAAACCACAGGCGACCTGACTTCAACTTTCTATTATTTATTTATGCCAATTATAGAAAGAAGGGAATATGAATTATTTGAGGCGAACCAGAAATAGTAAAATGCATTGCTGCACGTTTTCTGGAAGAGATTGGCGAAAATTGCTTTCAGCAATGTGCTAGCTTTCTTTTCAGGCCGTTTGCCTTTTTCTAATTCATTATTTTCCTTTTTTTTCTTTCGATCAAGTAAGCTTCATCTTTTTGAAGGGTCTGCAATTACAGCATATGCAAATCTCAGGACTTCTGTGTATGCTGTGTGCACTCAACTAAAACGTGAATATTTTAAATCGACCGTGCTTGAAATGGTTTCCTCAAGAGGATGGGACGTGCATTAACTCCATGATACCGTAAGTGTCATCTTCAAATGACTTCTGCTCGACGTGTGTTATTTCAGAAAGACCTTGAATTTGCATAAAGATAAAGATTGACAGACAGGCGATTTATGGGCCAAATTACGTTCAGCTAGTGGAATATATCACAGGCCTCAACATCGGATATACGCACGATATTTATGAACCTCACTTTCAGCATTTAAGCTGCCATGAAATGTCAATGTAACGGTGACACTGGCTCATTAACACAGGAACAAACAAATCGCTACTGAAAAGATACTGAAATTACAAGTACGCGCCTTTGACGATCGAAATTGCCGTTGATTTGTCGCAAGAATTTTAATTCAGGGATATTGCTGGACTCCATCAATGGCGAAAATTGACGAAGCACTTAATAGTTTTCTCAAGGCTCACGCTGAAAGCTTCATTTATCAACGGCAAAAGAGACTTATGGAAATCGAAAAAATAATCAATCCGATATTAGCGGAAGTGAAAAAAATTGATGAGAAGTTTGACTTTGAGGCTTTCAGTCCAAATGGCTTTTATAGCATCAAGTCGCCAAGCCACTACGAAATACTTGTAATTTTGCGGGGGATAGATCCGGAAGAAATAGCTATCGAGGATGGACAAACCCCGCCAGGATTTTCACTTGCTAAGCTGTCGGGAAAAAAGATGATTTCGCGCTGGAGATTTTGCAGTGGAAACAGCAACCCCAGTAAAGTTTATATGTCGGCTAAGATTGTTAAAGAGAAGCTTTATGAGCATGTCAAACGAGTAGTGGATAATGGATCTTTTCGCCGAGAACAAGAAGGAAAATTTTGCATCGAAGTCGACGAAAACCGCGACGACGATGCGATTTGGCTGTCGATCAGCCGACACGATGTGGAGTCGTACAGCCTCGATCTCATCCCAACAATTCCTTGTCCCGGGCGCTGGGTGTTTTCCGCGCACGGGTGGGAATCTAGGCAACCTGATTGGCTGAGCAAGAGAATGAAAGAGGATGTAGTGCGAAGTGGAATCCATTTAGTTGCCAGGCAACCGCCCAGCAAGTCATCTTACCAGTGGCAAATAGATTTCCCTGGACCCATGAGAAAGTTGCTTGAACTGGACGTGGGATGCCGCACAAAATGCTTTCTTATCCTTGAAATTATTCTAGAAGACATGCAGTCCGGCAGACGCGGATGTGATCCGTTTCATCTAGAAACACTCATGATGCACGTGACCGAACGATTTCCGGTCAAATCCCTCTGGAGCGATGACAAACTCGCCAAGCGTTTTATGGATGTGATGAAAGAACTGCAACAGTGTCTCTTGGATAGACACCTTGGGCACGTTTTTCTTCCAGACGTAAATTTGCTTCGAGATGTTGATGAACTGGCTTTGGATAACTGCAAAGAAGGAGTTGAGAAAGTTCTACGAGATCCTGTAAAATTTTTCGGCGAATTTGAACTATTTAAATACACTACTTCCTTGTAAACAGGATAAATTTGCAGACTGTTTACAAAAGGAAAAGGCTGAATCAGTGCAATATTGTGTGCGAGCGAGACGTCTTGTGCCTGTCTTCTTATGACTGACAAAAGTCAGAACAGTAAAGTACAGTTTTGCAATCTCAATTAGGTTTAAATTACAATAGTTGAAGGAGAATGACGTCATCATTAGTCTATTGGCTAAAACGAACGCTACCTTAGGCGGGAACCCATTCATATGTTCAGAACCTAGCCTTGGTTTTATACAGAAGCAAATTAACTCGGGAATGATCCCCAGGATATGATCGCGTCTTAAATGTTTGCGCGTTCCTCACTACGTTGCGATTTAAAACTATACAATTTTTTTTCTTGAACTAGTTTTTACTGCTTAAATTTCTCGCCTACGTTTTTTCTCGTGTCGAATTACAATGCGGGAATATACTTTCTGAATTAATAGTAGCGGAGGGCTTTAATTCACTTATTTTCGCCAGATTGCTCAAATTTTTAATTAGGAGAGGCCACTGCAATTATCCTTGAATTTAAAAGAAAAAGCCTTGATACATATATATGGGTAATTAATTCGTCATAGGATGAGCGGCAATTAATACAGAGCTATTGAAATATGTTAGCTGAAAAAGGATTTTTCTTAGGAGCGAATAAAAGATGGATTTGCGTTATCGTGTCTACTGACGATTAAACTTTAATAAGGAAATAAATGTTTCATAAACGTGCTTAGTTTTTTGTTACTACGCCAATAGAATATTTAACATTGTGTGCAAGTGGTCAATTAACCAATACCACTGTCGTCTCTCACAAGCTCGTCACAAATGTATCCCAGTTACGGGCTAAATGTTTTTAGTTTGTGGTCGTTTCGTTCCTAGCAAAGGTTTTTTTCACGGAGTCGTCTAAATACATTGTAGGCGCAAAGTTCTCCATCTTTCTTTGACTCTGCTTTTCAAGAGATCACATGGAAGGATCTAATGCTGTGTCTGATCATTCCTCGACTGACTCCGATCATTGGTTAAATGGCTTTCTTCAAAAGAAATGTGAGGAAGCACGAAAGCGTGTCCAAGAGGAAAGAAACCTTTGGAACGACGAAAATGCCTACGAAGACCTCGACCTTTCGGGAATCTTCAACTTTGATAATTACGAGGAATCCAACGGACTAAGTGGTGAAGAGATTTTGTCTGTTCAAAAAAAGGATTCAAGTGAGCTGGCTCAAACAAAACCTACGCCATTCCTCGTTGGTACGACGATTCACGATGAACAAACAGCAGGGCACGTAGGCATTCAAAAGCTCAGGGAAGATGGAGTTACAACTTTGCATGAGGCTCACCAGTGTTTCAATTTAAGTCCAGCGATCCAAAGAGTTTCGTCATCCAACGAACCTATATCGATTGAAGACGACAAGCTACGAGTTGCGCACGACACTGGTCAGACGCCTTCGGCAGATCACGCTCCACTAGAAAGCAGTAACGCGGATTGGGATTTTGAAACCGAGTTAGTGGAAGTAGCGAGTATGGGCATCGTTCATTCAAAACAACAGCTCTTGCAGGCATTAAACGACTTCAACGTTAATGTTGTGGAGCGGGAACGAGCGAACTTCAGACGAACGATGAAGCAAATTGAAGAAACAGTCAACGAAGTCTTGGAGGAGGTGGAGCAACTTGACAGCAGTTTCAAGCTGCGTAGAATGAGGCCCGATAGTTTCTACGAGGTGAAGTCGAGGAGCGAAGTGGACATACTTGTTGTGCTTGAAAACATCTCGCAAAGTGAATTTGTCATTGAGGATATGAAGACACCCACTGGATTTGCCCGAATACGCGTGATGTCATCTTCAAATATGGCAACGTCGTCAGACATGACGTCACCGCAAGGTAAGTTATTCCACTGGTGTACAGAAACACAGTCAGGTGAAATCTATTTATCGCCGAAAAAGTTGTGCAAGGCATTCGCAGCTTTAGTTTCTAGAGCGGCTGGCAAAATTTTGAGAAACGGTTCCAGCGTAAACCGGCGACGAGTTTCGTTTTGTGACACAGAATCTTCCGTCCCTTTCACCGTCAATCTCATTCCAACGGTCGCATGTCCGCAGACATGGCCTCTTTGTGCTTACTGGCTCAGAAATTACACTAAGAAATGGCCGGTGGTGGGTGTAAAGGATGACGTCATTTGTGGAGGGATGCACCTTGTTGCCGTGGCAACGGGAAAGGAGATCGACCCTTTGTGGCGAATAAGCTTCTGCTCAGCTCGGCGCCATCTCCTCCAGTCTGATTGCGAAGGAAAAAAGAAATGTCTACGCATTTTGAAAGTCCTCGTCGACAAAGATTTGTCACGACCCAAAGCACTCGTACCGCTGTACCTGGAAAACATAGTACTGTGGGCAAGTAGGAAACATTGGCAGCGGGAGGAATGGGCCGACAACATGTTACCAGGCAGATTTCTGGAGATGCTAGCAGCGCTGCACAAGTGTTTGGAGAACAATGACTGCTACAACTTTTTTGTACCAACTATGAATCTGTTCAACGACTTGAAACCCGATGATGTCAAAGTATTAGATACGAAAGTGAAAGATGTCTTACAGGATCCTGTGAAATACCTGAAAAGTTAAACAACACTGACCAATTTTATTACTGGTATGGGAAACGCCTTGTAAGATGTTAGAGAAAAACATTGCAGGCTTAAATCAGTACAATGTTTTGGCTTCTGTACAGGGTATAGAGCGCCGCATATTGCACGACTGTGGTTTTAAAGTTTAAAGGCTTCTTTCTAAGTTAAAATATGTCACTTTTTTAATAGCAGGAAACTTTTCTTAGCCTTCTCCCCACCCCTAAGGAAAAGGACGTCTATCAAAAGCAGTTAGTCTACGCTGTTCTAATGCATGCGAGCGATAATAAAACGGCCGGGAAAGTCTGAAGGCAAAGGAAGATCGTGTTTTGGCGTCATGTTGTCGATTTTTCTCCTAAAAATTGACTGCAATGGGACCCTAACTGGTGTTAAGGGATATATGAAGAACGCTTTCTATTGGATCACAAATTCCTGAATCCCGGATGCAGAAATTTCAGCAGAGAAGGCGGAGCGTTTTGAAACGTAAGGGGGGGGGGGAGGGGGGCTCATCGTACACCAAGCCAAGCGCATACCCCTACTCAAATTTCCCAAAATGTCCTTTGCTTAGTTCGTTGGCACAAGCAAACCTTTTTACCATCTCAACATTGTCCAGTGCGTCCGTAATCGATTTGTGACAATGCATAAGTAGGCAGTTGTTCAGACGATCCTGCTCCATGGTGCTTCTTAGGTAGTTCTTGAGTCGTCGGAGGGCAGAGTAACCTGACGTACTTCGGGCAGCGCAGTTCTTACTGCATCATGTACGAGGTGAAGCTGGTGCCCTAGCCTGCCGCAGTCTATGTCAGTGCCAAAGCAAGAGCTTTGCAGCTCTTCCAAATGCTCGCTGAAGTCGGCTCGGTTGAATCAGCTTTCTAATTGCGTTTTAACTTTGCTGCTGGCTTCATAGTATTGCACCCTATAGTAATCCGGAGGACATTCAAACCGATGAGGAGGAGCTCCGTCATCAGCCTGACAGGGGCTCTCCTGTATCGTGGTAGCACTGGTTCGCCAGACTTACCCTCTGAAAAGGAGACACATGACTCGTAAAATTTATTGAACTCTGCCTCTGTGCGTAGTCGTGTTTAGTGATTCTTGGCTAGATTTGCAGCAGTGATAGCGTCTTACAGAGTCGTATCTTTCCCTTACAGTGTCCAAACACAGAATCATATTTATCGAGGCTTGATAGCACTCCGTTTGCCCTCTGTCCATACTCGTCGTGTGTGGTGTCGCTTATTTCTTCCATTGTCTGCTGAAGTACAACGTAGTCTTCAAGAACAGCATTGAATGCTGCCAGAGTTGTTCCAAAAAAGGTTCTACAACATATTATTTCGCCAAGCGCGATCCTGATGAAACGACTTGTGAAAATATCACGAGACTGAATATCTTGCCAAACCAATCTTATGCTGCGCTAGCGATATTTTCGGCATCGAAACGTGGCGGGGGGGCTGAGCCCCCTAAATTTTTGTTTGGGGAGGCTACAGCCCCCCCCCCCTGCTCCGCCGCCTCTGTTCAGGAAAGACTTCGAAAATTTGTGTTAACCGACCTCGCGAGGTTGTCCCAAGTTCCGTTGATCGAATGGAAAGCGCCCATGCATATTTTTCATTCACCAGATTTAGATGACTGAAGTTAGTTTTAATGCAGTCTAAAATACCAGTTAATGACGCAAGGTTGTCTTTAAAATTATTTACTACGTCAAAATACAATCATTTGTCCTTAAAATATAATTACATACAAGTTAACTGAAGATCTATTTCCCGGCTCAAAATAAAAAGCCCTTTTTGTATTTGAAATAGGACAACATACTTGTCAATTTGAGAATAATTGTATGATAAAATTCCGAAGACTGTCATAGGACGAGGCCGTAAGCCGAGTCCTATTTGGCAGTCAGAGGAATCTTTGAAATCCAATTACTTCCCAAACTGGATGGTATGTCACCATAAAACGTGTTAATTTTATTGCCAATATACGTAATTTGGGAAATAACTGCTTGAATGGGACTTTAGGATAGCAAAATATAATTAACATGCAAACTCCAAAATAGTATGACATATAATTGTTCGTAAGCTTACTTACATTTTATTCCAAAACGAGTTTATAAATGTTTACTGCTTACTTCAATCATTTGAATGTAAAACAAGTTGCTTTTCCGATTGACTGTCGAGAATGATCATGCCTGGTTTGGTTTTGACACTGAATCCTCCAAGGTTCTATCGGTGACGTTCATAACCATGATAAAATACTGATTGGCTGTGAGTAACCCTGATTCGAGCATTGGACACTGTACGCGTCATCCCCAAGTAACTGAACAGTGTGCGCCACAACGCGCGCTGTAAAACGACAGTTGCACTTGAATGGGTTCTATTTTTAATGAATACAAAAAGAATCCGTCGTCTTTTCCTTCAACAAAAAGTTTAACCTATCGCTATTTTGTTTTAAAGGGTGCTTTCGAATGGGGAAATCTGGATTTCGATTTTGGATTTCGGATTTCCCAATAAAACGCGAAATCCAAAAACGGATTTCTACGAACCGAAATCCTTTTCCAAGACGGATTTCAATTAAGGGGCCTTAATTGAAATCCGTCTTGGAAAAGGATTTCGGTTCGTCGAAATCCTTTTTTGGATTTCGCGTTTTATTGGGAAATCCGAAATCCGAAATCGAAATCCAGATTTCCCAATCGAAAGCACCCTTAGACATGAATGGAATTTTGTTTTAGACATGACATAATTAGACATGATTAATAAGTAACAGGACTTCCTGTTATCCATTTCAGTCTAACGTTTAAAAATCACTCGTATGAATACAGACCGAACTGGAACACACGAACTCCTATTACCATTATAAATAAACACCCCAGTGATCGAACTGCTCGTCACAGAAGATTTGAGCTGTTATCAGTCGAGTGTCTAAAGTAACCTGCGTTTGCTTCACTTTCTGAGATCGAAGAAAAAAACTCGCACCACTTTCTCAGCCAAGTAAAGGTAAAACCAAACCCGATAGCCTCATGTTTTCCCGCGCTTGGCACGCGTTGCATCTATTTGCTTCAAGTTCTGATTGGTTCATTGCGTTGTTTGTGATTGGTTGAAAAGGATCACAGAGCGAAATAGAGCAAAACAAAAGCAAACGCAAATTAGTAATAAAATTAGTTTTGGCTTACGACTTTCACATGAAAACAACTATAGGCAACAAGTCATTTCTTTGGTTTTGGCCTTCTTTAGTCTCTTTACAATATCCAACTTAAATTATCAAAAGCATTAAATACTTGAATGTAATGAGCTTAATTTCGTGCTTAAATTCATGTTATATACCTACATTATTTAAATATTTAATTTCGCCGTAAACCTTAAAAACTCATGACAGCTTAAGGTCTCAAAATGCAGGTAGGGTCGTTTTGGTTAGAGCCTTACCTCCTCGACGAACAATGAAAAAGGCTCAAACATGTAATGTATGAATGTCCCTCGTAGCCAAAAAGAAAATCGTTAAAATCCGACTGTCTTCGGCCTCACGAAATCCATCTCCAAAGAATTCGGACAAAAATCATTTTTGGTTTAGTTAAAAAATGCAATGTCAATGGGAATAGTTAAAAATAGACTCAGAAACGCCAGTTCCTCTAACAACTGATGTAAGATAAATTTTCAGACTCCAAAGAGTTGGAAAACTCGTCTTTTGATACAACAAATCTCCACAACTAATAGGAACTTATTACATTTCCCATGCATTCAGAAACATTGTTAACCAATAGACCAAAACTGTTTGTAACCCGCTAACACAAGCTAATTGAATCAATTCATTGACGTGTGGATCTTTGCACGCCTACTGCTAAGAAGCACAAATTCCCCTCTAGACCGATGTATCACCATTTCTGTGAC
Organism: Siderastrea radians; assembly: GCA_964017195.1. Lineage (NCBI taxonomy): Eukaryota > Metazoa > Cnidaria > Anthozoa > Scleractinia > Rhizangiidae > Siderastrea > Siderastrea radians. Next base: position 67,624,030 of record OZ024887.1, read on the forward strand.
CGTTGCGTTGCGAAAGTTTTCGGACGCCAGGAAAGCTATGGTTTGCGGGGCTGTGAGAGCCGTGTGCTAACAGTTGCTCTTGCCTGAGAAGCATGCTGTCGAAAAGAGTGTCAAACCTTGAGTTCATGTGTTCGAGTAAGGCCTGTAGTTTCGCATCTACCCGTGCCATGATTCTTTTCTCCGCAGCGTAGATGTTTGTTGTGATTGAGTTGTAAACCGAAAGACATCCGGGACACCCGCATTCAGCACACCTATAATAATGAAACTGGGTAAATGGAAATGTCATTTCTCTTGATATGAAATACATTGTTACGGTATTGTGGGAAAATAATTACGTTAAAAATGTTTTCTATGTGCAAGTGAAGGACTTGCAAAGTTCCCACGGAATCTTGGCAACAAAATTACTTTTCCATGGTAGAACGGGCACGTTTTGTTTCGTACATTTAAGCTTATCAATACATGTAGCTGTATCTCGTGATCTAAAGTCCTTTCCTAAGTTCAACGGCTTGAGTTCAAGGGTCCATTTGCAATAGTTTTTGTTTGCGTGCGTCTTTTGACTTTATTTTTGGTTGCTTCTTTATCTAGTGAGTCGCTCGAGCAAGAGTGTTCTACACGTGCGATTTTGACGGTATTGAGTCGACATTGATTTTGCCATGCCACAGCATTTTATCAAAAAGTCCCGTCACATGTGCAAGCAGACAGTCGTTCTGTCACCAATTTGTCATGTTATTTTTTCCGCTTGGCTTTTATACCCCGCGACGGAATAGCCTGCGAGCAAGCTCTCTCGGGGGTGGGGGCTCCATTTTTCCCTCTATCGCGCCCCTACTCCCGAGAGAGCTTGCTCGCAGGCTAGCGACGGAACAGAGACCATAACGATTTGGGCCTTCTTTCCCATGTACCCGTCCCTACCACCCAACTTCCATCTACCCCTCCCCAACCCAGACGCAATCTATCCTTCATACCCATTCTCAGCTTCCCTATACCTCTCCCTACTCCCCAAAACGTCCTCCCTTCCTCACCTCCACCCCAAGCAGCCATATACTCTTGCCTTCCCCGAAAAAAACCTTCTAACCTCCCCTCCTCTCCACCAGCCCTATTGGCATCTCCTCTCACCTGGCTTTATTCGCGGTGTCTTCACTATCGGTCTCAGCTTTTTTCAATGGTGCAGATGCGGGTGCTTGCTCGGCCACAACTCGCTCAACAGCCCGCTTGTCTCCCAAACAAAACGACTGAGCCCTCGAGTTCATCTGAGCATGTGTGGGCACAGGAAATGCGCTCCCGAGGGACACTGGTCTAGATTTGCGGACCATGTTGCGACTTGCCCGTACACGTGACTGCAGGTAGGTTTCCCAGCGATGCTTTGCGAGCGTGGGTGATTCTGGAGTGTCCATCACGCCATTCTCTGCAGAGTGAGTGTTAGTTGTTGCTTCTGGGCTCTTCTCTACCATCAGGCCGGCTAGCATGTTAATGAAACCTCCGTCAGTCTCCGGACTGCCAGGCAAATCTGCTCCTGCAAAAAGAAACCACATTTAGAGTAGGTTTAGTGTTCATACCAGGATATTCTACTTTGGGGTCCACAGGACCCACAGAGATGCTAAAAGGGGGTCATGCGGGACAAAAATGAGTCACAATTTAGATACAGTTAACTTGACATTTTACTCACAGGTCTGAGTTAGAGTAAATACCTCATACTTTCTTAGATAAAATGTTCAACGTCTGAATGAAGACGCCATAACCAATAAAATTTTGGTTTATATTAAAAAGAAATGTACTATGTTACATAAGGCGTTTTTTCCTTTCTTTGCGCCCTTGAGACCCCTTGGCCTAATTCTAGTGCGGCACTTCCTGAGAGAGTGCGGGAATGCCGCAATGCCGCGGTCTGGTAAGAACACTGTAAAGGTTTGAGGGGGAAAAAAGAGGTATATAAGTTATGATTAGCTAAAACAACTTACTCATTCTTTCTGCCTTCTCTTCTTCGTCTAGTTGCTTAGCACGTGCCATTGCTTGAGATAAAATGCTTGTTTCACTTCCAGACAAACTAGTGGCGCCAAGATCTGACGGAGGACCACTACCAACGCTGTGAGATCTGACACGATCTACAACTTGACCGCTTTGAGCCTGTCGAAAACAGAGAAATGGTTCAGTCTTAAATAATTAAAAAAAGGGGGGAGACCAAGATATGAAGAATACTTCAATTCCAGCTTACCGTGCTCTCGAGTCTTACCTGACCATGAAAAGTCTTTTGGTTAGGTTCCTGAAGAGGGTGGAAGGGGGGGGGGTACTCTTCAATTTAATTTTACCACTTTTATCTTTGTAATGTAGGCTTAGCAAAGAAGAGCCCCCCAGTGGATTTGCTAATAAACCGTTATTGATATTATTATTTTATTATTATTATTATTGTTATTGTTATTATTATTATTATTATTATTTCTATTGTTGTTGTTATTATTATTATTATTGTTGCTGTTGTTGTTGTTGACTCGCCTCTAGAATCCATACCTAGATAAGACGTCTAGTTTGATTTGTGTCCGTGAGTCTCAGTGAATTTTTTTTACTAACCATTTGCTTGGTTTCCATTGCCTCCAAAAGTTGTTGAGCCTCTGGTGAAAGCTGTTTACCCAAACTGTCCAAATAGCTTCTCACATTTGTTATGTCTACCTGGCCTGGGATTAAACCCTGATGACAAAAATTAAGATAGAAGATGTAAAATGTGCCACAACATTACTAAATGATCAAGTTAGCTCATTACAGAAAAATTTTAGCATGATCATAATGAAAGGTATTCAACTTTTAAATTTTATAATTTTTGGAAATTTGCAACTTCTACTTTCTCATTACCAAATTTTTCAAAAATTTTTCTCAAGAAAATTCCGCATTATTAACGTATGTCACTAAGACCCACTTCAAGGCCCCACATACAAATGCATTAACTGCCTTTTTTGGCCAAAATGTTTTGGAAAAATGACATGAACTAGCATGCAGTTAGAATATTTACAAACGACGCACATAAACCATACGTGCCAACCTTATAAAGTCAGAAATGGGGACCTCCCCCCCCCACCTCACCCCAGTCCTGGTGTAGTGCCCTGCCCCCAGCACTGAGCAGGGTCCAGGATGCTCAAAGCTTTTGCATTAATTTTTAAATTTATTGCCTTAACTGTACTGTTTTAGCATTAGAATTCTCCTGAGCACTACATGTACTGCACAAAACAGTAGGATTTAGAAGAGTCAAGACAAATTTTTAACAACCCAGTTTCAAATTAGTACAAAAGAAAATGTCTTTCTTTTTCCTCTTGAAAATCAGAACATCCCAATTTTTTTAGGTTTTGAAACTAAAAACCCAGGACAATTCCGATTAAATTGGGGTGGTTGGCATGTATGTACAAACCAACAGTGGCGCTCACCAATACAGCTTGGAGCGTGTTTGCCTGAAGATTTTTCACCTAGGGAAGGGGACGTTCTTAAATTTTGTGTCCTAAAAGGTGAGCTTACTAGAGGGGGAGAGATTATTAGAAAGAGGGAATTCATAAGAGGAATTATCATTGTAATTATGTTACTGGTACTTTATAATTGTGTAAATTTTTGAATTTCAGTGTTTTGGCAACTAATTTGATGTCTTGCAGTTATGGTAACATCCCCACATTCTGGAGCTCTTCAATTTTGTAATTACAAAATAAGGATTCATAAAACTACAAACTATGTCATGAAAGATTTGGTTGTAGAGTGCAAACAGTATTTCCATGAAACATTAGTGAAACAAAATTTAATTTTTAATCTAATTTAATTATACAACTTACATTGCACAAATATCAACCAAGGGTTTTCAAATGCGCATTACAATAATTGAATTTAAAAAAACATTAAAACTTCTAGGGCATCAACATACAAAAGAGAACTGAAAATAACACTAAAACTGAACTGTGTAAGGTCATGCTATGACAAGTTGTATACAAAAAGTAAAATATTCTAAAACTTGCACAAATTTGTGCAATTTTTTAATTTTGTGAATGGTCAATTTTGTGAGTCATCTAGGTTGACTAGTCATCTAGTCAAATTAGCAGCTGTTCGTGCTTCAACAATTTTTTGACTCAATTGTACAAACAACTAAATTGTACAAAATTTTACTAATAGTTTTGTCTATTCCACAGAAATAAATACAAATATAAATATATTATTTCTATTCCACAGAAATAAATACAGAAATACTGTTTACACTGATCTATCTACTGTACTGTACAGTACTGCACTGTATTGTATGTCTTGAATAATACAATTAAATAAGCATATATCAAACCAGAGGATACTGTTTTTTGTGCACTCAGATTGGCTACTCAAACTCGGGATAGTACGTGTACCTACTATGCACCTCCCAGCATTTTTCTGGATTTCATGTGCAAGTTTTTCCTCATTTCTCAGAAAAAAGGAATTACTATTTGGTGCTGGCTATATCTACTGGTTTGTATATACCGAAACAATTATTCACCTCAGAGTTGGTGAAGTGTGGTACATATTTCCCTCACTACTTTGTCACTCAGCAAATATATACCACTGTTCACCTCCACTGCAGTAATTAATTATCTGACCTGTACAGGGGAAGTAAAAGGAACACTTGATCTTGCAACTCTCACAACAATTGTTTGAAGTCTCATGGATTGTTCCTCTGCAAATGATAGGAACTAAAATATGGAGAGACAAAAATCATCAACAAAGCAAGTACTGGAGTGTCACATCGCTGGCTATATTTTAGTCTGGTTGCATTTTCACTAGCACTGAAGAATGCAAGCCTAAGCACAAGGATCAAAACATTTTTAATAAATCTTTTTGCTCACACTTGTGTTTCCAATAAAGGGAGGGTTTCACGGTTCAGTGCATGTGCAAGCTGTGACGTACAGTTTGTAGACTAATTGGATTCTATTGTTTATAAACCAATCAGAAGCGAGTAGGCAACTCGTGGGTTTGTTCACAGGAAATCCTTTGGGTTGAAGAATGAATTCAATGATAAAAGCTAATTTCCAAATTTTCGGTATAAATCAGTTGAAATCTTAGGTGAAATTTGGTGATCCATCATTCTGCTTACCCATATCTTTGATCACTGAAGTACATATGAGGGGTTCTTTTAACCAAAAATGTTGGTAAGAAAGTGTAAAAGGTATATTAATGCATCGAGTCGGAACAAACAAACAGAATTCAAATGAAAAATCTCACCTCTACCACCACGTTTTTAAGTCTGACCATGATATAAATTTTTAAAAGTAAATTTGCCGCAAGTTATATATTGACAATAAAAACTAACAGTAAAAATTCACGACGTTTCGACCGCTCTTCGGTCATTATCAAGCGAAATGTTGAGAAAATGAATTTGCATAGATATATAAAGTGACAAAGGGGCAAAAATATGTAAGGAAAATGTATGAGGTAAAAATATGTAAAAGTAGCTAAAAGTATGTGTAAAAAGAATTTGTTAAAACAATAAAAGCATACAAAAAACTTACTATATAAAAAAACTAATTATTTAAAAACCTTCGCACGGATTGAGTCGGTCTGTACATTGAGACTTGGTCTCAGTTCATGGATAAAAAACATTTCGTAAATGAGGCAGTCAAATTTGTTTTTACATTTCTTTAGAATTTTAAAATTCTTGTTAAGATCCTTAGGGGCCAGAGAATGTTCCGAGCGAAAATGCTTGCCAATAGACGACGACATGTTCTTGTGCTCCTCGACTCAATCTGTGTGAAGGTTTTTAAATAATTAGTTTTTATATAGTAGGTTTTTTGCATGCTTTTATTGTTTTAACAAATTCTTTTTACACATACTTTTAGCTACTTTTACATATTTTTACCTCATACATTTTCCTTACATATTTTTGCCCCTTTGTCACTTTATATATCAGTCTATGCAAATTCATTTTCTCAACATTTCGCTCGATAATGACCGAAGAACGGTCGAAATGTCGTGAATTTTTACCGTTAGTTTTTATTGTCAATTGTTTTAAAAAACCCTTACTGATAAGTTATATATTTGCTTTCAATTGTTTCACAACAATAAAATTGAATGGACTAACATCGTAGTTGCACATGCACCAAACCATGAAACCATCCCTTTAAGTGAAACTCTGGGCAAGCTCAAGAGAACAACTGTCAATGTGAGGTGGTACTCGATAATATTTCAATAATTATACAACATGATCTCAATAACTGGAACCCCTGATAACTCAAACTTCTTGAACTTCAAGCTAGCTAACTCCAACCAAAAGCAGTTTTCCCTGCTTCAAGCCTAAATTACTCCTGATAACTGGAACTTTCAATAAAATATTGAAGGACTCAGTGGAAAAGGGCATAAGTGATGATTTGAGGTTGAAATCTACAACTTTGGCACACAGGCTGGTTTTTATGTAAGAAACATTGTTGTGCATTTATTTCTTGACCTGAGAGCTTTAATTTGAAGAATTAACCTGTTATTACCTTTTCTCAAAACCTGAACTCACACAAGTGAAGCGTGAATGATTTCTTTTGTTCTCTGTGTGAACAAAAACAAAGAAGACATCCAAGAATCAGCTCTCCTGTTGTTTTATTTGCTTCAGTTTTAAGCAAAAGTAATGGGCTACACGTAATTCTTCGAATTTAAGTTTTAAGGTCAAGAAATAAATGTACGATAATGTTTCTTACAAGAAAACCAGCCCGTGTGCCAAAGTTGCGCTAAATTGAAACAATTTAGATTTCAACCTCAAATCGTCACTTACAGCCTTTTGCCACTGAGTCCTACAATTAAGCTTGAACAGTTCTGTTTCCCCTGATGGTTCAAGTTATTTGAATTCTACTCTACTCAAAGCACACTTACATGTAATAGTAACACAGAGTAACTCAACTTAGTGAGGCAATATTGAGAGAAAAAGAAGTGAGAAATGCAATTAAGAGGAAAATCCAAATTATTGCAAGAGTGCCTCAACTATTTTGCCTACAGTTGGTTGAAAATGGCATTCCAAAAGGGTGGAAAATATGGGGAGGATCCCCCACCTCTCTCTTGTGATTTTCAATCACTTAAAAATTGAATGTACCCCTTTCCAATTTTGGTACCTTTATCAAGCATCGACATGTTCCATGAATAAACTCTGTAAGGTCAAACTCAGTCTCAAATAACGACGTTTTTCTAAAGAAGAAAAGACAATAATTAGGTTTAATTAATTCTTCCAGCATGACTTGGAAAGTTGTAGTATGTGTATGCCAAAACCTGTTGGCATGTTGGAGGTGTCTTAATTGTGAGGTTTGTTCTACAAAAAATAGTTTGCCTTGTTAGATTACTTAACATAAGATTTATTCCAGGAATGATGTTATCTGAGGACACAAGGAACAACTGCTTGTTGAAACCTATTATATATAAAAAAAAATTTATAGTATTTTATATGAAGGGCTGAGGGCATAACCATCTTATGTCTCGAGAATTTTTAGTCCACTTTTTTTTTTGCTCCAAACTACTTCAATTTTTGCATGGTACCCAAGTTTCATTCCATTCCATGATCATTTTGGTCTAAGGAACTGATATGGGTATGGATTTTACAGACAAGGTCTGAAAACAGGTATGGATTTCAGAGGTAAGGTCTGAAAATGGTTATTGAAAAATGAATACTTATTTTGGTCTGAAATAAGGTCAGGGTTTGGACAACTGGTCCAGTATACCCCCACCCAAAATTCTGAGAAGTACCCCCTAACCCCTCCAGGGACCAACATTCTCCTGCTCGCTGCACAAACAAAGGCCACTGTTCAATGGTTTAGTACACAAACCATATTCCAAGCTGCTCTGTAACTTAGCAGCATCAGAAAATTCAAGATAACACTAGTGCTAATATTATAAGCCATAATTTATTTCTGTTCAAATTACCTTCCTTTCCTGATGGTAAGCATAATGCCCTTTGCCGTTCTTTCATAGTTATCGTCGATGTACAGTTCAACATTCCTTGCTTCGGAGACAATAACAATGTTTTTGATGTAGAACTCCTGAGCCATTGGATGTGCAGTGAAGCTCATTTCACAGGGCACCACATCGGTGTGTGCTTTTGGCCGTGTAAGAGTCACACCAGCTCCTGCAGACTGCACACACCCAACAACAAGTTGATCTTGGGCTCTGAAAGAGGACGTGACTTCAGATACATAATTTTGAACTTCAGAATGTACTCAGAGAGGTTTTGGTTGAGTATGGACAAGACTGAACAGAATAACATTATTATTTAATAACATACATACAAGCTAGTAGACAGCACCTGCAGGATTTTGGAAACGTTTACTCATGAGTTAACCTTAAAGGGAATGTTCTTGTTTGAGAAAGCAGACAACCGTGACAATTTTACATGCAATTTATTTGCAACTTCAATGGTAAGCAACATGTCAATCACCTAATTGACATGGTTATTTGACATAAGCTTGACTAAATTTTATGAGTAATATTTATACTATTACACTTCCAGCACTGAGTGGCTGTGAGAAGCCTCTGTTCAGTGGGATTCTGATGACCAAACATTACTTGGTTTTGGACACTTCTTTAAGGACGTTCGCACTAATTGTTTCTGTGCATCCTTACTGTGCACGCAATTTGTGTCGCGATGTCATGCAACGTCATGTATTGAGTGCTCGCAATGTTGAAGAAATGTAGAGATATATAGCGCTAGTGGGCATTTTAATATCTATGCTCGGGTTTATCTCTCTTAAATGTTCAGTTATCCCAGATTTTCTTTTGGTTAGATCACTTTCTCTATCGATTATCTACGTTTTACAAAAAAATTGAAGAAAATCTGTGTTGTGGAAGTTTGATTTTTTTCAACTTTTCTGCCCATGCATCATCGAATTTTGCCAATATTTTAGCTACACAATGTTGGCAAAAGCCCACCTTAAAGGTTGAATTTAACTGAAAGGATGAAATTGGTTCAAGTTACTTACTTGACAGACTCACTTAAATGAAATTTGACTCAGAAAGTGGGTCTACAGCAAATCCTTTTTAATATTTTTCAACTAACAACCACCGAGGCCATGTTGAGTTATGAGGACTGATTTGTCAAAATTAGGGTAGTTTTTCACGCACTTTATTTCGAAAATGAAGTCAGTGACCCCTGACTTTTTTTGCATTTCTGACATAGGTAACCCATTGTCTGACTGTAGCAAAAGTATGAAAAAGCGTCCTTAAATCATCAGAGTACATTCAAACCTTCAGTATTAAGACTCACTGGGACTCCCAGAAAGCCTCACTCAAAGCTTTTATGGATGTTAATACAGTTTCATAAAAGTGGGGCCATACTAAGAGAAAAGTCTAGTTAATCATAAGTTTAGCTTAAAAAAAAAATCATCCAGATAATTAAAAGTCTCAATAATCAAAAGTCCGGATAATCAAGCTATGACTGTAATGAAGTTCACTCGTCATTGCGTTGAAAATGGGCTTTTACCTGGTTTATTTTGACAGGCTAAGAAAAATGTCAATTAAGTGGCAATTAAATCTGATGTATATTCAAACTAATTATAATGTGGAACAGTACTAAATGAATGCTAACAGTGAATGTTATTTCTTTAATCAATGATTTGGCCATAATAGAAAATCGCTCAGTTATCAATCATATAGATTTGCAACAAAATGGTCTCTTTATAAGAAAAATGACAAATCAAACTTGTACACACTAGGATTTACATGGAAAAAGAATACAAAAGAATTTATTTTGCAATTACACATGCTTGAACAAGCAATCGAAAGAGACAAAACCTTTTTGTCCATGTTTACTTGAGCACTGTGATAAACATTTACTCAAAAATGCATTTTCAGAAAAAATTTATACCCAAGGAGGTCAAAAGATTAAAACACAGCAAAAACTATTTTTTTTAAATTTAAATTTAAATTTAGATAGCAAAAAAATATATGAACCAAATACAAAGTTATTCCCAGGAGTTAAAAATAGTATGCTAATTTCAAAAAAGAAAATTTACATGTACATGGTTTGCAAACTTTTTGTTTAGTTGGATTCATTTTGCTCGAGATGCCACGAAATAAGAAATAAAACAAAAATATGCTTGCTTATAACTTGAATGTTCTGGGCAATTGTATCAAAATAGTTAAAGAAAAAGCCCTAGAAAAAAAGCACAAAAATTAAAAGAAAAACTCGCGTGACTAAGAACTGTCTTCAATAGCTGACCCCCTGTTGCCTTCACCAGGTTGTTTGGCTTTGAGAAAAAAGCTTTGAGAAAAAAATACTCTAGCAGAGGCGAGAGGTTAAATCCTATTTCGAAGCGCTGTATATGAAGCCGATATCGAGATGTTACAGTATGTTTATTTTATGCACCCTGGGGATTGATTGAATGAACTGCTTTTGTGGTCGAGCTATAATCCGCGCTTCTCGCGCGGACAATTTCCTCACCACAGGAAATAAAGTCGTACAACCAATATACGCTCTGAAAGCGCTTTGCTCCTTCAGTGTTGGTAGAACAAAGCCTTGATACGAAATAAAACATTTATCATTTGCACCGTTATAAATTAGGAAATTACTGTAACGATATCAAGAGCTGTTAATGATTTCGATAACGGCTTATAAAGCTTACCTTGTTTCGCCATCGCCTACTACGTGAAAGACCGCCGATTGAACGGCTTGGACATCAAAACCTTCGGGGTAGTCCCATGAAAAAGCAATCTGAAATCTTGCCCAAAAGTTCGACAGTTCTTCCAGATCCATTAACAAATCGGTGCTTTTTATGTGCCCTTCTCAATACGGTCATTCGCTATGAGCGTTGACGTATGAAATCCCACACATGGCGCCGAACGAAAGGAGCAAAAACAACGAGAAATTAATCCCTCTAAACAAAACAAAGAATCCGCGCTGTATTCAACAACGTAGCTCTAAGTTTGCGGAGATTGTTTTGGTGTTTTTGTTGCGGCCCAAAGACAAACAAATCGACAACACTTTCCGATGGGAAAAGCTCCAATTTTCCAATTGAAATTGTTTCCGCTGAAAGCGCGAAAACTGAGTCACATTAGTGCCCAGGCCATGACAGGGTGCGAAAAGGTGGGTCATTTCAAAAGTCGGGAATGCAAGAACTCTTGGATAGGAAGATTTTGGATGAAATTTCAATTGTTATCATGAAGCAGTGCTCACAACGCAAAGTAGCCAACTTGTAGGCCTTAAATTTTCAAATTGATCACCAAGCCCGCAATACAATCTCTGCAGGCACCTGCACTTGTGCAGGCTGTCAAATGAACCTTAACTGCAGTAGACTAGGAGCAGTTACTCTTTCCGCTCAGGGATAGTTGACCAAGCTGCACTACACTAGGGGCTCATTATGCGTGCATCATGTTTCCATGCAGCAGGTGATTTTCGCACTTGGTCAACTATCCCTGAGCAGAAAGAGAGATTTGTAGTCTAAAATTGCAGCTACTCTTCCATAAGTACTTTTTTTGAAAATATTTGTTGTTTTTGTTTGCATGCATGTGTGTGTTATTTTTTTTTACCAGCAGTCAACCATAGCATTTTAATTTCCTAATCTGAATATTGAAGTTTCTATTGTTCAAGTCATGTGATGAATTACGTTGCAAATCTCATGTGTATATGGAAAAAAAAAACTTGGTATTGTATTACTGGAGTAAGAAGGATTCAGGAACAAAATGTACTCAGCTCATAAGCACATCAAGTATATCTAAGTCAATCAAATAACAACCGTTTTAATTTATAACATTCTTCTTTTCAATAACATGTTAAATTTCGAATACAAAATTATTATATACATAATGTTCCTAATATAATCTGAACTCTTTTAGAACACTCCCATCTAGATAAGGTATATATATTCAGAATATCCATAAGCAATAGACCTATGTATAGCCTGTGAATAAAGCTGCCACCCATTACTCCTAATCAACAGTGGATAATCATTAGCAAATGCACCAAGCAACTGTCACAGAGAGTCAGCAGCTGATTCTATTTAGTCTGGAGGCTGCAATGGCTGCAGGACAGTTCAAAATGAGTGTGCCATTTTCTGTGTGCGTAAAATCAATCATGCGACACAGGAAACAATAACTGGGAAGTCTAGAGGATTTTTGTTAATTTTCTTGGGGGAGGGACTGGGTACCACAGATTTGAATACGCTGTTTGATTGAATTCTCAGTAAAAAAATTTCAGTGTAGTTTTGTATAAATATGTGCATAGAAAAATCAGAAAGACAATAATTTCTAATATTAAGAAAGTGTTTATTCAAGGAGTTGGTTTGAGGGTCAGCATAAATAGTGGGTCTGTTTTCATGAAAGGAGCCCCAAGATATCTGAACTTCTGCTCATAAACAACACTGCATGTTGAGGGTGTACAATTATCTTTTGAGGTGTATAAGTGGTAGCTAGTAAATTGGCAATGAAACTAGTTTGGGTTTGTAGTGAAACAAAACTGCAAAACAATTTCAAATGATCACATTCAAATGTTTATAATCCTTTTCTTAAAAAAGAACACAGGCTTCCTCAGCTAAATTTTGACGCCCTAGTCAGCACTTAAGTACTGTCATTAAGTAGCAGGCAGCTCAGCTACCATGGATAGCAACTATAAATATTACAGTGAACATAGTTTGAAAGTGACTAAAAGATAACAGGCATTGTAGGAGAATTTCATTAGTTTATGGTTGGCTACTTTCCTTGAGAAGCTGACTTCTTCAAACCTTAATGGCCACCCTACAGTATCTATAATCCCAGAAAGCAGCACTCTAAAATCACCCCAAAATAAACCCAGGGAGGGAGAGGGGGAATTTTAGACTGAAGGAAGCACCAAGCATGGTCCTTACTGTGGGGGGAGGCTAGCTCCCACATGAAAGTGACAGGGGTACCCATTATATACCTTTTTATAGGGGTTGCAATTTAAGACCTGTTCTAATAACTACTTAACTGGGGTGTAAAGTAACCACTTTTAGAATGGTGCTTAATGGGTAAAACAAGGAAAAAAGTTGGGCTGGAAAAGTAACTCTTAACGAAATATATTGGTACCTATTAGAGGTGAGTTTTTTTCTAGTCACCTCCACAAAATAGGATTCCAGTAGTTTTTAGAGGTTCCTATTACATTTTCCAAAAAGCTTGTACCATTTACCCATGTCAATGTTATGTGGAAGTGGCCCCCACTCAAGGTCCTCGTGATCAACTTTTCTCTTAGATAATGCTTTGCATGCACCCACCTCCCCTACCCTTTCTAGCCTGTGCCATCTAGCTTGCTATTTGAGGTTGTCATGACTTCATTACTCCCATCAGTTTTTACCTTGAATTCTCCCTCCGTAGATCCAGCCTAGCTCCATCACCAACCCAGCTACACCATCATACTATAAAACTAGAAGGTATTCTACGGTAAAGGTTTTTAATGAAAACTGTCTTTTTCACCTGGCAGTTAGATCAACAGTAAGCTTATGTTACATTAAGTTATACAAACATCTTGTCAACTCTAAACTGACAAAAGAATATATGCCCAAAAAAAGGTATTTATGATAAGGAACAAGCTAAGAACAAAGGTCCTTATCACATTGCCCATGCTTGCAACTCTTCCAGATCATTTTCGTCTTGCACAGATTTCCTTTTTGTCGGAAGATCCCCAGATGGAACGTTCGGCAATTCCATAGAGGGTCGTTCCATTCCAACAAGTTCGTCATCAAGAACCTCTTGTTCGATCGCTTCCAACTCCGCATTTAGCTCGTCTTCATCAAGGTCTTGATTCAAACCAACACCACAAATAGCTTCTGAGATTTCCTTGGAAATTTCTGTTTGCTCCTGAATATCATCCATGATGTCATAAACATCGTCCGCGCCGAGTTGTTCATGAACGCTTTTAAGAGCTTTCGCGGCATAGTTCATGTTCTTCAACACTTCGGTGTTGGTTCCAGCGCTCTCCAGAGCCTCGCGTTGGAATTCTATTGTCGATAAAGTTCCATCAATTTGATTCAACTGTTTTTCGAGACGTTTTCTCCTTTTTAAAGCTTGCAGAGCGAGCCTCTTGTTCGTTTTTGCATGCTTCTTCGCCATTGCGTTCTCCGAGTCAATTTTTTTCTCCAAGAATTCTTGCTTCTTTTCCAACATTTCCTCGGTCTGTTTCAACTTTTGAATAGCTTCTTCCGTAGAAGGTATGTTCTCCTTGTTGTTACCTCCAAAAATCCATTTTAACATGCTCATAGTGGCACTAAAAGAAACGACAAGCTCTTCAAGTCTTTCGCAAGCTGCACGACTCAACCGCCGCTGCTTGTTTCAAATGTCACTTCTAAAACAGGAAATTGTGTAACCGTCACTAGTATTTTCAGAAACCGGAAGTCGGCTGATTCAAATCTTACGGAGGTTCTCATGACGTATATTGTGGAAGATGGCGGAATTTTGGTTCCATGTCGTCTTTTTCGTTGTGGTTTGTGTTGGCCTACAAAATGCAAAAGCCGAACATTTCAAGTTCCTATTTACAACATTGACCTTGATCTACCCCCAGAACAGAGATGGCTGAATATCACGAAGAATTATGCAAAATACGCACCGCAGATCATGAAAAAAAATACACTCAACATTCCCGGCTTTTGCGCTACCTTTCGTGGAGAATATCGCTTTGTACATGGATGAACATTTTCCTGAACCTTTCCCTGGAGAAATCAGTGAAAGGTGTATCCAAAGGCCTTAATATAAGTCTGGCGGATACAATATTAATCAACATTTTTTATGACTTGACAGCATTTTGTACAAGTATTGTCGCACAGGATCAACACGGGAATATTTTCCACGGTCGGAATCTGGACTGTGCATTTGGATTAACGACAGCCGGATGCGTAGTATATCTTTATATCAAATTTTAATAGTAAAGGTAAATTCGGAATTTCCTTTTAAGGTTTCTTAATTTTCCTGAAGGAGCTCGTAAATCAGATTGATTTATTACAGAGAGCGCACAAAAGTGTTTCAAGTCATGACAATTACAGACAGTACACTGAGCTGGGGCCCGTTTCTCGAAACTTGCCGATTTGTGGTCAGCGGAGTTATATATTACTGCAAATTTGTCAATGAATTTCATATAAAAATTTAAAAATACTGAAAATTAGCCATCAAAAACAACAAAAATCGACTCTTTGTTGAAGAATATTTTGCACGCATCATAGTTTTCTGGCGCGGGGAATTTCGAGAAACGGGCTGGTCTGAATGACTTGCCGGATAATTGACCCCACCCTCCGCCACAACATGTTGAATTGCTGGGACGCTTGCATGTCATCCATTTCTTCAGTTGCAACCGCGTGCATTTTTAAAAAAATGGTTTATGGGGAAAGGGCTGTCCCGCAAGGATTCAAGTCCAAGGATGCTGTTTCAGCGAAGGGAAGATTCAATGCGCGCGAAGAAACAAACATCATCCATTCTTTCCTTTCCATAATCTGACACCTCTCCTGCAAGCTAGATTCGCCCGACACGTCCCTGAGTCAGGGTACAGTACCAGGAGCCATAATCGGGGACGGAGACCGTAAGCGTGGGGTCCACGCGGCCCCATCGAAAAAGACAAATGTGCTATTTTTAGAAAAAATTGCGCCACCCTCAACGTCATAAACGCGCGTGGCTACACGCAAATTTGCGTACAACGAGGGCGTGCTGGATATGACCAAGATGGTTATAATTATTTGATATCCGGTATGCCCGAGTACACAATTGTTTTTATTATTAAAAACGCAATCACTAATTGCTATAAAATCAAGACAGAGAAAAAAAGAGAGAGAAACTCCGA
Organism: Siderastrea radians; assembly: GCA_964017195.1. Lineage (NCBI taxonomy): Eukaryota > Metazoa > Cnidaria > Anthozoa > Scleractinia > Rhizangiidae > Siderastrea > Siderastrea radians. The sequence goes on from OZ024887.1 coordinate 67,639,748, forward strand.
GACAAAAGGGAACAAGAATCGATCGCGATCACATGACTGACCGAAAAAAGGCGCCAAAACCTTGCGAAGTGTTGCAGCGTTTCTTTGCGGAGCTGAATGAATCAATGAAACTGCTCCGAAGTGAACGTACAAGCACAGGGTCTGGGAAAAATCTCCCAATTATGGGCTCTGAAATATGGTACGTGTTTGATTTTTCCTGAAAATTGTTGTAATCGTCGTTCAAAGCGGGTTGAAGCTGTACGATCTCACGAGTTTGAAATCGCTCCGTTCGCACAACGCTGACAACGGAGCCATCATGTGTTTGTTTGATCGAACTGAAGACTGGATTAATAATTAAACTTGAACGATAATTACTATGCAGCTCACGGAAACAAGACTACGGAGGTGAGGAACATTAGAATTCCCCATCTTACTTTTTAAACGCAAACCACAAAACGCAGTTTTTCTTAGTTTAGAGCCCGCCGACGGAATGGTAAAAATAACACTGAAACAACTGTGAAAGCGATTCAACGTATTTTACATGGCATCCGACTTGTGTCTAAATGTCTGGAGCTGTTCCAGGGAACACAGATAGAGCCACAACGAGTACAGGTAAACCAGTGTCAATTTTGTGTGGTATAGCCAAAAAATGTCGCCTTTTCTGGTACTGGATTTGTTCAATGCTTGTCGTTCAGTCTGTTGCATGATTTTTGTACTGACTCGCCATAAAAAGTGTGACAATTTTTATTAAATACTTCTTTCCAATTTTACTGTGCTTTATTTTGTCTTGTCTCGATATTTCGGAGTCAAAGCCTTCCTTATGAAACCTGCTGTTTGTGAAATTTTAAGAACAAGTGATTGACTGGACGATGAAAGAAATTGTAAACAAAGCGCTAAATGCTTAAAATTCTATTTCTACAGTTTCTTTTCGTCCTAAGAAATCAAGCACTCTGAAACAACTTAGATTTGTGTTTCAGTGACGTTCAGTCGTAATTTCTTCTTAATTTTGCTTTGATACAAAGTGATTTTTCTCGCCGGGTTGCTGGCAGAGAAAAATAAAGCTCACTCTGTCGTTGAAACCCTTGCCACATCCACTGCGCTATGTATCCCTTCTAGGTTCGTAAATTGCCCAGAAAGTAATATTAAGTACTAGGGCAGCATGGAGTTTCACTTTATCTTTCTCCTTCTCATCGACGGAAGTAGTTTTTTTTCTCTTGGTGTTTTTCCAGTTCACTATTTTGTCGACGATTAATAACGCACCACGAGAGCATTTGATTGAAAACAAGGCGCGCTTTTCACTATTCTTGGTCTTCATTATAAACATTTCGGCCATTTCGGTAAAGGCGGGCATTATTTCAGAAAACATACGCTGAGAAATCTCGACAGACATTTTCTTTGCTGACTCGGTATTTGAATATATGTTACTATTTTTCTTGCAGTGAAAAGAGTGACAACGATTTATCAGTGCGTTACTTTTCTTCAGTACGTGCTTGGAAAATCATTTTACAGTCTTTGCGGCTGCCCTTCAATCTCTGTACATCCTCAGAGGAAATATATATTCGAGATGTATTTTCCCTTTTTCTGCCTGATTCGCCTTCAACTGATTTTTTCGTTGTTCGACGCCATTTTTGCCCGTAAAACGTTTCTTCCGTCTAACGGGGAAATCCTCGTCCGACATGTCCGACACATCTTCGCCACAGGATTTTTCTAAAATATTCTCACTGCCATCATCGGAATCACTTGTATAATCCTCATATCCAGAGTTACTATCCAGAAAGTTCTCCCCAAGGGCTTGCCTCAAATTAGGAAGTGACACTGATGACAGAAATTGAATTTATTCATCTCCAACAAAGGTAATTTCCGACGCCATTTTGTTTGTTTTTCTCTGCGCGGAGTCCTCGCAACACACACGCGCGTGTGTCACGCGCGATGGCGCAATTTTTTCTAAAAATAGCACATTTGTCTTTTTCGATGGGGCCAACGCCAATACTGAAAATGGCAGTTAGTTACGGTCTCCATCCCCGATTATGGCTCCTGACAGTACTCAAGTAGTTTAAGTCCTAGGTCAAAGGCTTTATCCTGAAAAAAAAAACATTTTATTCATGATAACTTTAACAAACGGAATAGAACTGAATCGAAATTTGGCACATGGAAAGGTTTTACTGTCCTTAACATTTTGAAGTATAATAAGCTTTCTCATAAGTCACGTGCCATGTCACGTGGTCATTTTTCTTAAAATAGCAAATATTTGACGAATTGGTGACGGGTTTAAGAGAAAACATAAAATAAAAACGCTTTTCTAATGCAGAATAAAAATTTCCAGCCCTTCACGTTTGAAATGATCGTCCATTATTCTTTAAAAAAAAATTATGAGGGCAAAGGTCATCTTTAAGTCCAAAATTCAACCTTTGATTATCTATAACTGTAATTTTGAAACTCAAGGACAATCATTCCAAACGTAGAAGGTTAAATATGTTAAATTGCCATCGAAAAAGCTAATTTATTTAACTATACAAAGAAAATTCGCCACCATGCATATCGCCGATTTGCTTAATTTTAACATTTTGATCACGTGACATACACGTGACCAAACTTATGCGTTAAGGTTGGAGAAGACATCAAGATTAACATTCAGGGAAAATTTTAACTTGTTCTAGGCAGTCTAGCCGAGGATATTAAGTGTGAACCATATTTTCCGAACAGACTTTAAACCCAGGCTTTAAACTACTTGAGAGAAGAAAGCCGGGTAATTATAATCTTAAAATAACTTTTATGTGTCGTTCATGTCCATTATCTGTCGATTTCATCCAAGTTTAGCAGCAAACGCACTTATTGGTTTCTCTGACCTGGATCGCTCACTACTGATTTATTTCGCGTATAATGTGAGAACAGTTTAATAAGCGAACCGAAACTGAATGAGCTAGATAGCTAGATAACAGTTTACCTGCTCCTTGATCTCTGAGGATGCATGCAGGTTGAAAAATCCATGTTAGAGCTTACTGAAGGATCTCAATAGGGGTAGTAGCGTTGACTGTTTACGGTTAAATTTTAGGTATTTTGCCGTTAACGATATTAAGAGTAAATTCATTCATGTGTATCGGGTTGTGTTTTGGGGGTTATTTTGCGCTTGCGGCGGGATTTTGTTATTTTTTAAAACGAGTCAAGTTTTGCTTATACTCTTAAAAAATAGCTTTAAGGTTATGCGAAGGTGGTCAACTTTTGCATATTGTGCTCCCTGTTATACTATTTATGAACATTCTTTGAGAGCCAGAGGAGCTGCTGATCGTAAATTCGAGATTCGTCTAACGATCAACTAATTATTAACGTACTGCCCCTGTTAACAGTTAACGGCAAAAATTACCTTTTCTGCCTGGCGGTTTACGGTTAAAGTTTAGGCCATTTGCATTTGACAGTTGACGGTTAACCGTTTAAGACACTCGAACTTGCTTATACCGGCGGTAGCTAAGCTAAAGTCGCACTCGAGCCAAGTAGGCCCACATGGCTGGAGCTGTAGCATGAAGCAACTGAAAGTACTGCTACTCCCCCCCCCCCCCCGGATGGGATGCTAGTCCATCCCATACAAAGAGGTGTAAATTTTCTTTTGTTCGCTTGCTTGTGGTATTTCCATTTTATTGTTTTGATCCTCACCTTTCTGTTTCTAGGTAAGGTGGTCTACTCAGGTGTAACTTTCGCTGGCCAGGTTGGACTTTTGACTGCTCAGCGACCAAATGCCGTCACTGTCTCACTGGATGCAAGAGGCGGAGGCACTGTATGGCAGAATATCTTTCAGGTTATATTCAACCGGAAGGCACCACCTATCACATTTGTGATCTGAAATGTGGTTAGTACAGTGGAGATGGATTTTAATTATGCTGTGAAGATGTTGTCACACGTACTGTTGGTAGCAGATGGGTATTTGATTGTTGGAGGAGTGAATGTTTGGGCAAGGTGCAGTGGTCACTCGGAAAAGAGAAGACGCAGCTGATGTCTGGTACTTAAGCAATGGTACAACAAAGCGCCGGTAAGTACATATGTATTTACAAGCATTTCGCATTGCCTCACCACCCCTCTTCAGTTACTGTTCATAAAAAAGGCAGAATGCTTTTCCAGTTGGCTGAGTTGAGTTATTTTTATTCCGCCTCTCTTACCATGCCCCCACCTTCTTATAAAAAGGCGTGGTAATGTAGCGGTATTCGCGTATCTCCCGATGAAAAGTACGATAGAAAGCCCTCGAGGGGTTGCTGGTTCGAAGCTTGGTCTCTGCATTGTATCTCTACATTGCCTCTCTCTATCCGCCCACGTGTATAAACGAGTATAAGCAAAGTGTTAGGGAATCTTAACACATTACAGGATGGACTAGCATCCATCCAGGGGGGAGTAATGATGCTCGCTTCTTGCTGTAAAAACCGCAGTTAAGCACGTGCCTTTATGAACATTAAGTGAGTTCAATTGAGTGAATCAGGACACAAGATTTCACCTTACCTACCTCCTTACAAAAAGATATGATTCCGCCTCTGACATGCATGTTTTATTTGAGATACTCGGTAGGGATCATAAGACATTCATAGTGGCTTACTAGTTAAGTTAAGATTCAACCTCAAATTGAAAACGAATAATTTTTAAATTGATTTTATAACGGAGCACGAAAGGCTAGAAATCAAGGAGTGTTTGTGGCGGATAATGATATCGCTATAGAGGAGCACGTGAAAGAGAAAGAGATAGGGGTGCACAGGTAATAAAAATACGTGGACAGTGTTCTTTCCCATAAAAATGAAAAGCTCTTTATGTTGGCAAATGCTAGTTCCTCAGTTAACGCGTAATGTTAAATATAAATTCTGTTTAATTTGATCTTGGCAGGTGGTTCTTGGTTGAGACTAACTATGATCACTGGACCACGCCCCTCCCCACAGATGATCGCCGCCAACAAGCAGAGAAAGGTCTGACCAAGTTAACTCAAGAGAAGCTTAATGCTGAGACTCTATTCAAAGTCATGTCCGTACGCCATATGCTTAACACTGACACTGTTTACACAACCATAATGCAAGCGAAAAATCCTGATCTTTTTAATACTTGGATTCATCGACCTTAACTCCCGGGTGAAACCGTATTCTGGCTGTGCGAAAAAGCAATGCTTTCAGAACACTTATCTCATTTATTTCCGGGAACAATGGATGGGCGGGAAATTTCTTCAAGTTGTCCCGGGGTGTAAGACAAGGTTGCCCCCTTTCCCCCTACTTATTCATTATTTCAGCTGAAATCCTGGCAAATGCTATCCGAGCTAATCCAAATATTAAAGGGATTATTGTTAAAAACACCGAAATTAAGTTATGCCAATATGCCGATGACACCACTTTAACATTAGATGGCTCCGAGAAGTCCTTCCAGGAGGCTTTGTCGATCTTAGAAACATTTAGAAACGTGTCCGGCCTCGGGCTCAATTACAAAAAGACAGAAGCTTTCTGGATAGGCTCAATGTGTAACAGTAAAGTCATTCTCTTTCCAGAAAAGAACCTCAAATGGCCGGAGCAAAACGTAAAAGCTTTAGGGGTCTGGTTTTCAAACGACCCACAAATATCCCTATCATTGAATATTCTCGAAAAATTGGAAACGGCAAGAAAGTGCCTTACCTCGTGGAATCTCCGAAGGTTAAGCCTAATCGGGAAAATCGATGTTTTAAAAAGCCTTGTGGCATCACAGCTAGTTTATGTTTTGACATCCCTTCAATCCAAAGAGTCTATTATTAGGGAAGTAAATAGCCTTTTCTATGATTTTCTGTGGGACGGAAAAAGCGATAAAATAAAGCGAAAAGTTATGATAAATGACTTTAAAGATGGCGGTCTTAGAATGTTGGACATTGAGTCTTTTAATAAAGCCCTAAAGTGCTCTTGGATTAAAAAATATTTGGACGATGAGAACAAAGGCAAATGGAAACTTTTCCTGGATTTGGAATTGGAATGTTTTGGGGGGAAGATGTTTTTTACTTACAACCTGAGCAAAAATGACCTTCTAAACCGTGTTCATTTTAAGGACCCTTTCTTAAAGGAAGTTCTGAATATCTGGACCGAAGTTAACTTTGAACCCCAGTTAAAATCGGTTGAGCATTTCCATTCTTTTAATTCGGTGTTTAGAATCGCCAAAAAGACTTTTTTCTATTCTGACTGGTCTAGGAGTGGCATTAATCAAGTCAGGGATTTGCTAAAAGACGATAACTCCTTTCTCTCGTACCAAGAATTTAAGGCAAAATTTAAATTCACACCGTGCCCTCTTACCTATTGTGGCGTTATTTCTATGCTTAAAATAGTCAAAAAGTCTCTGGGAAATAACCCAACGGAAACGATGAAGCACGAACCAATAACCTCTAAGCTAGAAAAGGCAAAAAAAGCAAGTCAACTCGTATACAAGGTCCTTGTAGAAAAAAAGGGATCTTTACCTGCCAAGAGTCAAGAAAAATGGATGTCGGATTGTAATTGTACCGAGATAAATTGGAAAGCAGCTTATCTGCTAACCCGCCAGTGTACTAATAGTTCAAGGTTGATTGAGTTTCAAATTAAGCTTTTACATCGGAGAATTCCCACAAATTCCTTCTTGCAAAAAATTGGCTTAAAGGAAAGCGGCAAATGCTCTTTTTGCGGTGTTGAACTTGAAACACTTACTCATCTCTTTTGGGATTGCGATGAAACCCAATGTTTTTGGTCTAAGGTTGTGGCTTGGCTGAAAGAATGTAAAGTTGTTCAGGAGTCTTACATTCTAGAGATTACGACGGCTCTGGGCGTGAGGCCAGATACATCGAACTTGAAGCTACAAATTAACTATTGTCTCCTGCAAGCAAGGTTCTTTGTATGGTGTCGCAAGGTGAAGGGGAAAACTATAAGTTGAATCAATTTTAAGCAAATTCTGAAAAGAAACTTTGAAATAGAAACAGCAGGCCACCCAAATAAATTGGAATTGAAAAAATGGATCCTTTTGTCCCCCTTCCTGTAGGCTTTTTTTTTTACTTGTTTTTCTGGGCGAACAAGACCCCAGGCTCTCTCGCTCTAAACAAGAACATAAGGCAATATATACGGTGTCTATAGTGAAAAGCATGACGCACGTCTTGCCCCCTCTTCTCTCTTCCTAATTTCTTTTTTCCTTACAATTTAACTTCCTTCTAGTTTCTACTTTTTGTATTTTTGTCTATTTGTGTATTTAAGCTTAAAAAGATATTTTTGTAAATATTTGTAAAGCCTTGTTGTGTAATGGAATAAAACATCCTATTATTAAAAAAAAATAATAAAAAATAAACAAGGAAAAGACGTTAGCAAAAGTGACGTAATCGTTATGTTCGCATGTGAAAAACACTTAACAGTATTTTCTCCGAAAACAGTAGACATTAAAATATTGGCCAATTTAACAGCAAACACTAAAAATTGCGGGCAAATAACACTAAACACTAAACCCCATTCAGACCCTCAGACTATGGTGTACAACACCAAACTGGAAATTCTCATTTACAATTTAAAAGGAATGAATCTCACTTAGGAGGATTCACATCATGATCATCAGGTGTAAAGAGAATTGATAGAAAAAAGTCCAGAATGGGTCGACGGGTCAGAGACGTTATTTCGGTAAGAGATCTCGGTAGTGTCCTCTAACAAGTTAATTAATTCTATAAGCTTTGTAGTTTCTTTTAGGCTTCCTAGCCACATCACATAGTTAATTAGCTTTTTGTACCCTTGTCTTACTGTTGTATTATTGTGGTGAAATAAAAAACAATAAAACAAAAAATAAATAAATAAACACCTCATAAGAAAATTTAGTGAGCGGGAAGGCCTGGGTAGATACTCGGACGAGGGGCACAGGTCAACCAACAGCGATTGAATTTCGTTCTCGATTCGATTAATGTGCAAGGTGGACAAGATGGGGGCGGTGTCGTTGCATGTCGTTTGCATAGTTGCTGTATGTTTTGGCTCTGTATTTGCAGAAGGCGAACCGTTTCAAGCTCCAAGTTACAACATTAATCTTGATCTACCTCCAGAACAACGATGGCTGAACATCACAAGGAAATATGCAAAATACTCCCCGCAGATCGTCGCTGCTATACGCCAAAAAATACCACCTTTTGTAATACCTCTTGCTGAAAAACTTGCTCTGTACATGGATGAACATTTTCCAGAGCCATTTCCTGGAGAAATGCGAGGTGTATCCAAAGGACTTAACTTGAGTCTAGCGGATACGATAATGCTCAACATTTTATACGACTTATCAGCGTTTTGCACTAGTATAGTCGCACAGGATCAGCACGGAAATGTTTTCCATGGTCGAAACCTGGACTACGGTTTTACGAAAACGTTGCGAAATATGACTTTCATCTCACACTTTCAAAGCAAAGGTAAACTGTTAAGTTGCTGAGTTCGTGAACATGACGCCATTATATTATTTCAGGCATAGTCAATCCACAGGCAGACCACCCTCTGTTCGTGTTGTGCGTTCGACCTTGAGACGTGATTTTGAGGTGACTCGATCGGTTGAGATTTTGTTCTACTAGTACAGGTATTTAAATATTCTTTACCTTTCAAGTTCGAGCACACGAGACGAATAGAGGGTGGCCGTCTGCTGTGGATTGTCTATGCCTGAAATACACAAACAGAGTGTGGTCTGCCAGTGGTCAATCAATAAATCGATAATATTATAGATGACAACGTTACAATCGGTGGAAATAAAAGATTGATGTTGATTAGTATCTGCAATTGATAAATGTCAATGAAAAAAATTTTTGAGTTTGATTGATATTGTTTGCCAGCAGAAATCTTTAAAGATTGATTCATCATTTGCTAACGATTGTTATCAGAAATTATTTTCCCTTTCTACAAGTACGTTATACTGAAAGGATCACATCTATTTACACTCAAGTCACAGATGGGTAACTGACAGGAGCAAAACTTGAAGGCGCTGTTTACTCTGATCTTTTCAACTGCCTTTGCATCGGCACAGTTCATGTCACTGGAAGAAAGTACACCCTAGCCTGCCAACCAAGCACACCCCGCTAAGCCTGTTTGCAGTCTAGGTGCATGCAGCCAGAGTGGCTATTACATTGCAACCCTCTAGTCTAGTGGTCCTATTAGCATAAATATATAGGAAAGTGGTAAACATGGACTTAGATTGGCTTGGCATTCATCCAATGTTGATACCTTACTTAGTATCTATCCTTCTCTGTTGTGTTCAACCATTCAAACTTTTTTTTTTTTTGGCAGCTGAACAGGGGTGGGTGGGGGGGGGCATATTTAAACAAGCTGACTTAGAAATTTCTAGATAACTAGTCACGGTATTTCTCATAATTTTGATCTTGTTGATGCTTCCTTCTTCCAGGTAAAGTGGTGTACACAGGAGTGACTTTTGCTGGCCAGGTTGGACTGTTGACGGCTCAGCGACCAAATGCTGTCACGGTCTCTCTGGATGAAAGAGACCAGGGTTTTGTATGGGAAAACATCTTTGATGCAATTTTCGAGAGGAATGCATTACCTATCACATTTTTGATCCGAAATGTGGTCAGTACAGCGGAGATGGATTTTGATTATGCTGTGAAGATGTTGTCACAAGTACTGTTGGTAGCAGATGGGTATTTGATTGTTGGAGGAGTGAATGTTGGGCAAGGTGCAGTGGTCACGCGGAATAGAGATGACGCGGCTGATGTCTGGTACTTAAGCAATGATACAGCAAAGAGCCCGTAAGTATACGGTCACCTGAGACTTACGTGAAGGGCCCTGATGAGGATCAATCTAATGCTCCACTCTTGCCTTCACCCTTGTCTCTCTAATCCCTCAACAAAACATCTGGATCCACAATTTGTGAAGGAGGGAATCTAATATATCCATTTAAAGCTGGCTTGGCATTTGTCAAGTGGGTTAAATATTTAAACTGTAAAGCACTGAGCAACAAATTGATCAAATGTTTAATGGAGAAAATAGTTAAGGAGGGTAATGCCTAGCAACAGCCGTGATTGGAAATATATTCATTGCAATGTACCCTCAGAAGCCAGCGCCAGATATAGGGGGAGTTAAGGGGGTGGAGGCTAGGATCCAGGGGTTTCTCAAAACCTTCACTTGTATTTTTGATTTTGAAATAATCAAATGCATGCATTCAAACTAAAATAGAATGAAGCAAACATAACAGCATAGACCAGTGGATCAAGTCAAGTAACCGAGCTTACTTGGGCACTTCGCAGATCAGATCAATAATGCATTGTGTTAACCTTTAAGCCCTAACAGTGACAAAAATGAAATTTCTCTTTACATTATCACTACTTGTTCAAACATTCAAGTGATGAGAGTAAAGAAAGTGATCACAAAGGGTAAGTTGTCTTGATATTTACATGAATTCTCCTTACTAGTTCCATAAGAAATGTATGGAGAACAGTAAGGAGAATATGCATTTTTATATCAGGGCATAAAGGGTTAATTAAATGTAACAGAGATGATCTTTAATTTCATTGCTACATGTTTGCAATAATCACTTGCTTATCATAATATGATAAGCAAGTGATTACTCTTATGAGATTCGTTGAAGAGCAAGCACCATATTTTCGCAATTAAATGCCGGGCCCCAAATAAACACCGGGTATAAAAGAGGGAATTGTAAATGTGCCCCTCAGACGTTTATTTGTTGTATAATAAACTCAAGATTTAAGGGCAAGATACATAGCTGCCAAAAAAAAAGAATAATCACCCTATCTTAAAAAACAGCGGGCCCAAATAAACTGCTGATTCAAAGAAATGCCAGCTCTACCATGCCAAGTTTGAAATAAATGCCAGGGGCGTTTAATTGAGAAAATATGGCAGTCTGTAGGCAGAAATGCTGGATTATAGTCTTCAACACTTACAGTGCCTTTATGTTACACAGACTCCACCTCCCACTCAGTGCACAGCTTAATTGGCACACAGCCACTACACTGGGTCAAAGATGCAGTGCACAACCACTACACTAGGTTTAGCTTGTGAGCAGGCTCATTTGTTTGGGGAATTTGTACAACAATCTTGGTGGCAGAGCTGCAATTTGCATGAGTGGGCTCAAAAATCACACAAGTTTACCAAATGAGCGAGCCTGCTCGCAGGCTACACTAAGTTTGGCACACAGCCACTTCAACAAATTCTTAGCTCACTGCTTAAACTGTTTCTAAAATCTGCTTGACTTGACTAAAAGCTCTTTCCCACACAATTTACTGTGGTTTTGACGAGGCTGAGAAGTGTTGTTTGTTTTACCGGGGACCTTATTACAAAGGGGTTAGTTATGTTGGAGTTCTACTGTAGTTTAATTCTTTTAATTTGTCATTGACAGGTGGTTCCTGGTTGAGACTAACTATGATCATTGGACCACGCCCCCTCCAGATGATGATCGTCGTGACCCAGCAATAAAGGCTCTGACCAAGGTAACGCAAGAAAAGCTCAATGCTGAGACTCTGTTCCATGTCATGTCCGTTCACCCTGTACTCAACAACAAGACAGTTTACACAACCATCATGCAAGCCAAAAATCCTGACCTTTTTAATACATGGATTCGTCGACCTTAGTTTAAAGAAGCTGTTCTCTATGAGAAGTGCTTTTCTTGATGATTATTGGGACTCAGACATTTCCATTTAAAGCTTCCTTGAAGGTTTATATCCAATTTCTCTTTAGAATATTGATCAGTATATTGCTAAGAAAACAGATGATGGGAATAAACATTGCCTGAATAGCGAATGTTTCTGTGAGTTTTTCCCATGTGAGTCGCTTTTTGGCCACACAAAAGCTGGTGTGGAAATACCCACCAAAACACTCAAAATGCATGCTAGAATGAACAAAACGATGAATTGTCCTGATATTGTATATTGTCCTAATAGACAGCTGAATTCTGCCAGTATGACCTCTGGTGGGCAATATAAATTTGTTCGTTTTACTTGGCTGGTCAGATAAACAAGGTTTTGTAGATAAGAGAAATGATTATACCGGGGAAAAGTACGTAGTAAGCTGGCCATAGATACGAGGTGGTTGTAAGGCAGTTTTGCCCTTGTAACACCAAGGTCTTATATAGCTCAGTAGTGAGGGCTATTTAGGGTTGAGTGTTGATTAGCAATGTTTTTGTCAAACGTCAAAATTCTTAGATATTGTCAATTAACATTTATCAGCATTTATCAACTTAAGATTGAAATAATTATGGATTAATGTTTAAAACACAAGAATACCTGTTCACAAAACCTAAGCAACTTCTGAGCACTTTCAGTATTTTGCATTAGGCCTTTCAAAATAGAAAAATTTCTAACTGCAACCACTTCACAACATTTTTGCCTGCATCTTAGGGAAAACATCGTCAATATGAAATTAGAAGAAATTAGTGTTCCAATGTCAATATTGGAAGTGTAGGACCGAAAAAGTAAAAGAGAAGTAATGTTTTGAATTTTTATAAGTTTATCAGCAAAATATAATGAAGGTTATTTGTAGTAAACTATAATGTAATGACAATGAAAAATATCAGTAATCATTAGGTTCTAATGTTACTTTAAGAATATTACAAAATACATCTGATTCACAAGGAGATTTGTTTGTATTTTAATTTAGCAATGAAAGATTAGTACAACTGTAGTGAAATATTGATAATTCTAAACCTTTTTACCTTGAACTCCTCGCCTTCTCGAAAGCAATTATTTTATGATTTTCACTACTGTGCACGGTAGCATTTAGCTCTGGAAAACTCCATTTTTCTCAGCTTAAAAACTCAGTGTTGGGTTTTTCATATTTAATGAAAAACCCGATTTTCATTTCATATTTTGTCCTATCTTCCTTATCCATTCTTGATTCCTGTTCTTTTTAATTTTCTTACCGTAATTTATTATTGTTGTAGATACACGTACATATTTGTAACGAGCCTTTTTCAGGCTCATTAATGTCACGTGTCTAAATAAAGTTGATTTGGTTTTTTTGTTTTCTTACGGTTTCAAGTTATTTGAATTCACTTACTGGGTGAAAATGTTTTTTTGTTGTTTTTACATCAGTGAAAACGAACTTACTTAATGTACAAAGTTTATTCATAATGAAAAATTTTCTAAGATTGAAGAGTAGGTACAGGCAGCTCAGCGTAACGAGAGTGAATTCAATTCGTCGGTTTTGGTTACTTTCATCATCATCATCGTCATCATCATCATCATCATCATCATCATCATCATCATCACAAACGATGTCACCACTTCTTACCTCTGCCATTACCGCCACCACCACCACCACCATCATCATCATCATCATCATCATCATCATCATCATCATCATCGTCATCATCATTATCACAAACGATGTCACCATTTCCTACCTCTGCCGTTTCCACCACCACCATCATCATCATCATCGTCGTCGTCGTCGTCGTCATCATCATCACCATGACCAGGGCCAGCTTTCTCACCGTTTGAAGTACAATAAGCTACAATGGCTAAAGATGCGTTTCGATACTTGTGCAGGTCGTTCGGTCTTGAGACGTCTGAGTTGTCGACGATTTACAAAGTTTGGCAAAATAGGCTAAAAATGCTTTTCGGTACTTCACTAGTCTCCAGGCATACAGAAACGGATTCACGGCAGAGTTCAACAAACGTAACCGAAAAAATGCGATAACCAACTTCTCGAATATCAGTGATCGCGCACAAGACCCGCAAAAATGCCTGAGATGCAGCACAATATATTCAGGCAATACTGTCGCATAAAATAACGCCAAAATTATCAGAATTGTCAAAACCATGTTTCTCTCTCGATCTAGAACTTTCTTGCTTCTCATCATTGACGTGATTCCAGCGTGTCTCAGTTCTCTTGTTCTTCTCCTTAGAGCTCGGAAAACTTTAATGTACATAACTGTTAGCGATACGGCCGGAAGGGAAGCGTAGGTCTGGGCGTAAGCGATGTCGAATTTTCTTTCCGGAATGCTAGCAAGCGTGAGAAAGCAGAGGACAAGAGAAACTGCCCACACTGCGACGATGAAAATTTTGACTCTTTTCTTTGTCACGGTGAATGCGTACTTAAAGGTGTGCACCACAGCGAAGAATCGATCGTACGACAACGCGATGATCATCCCGCTACTCACAAACAGGGACAAACCGAGAACCAGACGAATGATTTGATCCAGTTCATCAGGGACTGGCAAATTCTGATAGTGATACAAGGCTTTGACTGCCACAAGATTGCAAGCCACCAATCCTACAACAAGGTCGGAAACGGATAAGTTAACGATCAGCAAAGATGGAGGTGTTTCAGTTTCAAGTAGGCGACGAGGATCTAGGAAAATGGTCAACAACAAAGCTGCGTTTCCTACAGTAGTTACTGCAGCGAGTGTAAAACCAAGAACAGCAAGACTCAGGAAGAACGCAGAGTCATTTATCACCAAGGAATCGGTTGTTGCCGGTAGAGCGCCATCATTTGGTGTAGACAATGTCTGCTCCATTGTGGATCGACCTTGCGTTTGGAACAGTTTCCCCAAAACCTACTTTTGTGCTGCTTTGTCGTTTGAAAATATGTTCTTGGCAATTTAAACTCTGACGAGTTTCGTTTGCTTCGATCTAATTCGGATATTAAAGCTCTGGCAAAGAGGATGTAATTAAGCTCCGACAAAGAGGGTATTTGCTGTCGCTCATACGATGCAATGTCAAATAAGCAAATGTAATATAAAATATTGTTTTAAAAAAGAGTCGTTACATATGTTGAGAAGCTTCCTTTAATTCATGACACGAACACACCATTAATTTCCACTTACATTTTCCTTAACAAGACTTAACCCCTTTGATATTGACAAATGAAAATATATACTGCCTGCCTTTTTTTTAACTCAATTGATGTTCTACAATTAAGTCCCAACCTGCCGATTTCACTGCCTTTGCAGTGTGCCCGGAAGTAAATCAAGGGTTGTCTAGCATTTACATGGGGAAACCGGTTGGTCCACAGTTTGTACAAATGGTAAACAGTACTCCCGAATGGAATGGGTTCAGGAGGTTGATGTGTACCATTTGCGCAATTTGCTCAAATCTACCGAGAGAGTCTGGGATTAGTTTGACCAATGGCGCAGGACCTGGAACTGGTAGAAAAAGACATACTGGAACTGCAAGTTTCCGTTCGGATACTCCGGTTGGACTGCCTCTCGAGACATTTCGTTTATATGGAATTTTTTGTCAAATACTTAACACTCAAGCCTTAGCCTCGTCCGCAGGCCTTTACGGGCTTAACGAGTGACAGTATATAGGAAGCTTGGGGCTCCGGCTAATTTTCCCGATGAGCTCGACGAGTGACGTCACATTTGTTTTCATGTCGAGGACGGCTGGAAACGAGGCTGTGTTCCACTGAAGTGATTCCGGTCATACGGTTATGTTGTATCTGCGGCCTCAGGGTCGATTTGCTAAGATTGCCAAAGCAGGTTAGAAATGCTTTTCGGTACTTTGATAATCTCCAGGCATACAGAAACGGATTCAAGGCAGAGTTAAGCAAGCATAACCGAGAGAAAATGATCTCTAACTTCTTGAAAATCAGCGTTCGTCCACAAGTTTCGCAAAAATGCCTGAGATGCAGTACAACAAACTCCGGTAATGCTGTCAAATAAAATAGTGCCAACACTATGACACTTGCCACCACCATGTTTCGCTCTGCCAAGGCTTTCTTTCTTCTCATCGCATAAGTGATCCCAGCTTCTTTTAACTCCCGTCTCTTTCGCCCCAAAGCTCGAAAGACTCTGATGTATAAAACTGTGAGCAGAATAGCCGGAATAGAAGCGTAGATATGGGCATAAAAAATATCGAATATTTTTTCTGGGATACTTGCAAGCGGAAGAGAGCAGAGTGTCAAAGAAAGTGTCCATATAACTTGGATCTGTATCTTAAGCTGTTCTTAGCAGCAATGTATTTATCCCATGACAGCGCGATGATCGTCGCACGACTCGCGAACAACGACAGACCAAGAACCAAACGAATAATATCATCCAATATGTCGGGGACTGGCAAATACTGATAACGATAGACGTCGCTCACTGCTACAAAGTTGCCAGCTACCAGACCTATTATCAAGTCACAAACGCACAGGTTTGCGATCAAAAGCGCTGAGGGCATTACAGGAAGAAGACGGCGTTTGCGGGCCCTTAAAATTGTCAACAGTAGAGTTGAACTTCCCACAATCGTTAATGCAGCGAGTGTAAAACCAACAAGGGCAAGAATCAGGAAGAAAACGGTGTCTTTTATCATCAAGGAATCGTCTGTGGGCAGAACGCCATCCTCTAGTGAAAATATTGTCGCTGATGTCGTGTTCTCCATTGTCAAATCTTGCTCAAAATGTTCTGCGAAAAAGTTACGTATTGTGTTCTAACATTTTTCCGAACCGCTGGTGGTCTTAATGGCACTGTATTGTAATTAGTTAGTAATTATTTGTTTAAAAATAGCACATCAGCATGACAAGCAGTATTGCGTAAACTAGAACGTCCTTAGTATTTGTCTGCATCCTTATGTTAGTAACGTAGGTAAAATTTCGTGCAACAAGATAACGGTATGAATGAAAGTGAATTTCTCTAATAAGGAGCCAAAAAATTATCTTGAATCACACTGAACAAGACGAGTGTCTTTTAACGCCCATTACGGTACAGCTGTTGGTAAACCGCTCAACGTTTGTTAATTCCTAAATTGGTAAACTTTTGCAACTGGTGAACTGATAAACTCTAAACCCCAGTAAAGCAAGTAAGGAGGTAAAACCGTCTATCAGTATCAGTGTCTATGATTCGAGGCTTCAACGATCTCTGACACGGAAGGCCTTTTCGTTGTGGTCTACGTTCTCAGTTAATGGTGTCAGGCCAGTATAATACCGTCAAGATCGGGGCATATTTATAAGCGAATATAATCCCAAAATAATCACAGATATCCTTGAGGCTATAAAAAACGATGCTTAATTACACAAGATAATGATGTGGACTGAAAGAAGCCGGCGATCAAAACGATAATCCGGCAGAATTGAGCAGGATTGTGCTGTAGATAATGTACATACCGAAATTGCCAGCAAAAGATGTGAGAAAAACTATTACGACTATTGTTGGCCAAAGTCAACGAACTTGGTAAGGTAAAACTTATCAGAATAGTCACTTGCATAACTGCCCCAGCTTGAGCCAAAAACACAAAAAAGCAGGTAGACTTAATCTCCACTGACGACGATCGGCGTTCACAAGAATTTTTCAGTCAAAAGTATCTGGCCAGAAGGCACGTGAAACAAAAAAGTGACGATTTTAAGATCAAATGATTGCATCGTGTCTTTACAAATATTGGCCAAGATGACACTAAGGTAATTAATCAAACAGGAAACGCTTTTTCCCCTGTCGTAAGTCATGACAAGGCTGACAAAAGAAATTGAAGTAGGCTTACCGTAAAAAAAAAAAAATCTTATAAAAAAAAACGATATTCATAAATGTCACCCAGCCCTCGGGGTTGTGGTGGGGGGAGGGAGGGGTGGGGGGGGGGGAAATGTAAGGGTACTTTCCTTTATATTTGCAGTTGTCCGTACACAAGATCTTTTGTTCCTGATGTCACTTGAGATGTAAGCATACTCATTCTAGACTACAACGTCGACTGTAAGTACTGTAGAATCTTAATTCGAACCCGCCCCAAAACTCGACGTTCCCTAACTTGAACCAAACTCCCGGCACTTTCCCATGGTTTTCTCGTTTGTTACTGTAAATTACTTCCTTGCTTCTCGTCCAAAATCAGAAATGGCATAGGACGTCCGAAATCTGCCTAAAAACGCAAGTAAGCCATTTTCTACGCTTTTGAGTGAGTCAAACTTCAAACTGCACTCCCAAGCCTGAAATAAAAAACAAAAACAAAAACAAATACACAAACAAAGGAAAACATCCAGTAATAAATATTTTTGAGAGTTTTTTATTTCAATGAAATACAAGGCACCGTAAACATCACCTTAACAGAGGTTAACTTGATTAACAAACTCAAACCTAACTATTTACAATTCATCTGGTATTTTGTATTTTATTATTATGAACATTTACAAGTATTGCAATACCATTTGTCTGAACGTTGTTTGTTCACAAAAATTAACGCTCTGCTAAAAATGTTCGCTCATGAGATTTCGGTATTAATTTGAAAAATCAAACAACTCCTACAAGTTCTCCGTGCGGTTTACATGCCGAATGATTTCGGAAAAATTCCTCACCAGTTAACCTGTATTTTGCGCCTCTTTACTCTAAAAGGGTAAACTAATACTAAGGATTTCCTCATCATGTTCTTAGGCGTTCAAGCCGGCAGCAAATTCGCACGGAAGAAGCCACCTATTGTTATTGTGGCGACCAACTGTCCACTGCTCTTCTCCAGAGGAAGATAATAGTTCAGCCATGTCATTGAAAACGTTTTCCTGGTTAAATTAAGTACGCTAGGTTACAATGAGGTAATCTCCTTGTATAACAAAACCTATGTTTGTTTCATGCCAAAATGGTTGCGGCAAAATTCAGAAAAAAGTAGCCTGCGTGCAGACGTCACCTACTTCCTTAACTTCGGAGTGGAGCAACGGAAACAGGAGGATGTCTGCAACAGCAGGCTACGAAACAGGACCTCAAGGGGAAATTTCAGACTCACTTAGACTTGGTAAATAAATATCCAACGACATCTCAGTGAATAAAATTAAAGCCCTGACCAAACTTGCACAGAGTCGCAAGTTGAAAACATGCTTTAAACGGTTTCTTCATTTGGCAAGGACTTGAAAGATTGTAATCGTTTGTGATTCAACGCAACTCGACACAAGTTTTTCTCAGTATTATTTTCCTCAGCAGCAATGAAATGACTTTTGGTAAATTACCGCTACTTAATTGAGAGTCTGTTTGACCACCCTTCGCACCCTTGTTATTGCAAAAAAACTGACATTAGAGCTTATTTTCTTTTCTTCCTTTCCTTTTTTTTGTGATTTGCAACTTGCCCTCTCTTGGGAGTGACTCATTGGTTACACAGGTTTAGGGATGATCGGGGTTTTTTCCGGCGAATGTGTTCGAACTCTCAGACGCGAAAAGCAGGTAAAAACTGCTTTCCTATACTTTGGCAATCTCCAGGCATACACAAAAGGATTCATGGCAGAGTTCAGGAAAAGGAATCGAGAAAAAATTATCTCCAGCTTCCTGAACAACAAGGATCGTGCACAGGATTCAGAGAAGTGCAGAAGATGTAACGCAATAAACTCGGGCAAAAATGTCACGTAAAATAACGCCAGAACAATCAGAATCGTCACGACCATTTTTCTCTCCCGATTTAAAACTTGCTTGCTTCTCATCTCTGAGGTGATACCAGCATCTTTCAATTCCCGTTTCCTTTCTCCCAAAGCTCGGAAGACTTTGATGTACATAACTGTCAGTAATACGGCTGGAATCGACGCGTGGATGTGAGCGATAGCAATCGCCAATATGTTTTCTGGGATTTTTGTGAGAGGAATAAAGCAGATTGTCAAAGAGGCAGCCCACAACACAGCGATGAAAATCTTGACTCTTTCCTTTGTCACGGTGGACTTATACTTAAAGGGATGCATCACAACCACGTACCGATCGTACGACAAAGCGATTATTGTCCCGCTGCTCACAAACAAGGACAAACCGAGAACCAAACGAATGATCGCATCCAGTTTATCAGGGACTGGTAAGTTCTGATAGCGGTAAACATCTTTTACCCCCACTAGATTACCAGCTACCAATCCTACCATCAGATCAGATACACACAGGTTGGCGATTAGCAGAGATGGGGGTGTTTCGAGGAGGCGACGAGTGTCTCTAAAAATTGTCAGCAGCAACGCTGCATTTGCTACCGAAGTTACTGCAGCGATTGTGAAACCAACAACGGCAAGACTCAGGAAGAATGCAGAGTCCTTTATCACGAAAGAACCGTCTCTTGGTTGGAAAAACGCGGAGTCCTTTAAGGAATCATCAGTTGGTAGAGAGCCATAATTTAGTGAAGATAACGTTTGCTCCATTGTGACTCAACTTGGGTCAAAATGTTCTGTGACTCTAATTTCTCGATCTGAGTGGCTTGATAGCAGTTGAAGACCTTTTCAAGACTAGAAGCTCCTTCTTTGGCTACACAAGACTTGTCTCTGGCAAGGAGAATGTTTTCACTGTGGTTTATACCGAGTATATGAGCGTTTATCACATCCGATTTAATCTTTCTTAGAAATGGACGGGAAACGTACGTGTCACTTATGACGTCATCTAGCATAACAGTATAACCGACGATTCACTCATTCAGCTATTATTATTGAAATTGTCGGGATTAAACCAAAAACACGCTTTGTTTTTAAAAAAATCCATTATCAGTGCTTCAAAAATCAAAGAGTTCAAGGAGCGTTTGATAAGGCTTTTGTTCGCAAAAGACAAAAGTTTCTTATTCAAATGTATTTCAAGGAAAGGAAGTTCGTCACGTTTTGCCAAAGCCTTCCGCTTAAACGCTCTTGATCTCTGACCCGTCTCGTTCTGTAAAATGGGATATTTTTTACTTGTGTACAAAACACTTTTTTCAAAAATAACTGTAACAAAACTCATTACTCAATTCAATCAAAATGATTTAAAACAGCTTCGTGGTTTAGTCTGTCCAGAACGATTTTTAGCTCTGCTGATGTCTCACTTTACCGATATAATAAAAGAACTCAAGGTGATTGTACGTCATTAAAATATACTTTAAGCGAGATATTGAGTAAGCGGGCAGTTCAATATAATATCTTGCAGACTGAGAAAACATCCGTATTTTATGCCCTTCAGCAATTATAAACGGAATTAAAATTTTTTCAATTTATGCAATAAACGTGAAAACTTAATGTCCTTAATGGCGGCAATAGCGGAAGAAGAATATTTTAAAACACATTTTGCTTTCAAAAATAAAAAAAAGATAAGAATGTGAAGGGTAAGATATTGAGATGTTAATGCCAGAAAGCAGGAGTCACGATTTTTTTTAAGTTAGCGTGCCGTAATTCCAAAAACCTTATTTATGCGTCGTGTTTCAGTTTGACTTGAATTTGATCATGATACATCACAAAAAAGCAACGTGCGTTGCTTGCTGTTCAGGCATTTACTTCACAGTGATTGATTCTGGATTTGTAACGCAAGGTTCTCTTAGCAAGGTGTAAAAGAAAACAAGTGACAGTGTGGTTAACTGATTAACAAAAACAGGTTAAAGGTGGTTAAATAAACAACTAGTGAAGTGTTTCTTCTTTTCCGAGAAACTTGGCCGTTTCCGGCTGCAATCAGTAGAGCACGAGATTTATATAGCTTCGGGGCAAGTATCGTTAACGACACAATATGATCAATAAAACAATTCCGTCTGATATAGTATGTGGAGCCTGAGCGATTCAGTCTGATTCAATTAAGGACTAGGGTCAAACTGAAAAAGCTGGGTCAATATAACAGGAACTGAACGTGACTTTCCAAAAACGTGCGATCCAACGCATAGCCTGATTCTCAGACTGTCCGAGGTCGCTCGTCCAAACTCCCTCGTTTAAGCGAGCGACCTCGGACCGT